>JACEOJ010000074.1:1603224-1946361 GCA_013761285.1 Campoletis sonorensis
CATCGACGATTCTTGATATCCTTGAGGTACGTATTTGCAATGATGCGATAACATTTTCTCTGAGGTTAGCTATAATTTTGCTAAACTGAATCGTTCTCTACGTTGATTTGTTATTCCTAACTTTGTAAACAAAGAAATCGACGGTGTATCTATTCGGAGAAATGGATAAAAAGTGCGACCACATTGACAATTGCTTTTCAATTGTCTGAAAAAAAAAAAAAACTAATAAGTATCGAGAGAGCAATCGCGATCGATTTTATCTGGAGTTTTTATAAATTACTATGATTTTTATATCTTTCTTCTATTTTCACCTCCACCACTCGCAAGGTTTATTGACCTCTTTTATGCATGTTTTCTCGACGATACAAAGTTTTTCCAATCCTCGTTTGTTCGCACACATTGACGGCCTTTTGCTCGAAGTCGTCGAGACTGAATTGTGCGGATTCGTTGAGAAGATAAAAACTCGTGAGTTTGAAAGTTTGGATCTTCTGTGATTTTAATTTTCGTGTTTGATGCAGTGCTGAATTCCTGTCTTGATTTGCGGTTTTTTTGATTTCACGTGAAATCTTGGGGAAAAGATTGGAAAACGTGCATTCGGCTTCGATTTTTGCAACCGACTGGTATTCGTTTTTTTAAAACGTTTTTTCCACCCGCGATATCGATTTGGAGCTAAAAGCCATTCGAAGTAGTGATTATCTTATTCCTGGAAGATTAAACGGTTGTTTAAATGGGTCAGAATCTTGTTTACCATTTGTTTGTTTTTTTTATGACGTTGTAAAGACGATTAACGAGAATGAGTGATAAGAAGGATGAGTCGTTCGTAGAGACCAATTTTTCGAAAAAACGGGATCGTGCAGTTTAATTAAATATCGTTTTTTAAACGATTTTATTCCGCTTCTTTAAGTTCTAAAGTTTAGAGCTTTCGATCGCATGGGATATTATTAACTCGATTGAGCTTAGCTCGTAAATACTCTTCGATAAGTCTCGGAATAATGGAGACACAATTGCAGAGATACGAGTCATATGCTCGTGGGGTCAAACGTCTTTTGTTACTTGCTGGATTATGGCCGGGTCACGTGTCATCAAAATTCTTCAAATTTGTAGTCGTTGTTCATTTTTCATTGAGCGTTATTACCGCTTGCGGTATTATGTTTTTTGTAATTAGTCACATTGCCAATCTCGATCTTTTTACGAAAGGTGTTGGCATAGCAGTGAGCTTCTGTACAATTTTATTAAAGGTAAGTAGCTGTAGAGTGTGTTATGAGAGAACAATTTATTTAATGCTTTAGGCAACCCTAGAATTTTCGAAAAATCGATTTTTATTTTTTTTATTTCAAATGGTCTCTTAAGACTTCAAAAATGATGTCCCAAAAGATTGTGGCCGGAAAAAACCTCTAAGTACTCGATTTTTGAATTTTAGTACAAGGCCGTCTGATCCGCAGCGAGCTACTCAAAACTTTTAACGCGGTTATCTCAAATTTGCATTTTTCAAATTGGCCGGACTCATAACTCAGACAATTTTCAACCGATTGCCTTGAAATTTTGAATATGTCTTTGAAAATACATTGTCTATGGAAGTACGTGGGATTTTTTCTTTATATTGCATAGTTTATTTGTTATTAACACTTATTTGACGATTTTTTAGGCAAATTTATCACTTTCCACTTTAGAAGTGGGCCATTTGGCCAAAAATCAATGTATCGAAAAAATCCTACGTACTTCTGCAGCAGATATTATATATAATCGGAAAAAAAATCATAGGCTCATAATATGATTAAAAAATTAGAGATTAACATAATGTGCCACGCACGAGAGCTTTTCAGGTGAATTCGAAGATGTCTAATCAAATTTGTTTTCTTTATCCAAAAGGTTATGGTTTTTACAAAATATCGAGGTAGCCTCGTTGAGCTCCACGAAACTTTGGAAATGAACTTTCGAAAGGATCTAGAAAATCCAGAATATCGATTCGTGCTGTTATCTTCCATTACATCTTTTTATCGTCCAACTATGTTCCTATCAGTGGCAACACTAGGTCTGAGTACAATGTACAATTTGAATCCAATAATATCGATTTTAATTCAGCTATCACACGGTAATAAAATCATCAAGCATCGTACACCCTTTCCGGCCAAATATCCGTTTCCCGAAAGCAACGGCTTGTACGTGACCCGTTACATAATTGAGGTTGGAGCAAGTTACGCGATTGGTTCGATAACCGCAGCTACAGATGCGCTCTTTGGCTTCTACATCTTTCAAATAGTCAGTCAACTTCGTGTCCTCGGCTATCGAATGAAAAACCTTACCATCGCCGATGACTATCAAAGTATCATCAAAGAGTGTCTCATACGACGTCAAATTCTTGCTCGGTGTCGCGACAAACTACAAGACATTTACGGACCCATTATACTTTGGATGCTCGTTACAAGCGCGATGATCATGTGCACCAACATCTTCCAAGCTTCACACGTAGATTATTAAATATTCTTAACATCCCGTCGAGTTCCATAATTAAATACATTTTGTCAGATCAAGTTTACATGAAAAAAGATTTAAGACCTGTCTAAGGAGTTTCGGTACAAACGACGAAATGTAACCATTTCATTCAAATTTCTACAGAGTACGTTCTTTGACTTATCTTCAACATGTTCTTCAAGTTTTAAAACGATTGTCTACACCGTTTCCACAAAATTCTCAAATGAAAAGTCACTTTTTAACACAGAGACATGCCTACGCCATCCCTAAACTTCAGTTACGTGCATGAAACAATACGAAAAAATGTAAAAAAGGTTCTAAAGAACTGTCAAACCACTCAAAATATCATGACAATTATGCCACCAGAAAATGAAATAATTCGTCTACATAGTTTATTAATTATTCATTCTTTTGTCAATGAAAACGATCAATTTTTCAGTAATTATGTAATTTTTATACGAAATTTTGTTGTTTGAAGTTAGCGCTTTGCTTGAGAACAACAGAATTTCCTCCCTTGATTCTCCCTGAAGATAAACTGAACCATTACATTGTATGACTCGTACCGAAACTCCTTAATCCTTCAATATCGAAAATCCCATAATTCCATTTTCAAAAATTCATCAATCTCTTAGTTTTCTACTAAAATTTTAGATCAGCATGGACAAGGCTCTCTTGGTTTGTATTTACATCACCATGAAACTCTTGCAAACTCTGCTTTATGGATGGTACGGATTATGTCTAACCACCGAGGTACGATTTTAAACAATTGAACTTTAAAAAAAAAAAATCATCATTACCACTCAATTTTTTTCATTCCATTTCTCAGTCAGAAGCTTTTCGAGATTCGATTTATTGTTGTGGATGGCCAGGCTGCGGTGATAAAATGTTTCTATCCAATATTAAAACAATGTTATTGTGTAGATCTTTGGTCCTGAAGGCCTGTCAGTTTTACGTCATTTCAGTCGAAATGTTTATAGCGGTTGGTATCAATCATTGTTATTGTTATTGTTTTTTAAATATTCATTCAATGACAAATTTCAAATGTAATTCTAATGAATTTCAGATAATGAACACAACTTTATCGTACTTCTTTTTGCTGCGAACACTCGAAGAAAAATAAAGCTGATTGGGTGGAAACTCTCGAAACGAAATATTTCAAGATTTCGTCTTTTAATCAATCCTCATAATGGATGTCATTTAAAAATTAATAAATCAAACAATTCAGCTGTCATGGCGAGTCCACGTATTTCCGAGTGTAAAAAAATAATAATAAAAATTACCAAATGTACCATGGAAAAGAAAAAAAAAATTCACACTTCATTCGTAAAATCTCACGAAATTTCTGGCATCACTCACGCGAAACTAAGTTTAAAAGTGAAAAAAATTCATTCCATCGGATCGCGCGATTTAACAATTAAAAAAAAACACTCAAATTTTTCTTACCATTAAAAACATTTAATTACCGATTTGTTTTATTCATAAAATTAAAAAAAATATCAAAATATTCCTAAAAGACAAATTTTTTATAACTTAAAAACAAACAAAAAATATCAATCAAACGGTGGGAACCCCAAGCGAAAAATTCCAGATGAATTGCTGTCTTGTTTCGTCAAATGATACGTAAATTTCATTATTTTTTATCTCACAAAACTATTATTAAACATACAGTCGCTTACACATCGAAAATACACGATAAAATTGGTCAAAACTTTGGTCAATATTTCGGAAAACAGTTGATTATCGTCCATCGCTGTTGAGCGATAATTTTTTTAAATAACAATCAGCTGGACAGCAGTAAAACCAATGACTCTTGTCGTTTTGCCCCGTGGTCAAGCGATGGTGAAGAAAGTCTTAAAGCAGCGGCTTACAAAGAGTTGACTAGGCTTGGATTGTTGCAAAATGACTAACTTCCGCAAACGGTGTTTTTCCGACATTGTATCCATTTGTCCCGGACAATATCGATTAAATGTTTAGACGTCATTCGAATCAGTGATTATCTTACTTCGAGATTGTTGAAAAATTGTTATAAAAAGTTAAAACTTGTTTTCATAAATGGTCTTTCCATTATCCATTTGTCGGAGCGTTTTACAACAATGAGAAATAAGAAACTTGACTCGTTTAAAAAAAGTCAATTTTCTGACAATGTCTGATATTATGCAACCGCGTAGTTAAGCCTCGTTTTCCACCATTTTCTTCTCCTCTTTTTCTCAAGCAAGTTTCAAGCCATCGCTCACATGAGGTATCATCAACTCGGTTCAGTTTAAATCGTGAATACTCGTCGATAACTCTTAACAATCCTCGGTACAATGGAAAGACAATTGCTCAGATACGAGTCATATGCTCGTGGCGTTAAACGACTTTTGTTACTTTCTGGATTATGGCCAGGCTGCGCATCATCCAAATTGTTGCAATTAGTTGTCGCTGCTCAGTTCACCGTCAGCGTTATTACAGCTTGCGGTATTATGAATTTCGTAGCGAGTCACATTACGAATCTTGATCTTATCACTAAAGGTTTAGGGATTGCTGTAGGCTTTTGTACAATCGTATTCAAGGTAAGTTGACATTTATTGTATTTAATGTAATTGCTAGCAATTCAGTTAATACACTTTAGAAGAAAGGAGATTAAAACTTTTATTAACAGATTTTTTCGGTCTACGTATCGTGCAATTATTCAAATATTTTTTTTTGTGGAACAAAATAAAAAAAATCCTCATTTATTATATGATAATATCTATTAATATTACTAATTATATTCATTTAATTAATCATAATATTATAATTTCAATAATTAATTACATAATAATTCAAAATTAATTATATATTTCATTAAAGAAAACGCGAAAAAAAAAACCTCAATAATTGCAGGGTACGTAGACCATAAAAATTTGACATTAAAAGTTTCTATTGTCTTTCTACTAAAATATCAATTGAGTTGCGAGCATTCGATTTGAAACAAAGCCCTGCTTCGTAACGCGAATAATTTGATGATTTTTTGAAACCGATTTTAAATAAAATGAAGCACTTCTTCATTTGAAGCTTTGATCATTTATTGCCAAAGTGATTGAAACACAATGTAATAGTAATTTTTGTTTCCCAAAGTAAAATGTTAATTAGATTTGTTGTTTAAGGGCCTTTGACTGGTGCAGGCACTTATTTGTGCAGGCAATTATTTGTTTGCAAAACAGAGATCTTTTTTATTCCATATTTCAATGTCGTCCTTTGTAAATATAAAAAGACTAGAGTGAATACGAATTTTTTTGTCTTAAAGATAACGGTGTTCACAATGTATCGTGACAGTGTGATTGAGCTGCACGAAACTTTGGAAAAGAATTTTCGAAAAGACCTAGAAAATGCGGAATATCAATCGATACTTTTATCCCCGATTGCATACTTCGATCGACCAACGCTGTACCTGTCACTGTCAACACTAGGTGTGGTTTTAATGTACAATATAAATCCAATAATATCGATAATAAGTCAACTATCGAACGGTAACGGGCTTCTGAAGCATCGTACGCCCTTTCCATCCAAATATCCGTTTCCGGAAAGTATCGGTTTGTACGTAACCCGTTACATAATTGAGGTTGGAGCAAGTTACGCGGTTGGTGTGATAACAGCAGCGACCGATGCCCTTTTCGGCTTCTACATCTTCCAAATAGCCACCCAACTTCGGGTCCTTTCATATCGAATGAGAAACTTAACCGCAGCCGATGACTATCAAAAAATCATTAAAGAATGCGTCGTTCAACGCCAGATTCTTGTGGGCTGCCGTGACAAACTTGGAAAGATTTATGGACCAATCATCCTCTGGATGCTCACTACGAGCGCCATGATCATGTGCACCAACATCTTCCAAGCTTCGCAGGTAAATCTTAGGGCACTCCTCGTCCTGCCAACTTCTAGCATCGACGAGGTTCTATCGCCATGATCATGATATCCAAAGTAACGGCAAAATCATCGAATACAATTATTCCAAGATGATTTTTTGAAATTTTGCGCGAATCTCCTCGAGCATCGTGTTATAATGTGTAAAAAATTTGAGAAGGGTTCCCCGTCTGGTAATCGAGATATTCAGTGTTTAAAATCGCAACTTTAACACGAAGTCTTATGGGAAGTTACGAAAAAATACGATATTTTACAACTAACTCGATTTCTAAACGGTCAAACTTCCTCAAATTTTACCCACAGTTGAGTATGATTGTTGAGAAGATTTGTACAAATTTTAAACAATTGAGCTTGGAATTCATCGAACTCTTGAGAAACGATCGATCCTCCTTAAAAGAACATTTTTGGTCCTCATCCTTGTGCAGAGTTCTTTTAAATTTCTCAATCTCCCAGTTTCATAAATAAATTCTAGATCAGCATGGACAAGGCTCTCTTGGTTCTCATTTACATTACGATGAAGCTAATCCAAACTCTACTTTATGGATGGTTCGGACTGTTTCTGATCACCGAGGTACGTCCGCAAACCCTTAGACTTCCTAAGAACTCTGTTACCATTTTTTAAAATTGTTTTTTTTAAATTTTTTATATTTTTACAGTCTGAAGCTTTAGGGGAATCAATTTACTTCTGTGACTGGCCTGGTTGTGGTGATAAATTATTCGTTTCTAATATCAATACAATGTTATTGTGCAGACCTTTGGTCTTGAAGGCCTGTCAGTTTTACGAGATATCGATAGACATGTTTATAACGGTTGGTACCAATTTATAAATACAATTGTTCTTATTATTTTATAAATAAAGAACTTTGATGATTATTGCACCTGTAATTGTTATTAATTTCAGATAATAAATACCACTTTATCGTACTTCTTCTTGCTGCGGACGCTCGATGAGAAATGACCATTAGGACCTTTTTAATGGAACGTATTCCGGTTCGAACTTTTAACAAAGTTTAATTGTTAGTCAAATAAAAAATCGTTGAACTGAAGAACTTGGATTCAACATCTTTTCCTGTCCTTTTATCACGTTTTCTTTGGTTTACTACCGACCAAATGGTCGACTAACCATTGAGACCAGAGTTGGATGCTCCTCAGTTGTTGCAACATTGACTAACCGCTTGTCATCAGCGTTGCGGAGCGTTGGGGCCATTTCTCCGGACGGTATCGATTGTTCGCTAAATGCCACTGCAATTAGTGATTATCTTACTCCACAGCGTTTAAATAATTTTTTTTTAAATGTGATAAGACCGTTTGAAAAATTGTTGGGCTATTATCCATTTGTAGAAGCGTTTGCAGAGAATGAGCAATGAGGAACTTGACTAGGGACCAATTTTCTTGTCGCATATCTGCGGTTCCAGACGAGCAGTTGAGCGACGATTTTCTTCCGCTTTCTCGAGGAAATTTCCAGCGGCTTTTGTTCCAATGGGGTATTATTAACTCGGTTGAGCTTAGCTAGTAAATACCTCTCGATATAACTCTCGAAATAATGGAAAAACAAATGCAGAGATACGAGTCATACGCTCGTGGCGTCAAACAGCTTTTGCTACTCGCTGGATTATGGCCGGGTCACGTATCATCGAAGCTCTTCAAATTAGTCGTCGTTATTCATTTTACATTGAGCGTTATTACCGCTTGCGGTATTATGTATTTCGTTTTCAGTCACATTTCCAATCTCGATCTTGTGACTAAAGGTCTGGGGATTGCGGTTAGCTTTTACACAATTTTATTGAAGGTAAGTTGACATTGGATAGTGTGATTGGAATGATATTCCGAAGAGTATTCTTCAAGATCTGGGGTACGTAGACCGGAAAATTCTATAGGAAAATTCTATAGGATTGACTTTATTCAAAAGGTGATAGTGTTTACGATATATCGTCGCAGTCTGGTTGATCTGCACGAAACTCTGGAAAAGTATTTTCGGAAGGACCTAGAAAATGAGGAATATCGAGCAGTGCTGTTATCTCCGATCGCATACTTTGATCGTCCAACTCTGTACCTGTCACTGTCAACGCTAGGTGTCATCACAATGTACAATGCGAATCCAATCATAGGAATCATCATTCAATTATCGCACGGAAACGAAATAATTAAGCACCGAACTCCCTTCCCCTCCAAGTATCCGTTTGCGGAAAGCAACGGTTTGTACGTGACTCGCTACGTCATTGAGGTTGGAGCGAGTTATGCGATTGGTTCGATAACAGCAGCCACAGATGCCCTTTTTGGTTACTACGTCTTCCAAATGGCCAGCCAACTGCGCGTTCTTTCCTATCGAATGAACAAGCTAACCGCGTCCGATGATCATCAAAGAATCATCAAGGAGTGCGTCATACGACGACAGTTGCTGGCTCAATGTCGCGACAAACTCCAAACAATTTATGGACCAATCATCCTCTGGATGCTCACTACAAGTGCCATGACAATGTGCGCCAACATCTTCCAAGCTTCACAGGTATGTCTCGGTGGACTCCTCATCCAGCCAAGTTCTAGCAATAAAAGAACAGTCTTGGTCATCATCCAATTTTGACTGGATATAAAATGTTCCCAGAAGCTTTTAAAGTTTTAAAATAAAATAATTTTTATTTTAAAAATAAAATAAATAAATAATAAAATAATAAAAATAAATAATAAAATAATAAAAAATAAAATAATAAAATAAAATAAATAAAAATAAAAATAAAATAAAAAAATTAAATTAAAATAAAATAAAATAAAAAAAAAAAAGAGGAATTTTAAAAACAGAGTTTTTAAAATTCCTCAAACTCCCAGTTTGCTAAATAAATTCTAGATCAGCTTGGACAAGGCTGCATTGGTTTTCGTTTACATCAGCATGAAGCTCATGCAAACTCTGCTTTATGGATGGTTCGGATTGTTCCTGACCACCGAGGTACGTCCACGAATCACTCAGTTTCTTAATAGAGTTATAAACATTTTTTAGCACTTTAGTTTCTCTTTTTTCTAATTCCCAGTCAGAGGCTTTTCGAGATTCTGTTTATTCTTGCGGATGGCCTGGCTGCGGTGATAAATTATTCGTATCGAATATTAAAACGATGTTAATGTGCAAGCCTTTGGTCTTGAAAGCCTGGCAATTTTATGTTATTTCGGTAGACATGTTCATGGCGGTAAGCAATTTTTATATATTTTTTATACATATTTATATAGTTTTTTTAAATATATTTTTTATTTTAAATAAAATCGATCACTAACTGCAATTATTATGATTTTCAGATAATGAACACTACTCTGTCGTACTTTTTCTTGCTACGAACACTCGATGAAAAATGAAGCTGTGTTACAACTCTTTCTTTAGGATGTTTCACAGTTTGATTGTTAAACAAAGTTTAATAAAAATGTTGACTTGTAACAAAAAATCATCATCTCACTCAACCATCAATCATCGTTATGATTAATAAAATATATTCTTTTCCATGAACTTACCTTTTCTGTATTTATTTATCGACAAAGATCCTATAATCGTTTTGCACTTATAATTAATTTTTCTTTTTCTTTGAGTACTTTTTGACACTACAAAATTTATCATCTTCTCGAATCATCGAGAACCTTCCTTTTCTCAAAAAGCAATATAATCAAAGTGAAACTTTCCGGAACTTTCTAAGTTAAATTCGTCTCCCCTTACACGAGATCAAGGCACAACACAAATGCTTACTTTTGTTGCATCCTCGTTCCCTTATTGCTGCTTCCAAAGTTGTGTATTTTCACTTGAGACTAATTTTCAAGGACCCTAGTGTAGTTCAATTACGAATTCAACAGTTTCGATGTAAATGAGCTTGAAATAGTTTTGAGCACGAGTTTCAAAGTAAAGTGTCGTCAAAATTTGATCAAATTTCATTTCTCTGACGTAGCATGATCCGAAAATTAAGCATTTCTGGAGTTTTCAGCGGTGCCGCTAGGTGGCTCGAGTAACAATCGTTCTCACAACACTTCGCGACCTGCGACTCGAGGATTGCGCACGCAACCAGCGCTCATGAAAGAGTGAGTCCTTCGTCTACTCAATTTTTTCAAAAAAAAAAGGTAAAATTTTACGTTATTTATTGAAATCAAATGCTAATAATTCCCAGGAATTATTATTTAGTTGATTAACATTTTACTTTACCCATATTTGCACGGATTGGTTCCCAATATTTTGCTCCACCATATTCGCAGTCTCTAATCGAGATAAAAAGTCAATTAATCGACTTTATCAATCGATGGTTGCATTTCAATTGAAATTCTCATTGTTAACGACAATTCAACCAATGCACCTAGTTTGACTACGAAATATGTGGATGTTAAATATTCCCTGAGGCGGGAATGACAATTTTGATGAATGCATTCAAACGGAAACAAGTTAACGAGCTCAGCCTGGCTAATAGAAATCCATTTTCATGGCAAAATGCCGAAATACTGTATAATTTCCTGAAACGAATTTAAGGTAAGCTCAAAAATGTAATGTTGTTCCAGGATTAAATTTTTTTATGGCAGAAATAAATGGACATAATTTTATTTTGATTTTAATTATCCTATAAATGTCATTCCAATTTTTAAAATCTTTTCATATTCACGACTAACGTCATGGGGTGACGTGTCATTGAAAAAAAAAAAAAAGTAATTATCCCACGTACCCGAACGAGGTGAGGCAAATTAATTCGTGGTTTAGTTTGATTTTATTTGTTAACCGATTGTGGTAAATCATTTGGTTACGCATATGGTGGTCAACCATCGTTATATATTCACATATATTCACGTTATATATATAAATAAATATATATATAAACATAAATGGATGGGGTTGGACAAAACGACGAGATGTACTCGATCAAAACATTAATTTGCTGGTCTGGGAGAGCACCCTCGACAAAATATAACGTTGCATTGGAGGTGTGTTTGTGGTTATTTCCGTTTAACGATCAGAACTCGAAGGTAATTGCAAAATGTGGATGGACAAAAGTGCCATCGATCAATTTCGAAAAGGAGAATTTTGAACGATTTTTTTATTTGTTTTTTTGTTTTTTTTTTTCGAAAACCATTCAATTTTTTTCTGCTCTTTGGTTCTTGGACACGGAGGTGAATATAGAATTTTTTAGTTTCATGTAAAACTAATGGATTTGATATCGGAAACTGGTGGGTTTACCCAGCGATGAATTTGATGGAGTTTGAGTGAAACTGCAGTTTCATCACATCGATCATAATTGAACGGAATTGAAACCCGAATTTCGAAGCACTCGGTGAAACTTGCTCTCACTCGGTTTGCAATCAATTTGAAACCTTCGAAATTAGGAAGGTATGCCAAATGACGTCACAGTTCTCGTCACTCCACTTTCCTCTCATACGGAAGTGTATTGACGAGTGGAGTCCATCCAGCTTGCTCATATAATCTATTGCAACCACGAATCCCTTTGAAAGATTAGTCAAACATTGAGAGTGAACGATATTTATTTTTTTAACTTATTGATGATTTTTTTAAAAACCGTTTTAAGGAGCTTCGGTCGTTTCTCTTGCTTTCGGTAAATTCCAAGTTTAATTGTTTAAAATTCGTATGAATCTTCTCAACAATCATACTCAACTGTGGGTAAAATTTGAGGAAGTTTGACCGTTTAGAAATCGAGTTAGTTGTAAAATATCGTATTTTTTCGTCACTTCCCATAAGACTTCGTGTTAAAGTTGCGATTTTAAACACTGAATATCTCGATTACCAGACGGTGAAACCTTCTCAATTTTTTTACACATTATAATACGACGTTCAAGAAGATTCGTGCAAAATTTCAAAAAATTATCTTGGAAAAATTGTATTTGATCATTTTGCCTTTACTTTTTGTAAACTATTACGATTATGGCAATAGAACTTCGTTAAAAAAATAAATAAGTTCAGGTAAAAAGAAGATCAAAGGGTGTTTCGTAGAAAGAATAAAAATAATAATAAAATATTACATTTTTATGAATTTCGTCGTCGAAGTGGATAATGTTTAGATCGAATGAAAAATCCTTCAGATCAAAATTGCTTGAAATTCAATCCAGATGAGGAAGAGAGTGGCTTAAATTATTTCCATTCCTCGATATCGAACTGAAAGTCGAAGTAAGAGAGCCGAAAGATTCCGTGACATGATCAACCGACCCTTTTTTACGCTCGATGTGTCACGCACGCATTTGTGAACTCGGCGATGCTGCATCTGGGCTGCCACAGGAGAGAAAGGCCTTTGGCAATTTTTTATCTCGCTCTGTATCACACCTTCATATCCTCCTACAGTTCCAACGTCTCTTTCTAGTTCAAGATTCAAGGAGCCTTAATCTCGTCCTCGAGTAAACAAGAAAGAGGAGCTGGGTCGAATGTCGTCGTTGAGAAACGCGACGTTTGAACTGTACACCCTCGTTTTCGATGGAACGCTTTTCAACCGCTTCCGAGGAAAATTGAAAAAAAAAACCTGCCCTGCAAAAAGGTCGATAGGTTCATTTTGGATGATTGAAATCCTAGCATTTCCAAAGTCTAGTGTAGCTCGCGAGCTTTTTTCTTCTCCTTTTTTTCATTTCTCCCTCGAACGATTTATTTATAGTTTACGTCATTTTTTATATTAATCTACAATTTTCGATAAACTTTTTTATCATTTTAGTTCGACTTTGTCAACTTCCCGTACAAATAACACGGAGTTAAATGAGGCTTTAATTCGTAATTATTTATTTCAAATCATCGGCTTTTCATAATCGGCCTCTTTCTTTTTTCCGATTGATGCAGCCTGATCAACTCCATCACATTTTTCATGTTTATGGAAAGTTAAACGAGCTCATTTATTTTACATGAATCCTTAATTCGAACTTTTCTGGACAAGATATCCTGCAACTTTTTACGATTAATTAACGTATTGGAGTTCGTGAACCATAACAAAAATCTTGGAGCCCACGAATCGTGCTTCATTAGATGGTGCAGATTCGTCGAATATATAGATCCGTCGATCGCGTTTCATGTGAGCACAGGCTCCATGCTCAACAGACCTGGTAAACCGTCGTCATCGTAATGTATAGCATCGCCAGCACACTGGTCGTTAATCCGGTAACGTGGAATTAACGAGCTTGCTGCTACCGAGGCTGCTACCGAAGCTTGTTGAGCTTACGGGGGTCTTTACGAGCGTGAGATTCATGCTTTAGGCGTATGTACGATATGAAATAAATCTTTGGTTGAGTACAATTTTGATGAGATGGTTGTGTAGAAAATGGTTGTAATTTTGTCATATTTTATATGAGATTAAATGGAAGCGAAATAATTAAGATTTGAGCGGTGGGTGGACGAGCAATTTTTAAAGAAAAAACTTCTTGGCTATTTTTCTCAAAAAGAGGTAATTTTTGGGAATTTTTTGTAGGAAAACTATTCGGAATTTTGGACTGCTCTTTGAATCAAATGAAAGTTTACACATTCAACTTTTCTTGCCGATTTAATCGCAGCTTTCCAGGGATCTTGTATTCATTTACAAATAATAAGGTTCGTGAAAAAAAATATATACTGGCTGTTGCGATATTCTATTCTCAATGAAATCATGGGGGGCTGATAAATTGCAAATTCGGTGAGAAAGCACTACGGAAAGTTGTTCGTTTTTCTTTGAAAGCCGAAGTAATGAATATGGAGTTGGATGAAAGGTGGAACGAGTGGCAAACAAGGGAGGTGGTGAAACATTTTGGTGGTGGCTCTTGGGCAAACCACTGCTTCTCTCCAGTGCGGTAATGAAAAGTTCTTCAGTGGTGGTGGCAGCCAACTCGTGGGCACATCGAGCATTGTTTCGCATAAATTAACATAAGTTCATTTCCGTGAGGCTTTTGTCGAAAGCCAGCAGAGAAGAAGGAGGAGAAGGAGGGAGTCAGCATATTATCCACGTTTCCGCATGTGGGTAGACCGATTTATACCTAACTTTTCATTCCTTCCGTATACACTTACCAATTGTTTTGGAAATAGGCTTTTAAGATGTAGTCACCAGAGTGGAGAAATCTTGGTAATAAATAACCATAATTAAGTCACTGCGCATCATATCAAAATGTGATGTCACGTGACTTCAAATTCCAAGGCTTAAATTAAATATTTTATTAACTTTTTAATTCAATTTTAAATTATATTGATTTTAAATAAATATAATAATTAATAAATAAAACAATAGATAAAATAAATAAATTAAATTAAACTAAAATAAATATAAAAATTAAAAAATTAAAAAACAAAATTGTGGTTGGCCGCTTTTCACGCGAAAACCACTAAACCAATTTTGACAAATCTTTCACAGGAATGAAGGCCATGAATCAGAAAAGGTTGTAGGCCGTACTACAATCCGATAAATTATTTATTCAGGAAAGGCCAAGCGAAAAATTCAATTTTTCATCATTTTTTTGACTATGAAGTTTCTTATGTTATTAAAAAAAACTATAAATGAAAAACACTAACGACAAATTTGAAGATAATTCCAAAACGAAGAGAACGAGCGGTGGCTGGGTTCCCAGCTTCGAATGGAAAAAAAGTTACAGTTATTTTCACTCTGGGAATTTCGACAAGATCGAAAATCCATCTTGGGATGAGATTTTTAAAACGCACGTGGTTCACGGGCCCTTTGAAGCGATTAATAACTAATTAATACTCACCGTTGCTTTCTTGAATATTTGTCTGTCCCTCCCGAGAAAAAAAAAGCTGGTAACAAATAAATTCAAATGAACTGAAAATATCATGATAAAAATCATTACCATTAATTACAGTAGCCAAGGACGAGTATTGATTACAGAGAGACAAAGAGAAAACAACATTGAAAATTCTGCTGTGGTGAGATCGTGGATTATACTGTTTAGCCTCGCGACTATATCGGGCAACGTTAAGGGTATTTTCAACACCGGAGCCTCGAAACTTTTAAAATCCCATTGGAGTATGAAGTTCATGAAATTTTAAGTTCTTACGGGGAAAAGTTTAGCCTGCATTACTGCCTTTATCCGTGTTTAAAGGGGCCTCAACCAGATGTCTCTTATTCGTGCATGGCTAGATCAGGGCGATAGATGTGGGTCGTCGCGGTGGCCACGACATAACCGTGTTCTCGTTAAGTTGTACTCAGGGTATGTTGACTACATCAGGAGGGGACTGAAAACTGATACTCGACAAACTTCAATAACATGTTTTTCCAACTCTGGTAAAACTCTCCATAAAAAATAAAAATAACAAAAATCCCCATAAACAAGAGTTTTGCCAGAAAAAATAAAACAAAGAAATCGAGGTTCAGAAACTTGCAAAAATGTTTTCTAAAATCGTGAGCATAAAAATCATTTTTGGAAAATCTGTCAATAGTTTTTTGTTATTTTTTATTACTCTCCGTGTGTAACGAGTTACTATAATTTTGTAAAATGGGAAACCGATGACAAGTGTCCTGTGAAAAAATTCTTTGCCATAATTTGCCCATAAACAAGAGTTTTACCAGAAAAAAAGAAAAAAAAGAAACCGAGCTTCAGAAATTTGTAGAAATGTTTTCTAAAATCTTGAGCATAAAATCATTTTTGGAAAATCTTTCACTATTTTTTTTTTTTTTGATTACTCTTCGTGTGTAATGAGTTGCTATAATTTTGTAAAATGGAGAACCGATGACATGTGTCGGTGAAAGAATTTTTTGGATCGTAAAAGTTTGGGGAATCGTTGGATGTATATTTATATATAAATAGTAGAAAAGCTAGAGTTTTACAGAGTTTTGAATCTCAAGGCCATTTCTCATTCTCAATAATATCCAATTTGCCGGAAGAAGGAACTATCGTGGAGTTGCAAGCGGACGGTTCGTAAGCAGCGACTGTGAACGAGGGATACGCGTTCTCTGTCTAATTTCCGGAGCGAAATGCTAGGCGAAAAGAAGGATATGACGATATGAAAGGAATGAAGAAAAGAAGAAGAAGAAGAAGAAGAAAAAGAAAAAAAATGGGTGAAAGCAGAGTCGGTGAGTTCTGCATGAGAATATTGAGCGTCTGCTAATTTTCTCAACTGAAGAATGAAATTGGAAACGTAGCTAGGGGGTGCATTGAGAACGAGGTTTTCAAATTAGTCAATTTCTCAATATTATATTTAAAGGACTGCGGAACTTGAAGGTATTGAATTGATAGAATTATTTGTCGAGGCTTGGAATATAATTAAGGACGTTGTATGGCGACGTTCGAATCTAAATTTTTGTTTTCAGTTTTTCTTACATACAAAATGCTTCGCGAGCCTGAGGTCATTGAAAAAAAGTTGTTACTAATTGACTAAAGAACAACGTGCTCTAAATTCAAGATTGTCCGAGGTAATCTGTATTTTTACACAATAACCAAAATTTCGAAAACATTTTACGACCGATTTTTTTGAAAAACTGAATAAAGCTTGTTCGATGTTACGTAAAAGCGTATGCAAAGTTTTGAGAGGCTTCGCCATTTAGAAATCGAAATATTGAATGTTGAAAATTGGAACTTTTGACACGCGCTCTTACGAGAAACTGCTGAAAATAGTGATTTTTATAAATAAATATCTCGACTTCTACATGATGAATCCTCTTAAAATTGCGCGAGCAATTAGACATCACTATTTTCTTCGTGTTGTGCAAATTCGAAGGAATTCTATCGCCAGAAACTTTTGCATACACCGTCCTAAAAAGTGAAAAGTTGAATTACGAGAGTCATGAGAATGACTTGCATTTTTGTGCTGCTGCTGCGGAGATCCACAGAGATTTATTTTTGCAGGTGTTCCTACACGAGAAAACAGACAAAAAAAGAAAAAAAAATATTTTACTCTTAACCCCCAAGTATATGTGCTATGTACTCTATATTTTTGTGGGCGGTTGCAGGGTGAGATCACAATGCATCGCATGCCCGCGGACGCTGTAGAAAAGGAAACTTTTCGCTGCTTATTATCCGGCGGAATTCAGCGACGGTTTGGTGCGAGTTCGCTTGCCTCTTCGCCTTATATCCCACCGATAACTTTGATGGTACTTGCTCTTATTTTTATTTTCTTTATTTCTCCATTTTTGGAACGTGTATAAAAAAAAAAAAAAATTCTTGCCTTGATATATAAAGATACGAGGGTGTATTTTACGGACATGAAGAAAACGAGAAACCGCATCGCCTGAGGGCAGAGAAAAATGAAACTGCAGTCTGCCACTCTGGAGCATAAACACAACCCAAATTTTTTCTTTCTCTAAACAATGGCAAAGTGAAGAAATGTTTGCCATTCAGAAAGCGAATGATGCAGGAAGCTCTGGATCGCTCCACTGACGAGAGAATGTTAAGTTATTGCCAAAAAATACAGAGTCCTTCAAAAGTTGGGGCTTTGTTGCAGCCAAAAAGTAGAAAACTGTAGAATTCTGATCAGAAAAAGTGTTTTTTTATTTTTTTTCTTCGTATCCATTGATTGATTCATCGGTTGCCAATAGAACTGGGCAATCTGATGGACTGATGAGAGGAAGTGGGCATGGCGAACATGGACCAAGGGCGGAACGCAATTTCCCGGCGGCTCTGATTGTCTGTTGAACAATTCACCACAAATTGGCTCTGAACCAAGCAACAAGCGTCTAATTATTGGGGTGTTATCGAAAAAAAAAAAAAAACGTAAACTCTCCTTGACTTTTCTCATTGTTCCTGCGTTACTTCTCAAAAGTAGTGTTCGCTCTTTTCAATCTACCGAATCTTATCGACATTTTGGGCTCAGGGAAACTGTGGGAAACCCAGTCGATAAAGACTACGGTGTTCTTGTTTATCGATTGATGACTTCGTCTAAAGCTGCAGATCGGAGCTTGAGGAGTTTCGGTACAAGTCATACGATGTAATGGTTCAGCTTATCTTCAGGGAGAATCAGGGGAGAAAATTCTATTGTTTTCAAGCAAAGGGCTAACTTCACACAACAAAATTTCGGATAAAAATTACGTGATTACAGAAAAATTGATCGTTTTCATTGACAAAAAAATGAATAATTAACAAACGATGTCGACGGAATATTTCATTTTCTGGTGTCATAATTGTAATGATATTTTGAGTGGTTTGACAGTTTTTTACAACCTTTTTTACATTTTTTCATATTGTTTAATGCACATAACTGAAGTTTAGGGACAGCGTAGGCACGTCTCTGTGTTAAAAAGTGACTTTTCATTTGCGAATTTTGTGGAAACGGTGTAGACAATCGTTTCGAAACTTGCAGGACATATTCAGAATAAGTCCAAGAACGTACTGTAGAAATTTGAATGAAATTGTTACATTTGGTCACTTGTACCGAAACTCCTGAAAGCATGACCCGATCAGATTTCGTTGAACCACATATTCGATTGTTTTCCTATAAATTTATCTCGACTAGTCGAAGCTGTTGAATTCGTTGTTTGCTTTTTTCGCAACCAGGTACTACAGAGTTTTATTTGATTCTGAACAACCGATAAACATTCTTTCCCAAAACGATTTACACGCAAGTCCCTATTCCCCAGTTCCATAGTTTCGACATACGTCTTCCACATGCTATGTACTCCCTCAAGCCAGAGAGATAAACAGCCTCGATAAATAGCCCAGCGTGTATGCAAATACACGTATAGGTAGAGACAGGAGGTGGAATGAATGGCGAGCACGACCCATGCACCAGGAGGCGGCTTGTACCGTCCGGACCCAGTGGGTAACAGAGACCTCCGGTGCTGACATAAATCTGGACACAGAGTGTGTATGGGAGTATTTCTAGCCTGGAGGAAACAGCCCATCAACGTGATGGACTTTCAGGAGAAAAGGATAATCTGTAATACGCTTGTCGTTTCCCCCCCCCTCCCCCCGCCCCCTCCCTTTACGTTACGATGCTTCCTTCTATTATTTTCTCACTTGCCCACCTGTCAACGTGTTCACGGCGGAGTCTGGAGGATTATTTACTGATGTACGTGTGTCCGACATTATTGATCTTTTTATTTTCGTCTCGTCTGCAGATTCCAGCTAGTCTGGTAAAAGGTCATAAATATATTATTGGTAGATTATTTGAAACATCGATCGCCGAATGCTCAAATGAAGAAATCTAAAAAATTTATGGGTTTTAGGGACCATTTGAAGGTTCCAGGATCGAAAAGAACCTTTTATTTTGACAGTTCACTCGTGCTTTCATCTTTTAAGGCCTTAGGCCTCTCTAGAGGCCGAAAAAATAGGCTTTTTGGGATTTTTTTTTCAGAGATACTACAAAATATATCGGGATTACATGCAGAGCTTAAAGTTTGATGACACGCGATTCGTAAACAGAGGCAGAGTATTGCAATATCATTTGTTTGCAGAATTTTGGAAGCAGCACGAAAACAAAAGAAAAAATCAGGAGGTTGAGATATTTCACATTCGTTGTGAAATGTATATATGTTTATACCTCATTTTGACAGACAGCAAGATTTCTTCATCACGACGAGCGCAATCTGGGCGTCCTTATTGTCAGTCGCAATAATCCTCACGCTGGTAGAACAATCGTCTACTCTTGTCCCACTCTCTCCGCGGAACTCTCAAGCTTCAGTCCTCCGTTCGCTCGCATAAGCACAAGGTGCGCAGCACGAACGAGACATACCTTTTGCACAAGTGAAGCACACTCGTCTATATATTCGTCTGTGTCTTTATGCACCGTTACGTGTCTCTTATTTTCTCTCGACTTTCGAGAGATAAAGGGAGGGAATGGGCAGAAACAGAGACAATATTTCAAAACAAAAGATTTGCTCTGTGAACAAACGAACATTTTGGTTGCGACGGTATCCCAGTAATACGTCAATTGTTTAAGGCAGCTCTAGAATTTTCGAATAATCGATTTTTATTTTATTCTTTTAAATGCGGTCTCTCAGGACCTCAAAAATGATGTTCCTAAAGATTGTGGCCGAGAAAAACCTCTGAGTACTCGATTTTCGAATTTTAGTACAAGCCCGTCTGATCCGCAGCGAGCTACTCAAAACTTCGAACGCGTTTATCTCAAAACTGCATTTTTTAAGTTGGCCGGACTCATAACTCAGACAATTTTCAACCGATTCACTTGAAATTTTGAATATATCTTTGAAAATACATTGTCCATGGAAGTCCGTAGGATTTTTTCTTTACATTGCATAGTTCATTTGTTATTAACATTTATTTGACGATTTTTTAGGCAAATTTATCACTTTCCACTTCAGAAGTGCGCCATTTGGCCAAAAATCGAGGTATCGCAAAAATCCTACTTTTTTCGGCCTTCAGAGTGTCCTACGGCCTTAAACGAACGAGACGTTTAACAGAATTGATTCAATGCAACAATAGCTGATGACCAGGAATATAATGGAAACATAAACCATTGATCGCTTTGCTGCAACATCCATTGCATAGGATTATGCACATATTAAATTCAACTCATCAGCTATAACTGAGCAAATTTTCCGAGGATATTTCAAGTGCTCATACAGAGATGGACTAACTAGCCAAACTGTATAAACTTCTTGTAACAAGAGTTCTACAACTGCACTGTGCTCGACCATTTCCTCTTCCTGTATTCCTTTCAAATATGTTTTCAAAGTATTACTAAATCCTACACTCGAGTTCTCTCATCTGTAAACTTTCTCATTATACATGTTGACGAACTAATGAATAAAAACGTAAGCCAGATATTTCCAGTTTGAAAGTACAGGCATTACACGAACGATTTACATTTTTTGTCTTTTTAGATGTTTCAATGCTATGCAAAATAAAAAAAACTTCACTAAGTATTTCCCATCTACAGTCTTTTTTAAATGACATGATAAAAAACATTTAAAAAGTCGAAAAAATGATGAAAAATTGAATTTTTCGCTTGAGCCTTCCCTCAATTAATAATTTATCGATATTGTTCTTCATTCCTGTCAAAGATTTATCAAAATTGGTTTAGTTATTTCTGCCTGAAAAGCGATTACAAATAGTTTTGTCGACGTTAGTTACTGACCCACTTCCAAGGCTTAAGAAGGAAAGAATTTATTTTAAAAAATTGATAAATTTATTAACATTACATTGTGGCAAGAAGCACCGGGATTTGAGGGTGTCGAAACGGTGTCGTGTGCCGGATAAGATCCGTGTAAAGAGATACAAGGAAGAGAAAATTGAGAAAGAAAGGATAGATGGTAGAGAAGTCGAGTCAGATTTCAAAATGTTAGAAGCCAGTGCGGTAGGCTAGCACCTCGATTTCGCAGAGTCTCCAATTTCATCCCTACTGCTGAGCGACGAATCGATCGAGGAAAGGAAGAGCAGAGGAAGAACGAATGAACTTTTAGAATCAAAAGTAAATTGGTTGGACCTGCTTCAAAATTGTTCGATTTTTCATTTTGTTGTTTTTTGCATTTTCAAGTTTACTTCTTTGGTCTAATTTGGCTTATTGAGATTTCACTAATTTTGATTCAGAGCTTTCGATACATTTATGAAATAAAGTATTTTTTTGTTTAAATTAAAACAAACATTAAAGTATTTTAATGTTGCACTTTTTTGTATTTGTCTTCGGGCTGATATTTTTTCTTTTTCTACATCTTTTTTATAATTAATTAATAAAAGGAATGGATGATTGAGGAGGGAGGGGAAAACTGTATAGAAACATGTGGGATTTCATAAAATGTATCCATATTATGTTTATAAATGATGTTGAAGCCATCTGGGAGTTTTTTTTATTTTTCACCGCAAAACCGAACCATCATCCGGAGCACCCCAAGAAATTAAATCCTTCTCGTTTACTGAATACTGTTTACGGGTCTTCTTTGTGACCGCAATGGAAATGTAAAATCTACGTGGTTTTTGAACAAAGTAAAGAACTCGATTTTTTATCAGTTTTTCTTTCAAATTTTATCAAAATTTTATCAATTTTCCTTTCAAATTTAGATCAAATTTGTAATCAAATTTTTCGAGATTCAATCTTTTGGGTTGTCATTATGAATATAATTAATATTTAATTTTTTGCTGGACTTTTGTGTCTGAAAAGTTCACTAAATTTGCTTCAGTGTCTGTCAGAACTGTTCAGAAAAGAAGGAACGATTTTCTCTCCCTCGGTTTTCTCAAAGTTCATGGAACAAAGCTACCGATTTGGAGAGAAAGATGAAGACTGTACCGGCGTTTGCATCGCCCGAAGACATCATCGTCCGAAGTAGACATCTCTCGGAGCAGAAAGCTTTTGGATATTTCTCGTATATGCTCTCGCAACCGTGCCCACACCAGCAAAAGAGATCTTTCTCACTGAGAGATAATTAACCATCGCTGCCTTTCCATCGTCGTCGAAGCGAAAAGCCCGCGGACGAGACCGACCGGGCCAATTAATGCCCACCTCAAAACTCTCGCTGCAGCTGCGGATAGAACCCAGTTTGCCACTAACTTTATAGCCTGACAAACTTTTCTATAGTATGCACGCGATAATGGAAAAGAGCTTGAAGCTTCCACACCCACGATGGACGTGATCATCACCAACAACTAACTTAAACTTTTATCCTTCACGTACTCTTTCTCTCTGTATTCAAATATTTAAGTATGAGTGAAAACACTTGAAAGAGCATTATTGACATTTTTCAAATTCACTTTGTATCGAAGAATATTCATAAAAAAAAAAATTCCATGTTCGCTCGTTGCCACTATGGGTCTCTCGGACCCATGATCATAAAATTCAAAAAATATTTGTGATTTTTCGATCATTTTTTAACAAAAGACGCACTTTTTAAAGGAACGATTTATTCCGCTGCAATCGCAATTGATAAGAAAGTGGATTTTGATTTATTCGAAAATTACTTTTCTTTTCGCTTTGGTCAAAATTACTCCCAATATTGGTCACGGAGAATTAAGGGGTCGACAGAAATACCGAATTAGTTAAAATATCGACTTTTAACGACTTCCAAAATCTTCCATAAGAAAAAAAAAGATTAACACCTAAAATTCTATTAAAAAAATTAAGCTGCTAATTATTATAAAAGTATTAGAATTTTTTTGTTGATATTTGCGCTACACGCTTCACAAATTTTAATCCGATGAAAATTTATAGAATTATGTGTAGCATTGATAAAAATTCGACTAGAAACATTTTTTTGGTTTCCTGACGATAAATCGTAACGTTCCCACAATAAATTTATTGGATTTTCAACAGCAGTAGATTCGTTACAGACATTTTGCCACTTTATTTGTTAACAATCAAACAAACATTCATTGAGGTACGTATTGTCATCAGAATAGCACGGTGCTACGGAGCATAATATTACACAGTGCGTTTATTCGTAACGTGGGCGTTTCTCGTTGCCGGTTCCAATGTTACAGGCGGGCTATTATACCGTGTATTTACCAAGTAAAGGGCACATAGCATTTCAAATAAATGAGAAAATTACCCGACCAATTACACGGTGCGCCGTCCATACCGCGCGTTAATGAAATTTCGTCCAGATTTCGCTTTAGGGTTTCACGTTCTCTCGATCACACGCGTGCAAATTTTTTTTTTCTTTTTCAATCTGTTCCGGACTCTTAACAATTAACAAAATGTAAACAATGACCATTGCGGGAATTGTTTAGCGATATTAATTACAAAAGTATTGTCCAAGAGAAATTTCAGCTGAAAATGTCAATTTTTTTTATCGCTTGTGCATCGAGTGTAAAATTTTCGTTTGATTCCATGGATTAATTCGTGCAAAAAATGATTTTACAATAATCGCAGGTTGACAAGACAAAAATTTAGCACGGTTCACGCGCCTCTGCGAACATCGCGCGGTATTTTATAAAAATCTATAAAAATTTGCCTCCCCTAGACTCGCCGAACCGCGCGCAATTTCATTTTGCACCTTTTCGCTCAAATTTATTGCATTAGCAATAATTAATAGAAGTCTTTGCCCGAGTGCTCTATTTCCGAGAAAAGCTAATGACGCTCTTCTCTTGAGTCGCAGCCATAACACAGTTAACCCGAATGGTCGATGCCTGCATTAGTTTTAAGTGGAAGTCTGAAGAGAAGCCTTCAAAAGCTCGTGTTGTACTCCAGTCTGTTGATATGTGCTCCAAGGATTTTCACTTGGCAAGGCTTTTGGCGACGTACGAGGGAGAAAGCGGAGAGCAAAGAGGAAAGAATGTTTATCACTGGGTACACGCACAAAAAGTGATAATCTTATCGCAATAATACGAAAAATAGAAAATCAAAATTTTTAAAACCCTCGTTGAACCGCAGTTAATTCGATTCATTAAAACTCATTCATTCCCTGAAAAAGTTTTCGGCCGGTTCCTTATGTTTTTACTTCCGCGTTTCTACATCTTTTTTTTAAGTAAAATAAAACAATAAAATGAAATAAAATGGAAACTATTGTTGTATCATTTAATCCACATAATTGAAAGTATTTTCATTCCACTAAAACTTCAAAACAAATTTTGTTTAAGGGCCCCCCCCCCCCTTAAACAGAGGGGGGGCTTGCACGTTGAATGAATCAGTGGACCAGTGGCCGATCCTCGGTCCGATCGTTGCCTCTCTACCATTTTGTTTCTCTTTCGTCTATATATTCGGGCAGCTCGTACGGATGGTAATTACTGGACCACCGTATAATTGCATCTGGCGATATATACCGTTGAAGCAGCGCATATCAGCCTCGTACAAGCACCCGCTCGATATTCAATCATAGATATTGGACATTCCAGGATGCAGGGCAAGCGAGAGGAATGGGAGGATGGAGGTATGACACCGCGGGTGAAGTGAAGGTTGGAGGAGTGAATGTTTTGTACACGTGTTGAAAAATTCATATTCATGAATATACGACGGACATCACACAAGATTTCAATGGTTGTTCTAGCTAATCAAATTTTCTATACAACAAATCATTTTATTATTATTTCATTAGCATGGCCGATGCTTTAATTAAGAATAAATTGTTTCGCCGCGAGAACGCGTACGTTTGATTTCATTGACCGCATCCACAAAAGAAAATCAAGCGAAGAGCTCGTTATTAGCTTTTCTGTTTACCTTTCGTCCAACTATTTTAATGAAAATTCGACTGCAATTTGTAATATTGCGTTTCACAAGGTATTCACGCGTTCGGCTCAATCGTACTATTTCATTAAAGAGCTTCGGTACAAGTGACGAAATGTAACCATTTTATTCAAATTTCTACAGTACGTTCTTTGACTTATCCTGAATATGTCCTCCAAGTTTCAAAACGATTTTCTACACCGTTTCCACAAAATTCTCAAATGAAAAGTCACTTTTTAACACAGAGACGTGCCTACGCTGTCCCTAAACTTCAGTTGTGTGCATTAAACAATACGAAAAAAATGTCAAAAAGGTTGTAAAAACTGTCAAACTACTCAAAATATCATTAAAATTGTGTGACCAGAAAATGAAATAATTCGTCTACATCGTTTATTAATTATTTATTTGTTTTGTCAATGAAAACGATCAATTTTTCAGTAATCATGTAATTTTTATACGAAATTTTGTTCCCCTGAATCGTGAAAGTATCAAAGAACGTCTTTTATTTCGGATTCAAAGTATTTACGTTGCCTCGAAAGGGGAAATGATTAACGAATTAATAATTCACATCCGTTTAACGACTGAAGAGATAAATTTGCATTAATATTTAAGTGCAGCCAGAGAAGAGCGACAAGTGACAGAACAAAAAAAAAGAGGGAGGGGGGGAGGAGAAAAAGTGTCTTAAAGACAAGTATGAAAAGAGCACACGAGGGAGAAGAGGATTGAGTGCAAAGACAGCAACGAGGTAAGAGTTATTCCTGAGTTGAGAAACCAGAGACCGAGAGAACAAGGCAACGCATAGAAATCTTTTTCTCTCGTCCTCTCTTTGCTTCCAAGTTTCTTCTTTCTTTTTATTCTCTTTTTTTTTTTTACTTCCCTGTTGATATTCGCCACCAGCACAAGAACGAACGACGTTCTCGTATTATATCCACATTGTGCTGGCCCAGGAAGTGACAGAGTCTCAGAATTTTAACGAGTTTTCTGCAACCTGATACAGCTAGACAATGAAAAAGGAAAAATAAATAAAGATAGGAATAAAAAACCGCAGCTTTAATAGTCCTGTAAAGAGGGCTCGGGCTTGGGCAAAGGCGTTTTATCGATTTTACGCCAGAACAACACCTCTTCGTTTAAAATCCACTTGAATTTGTGAATATTTAAGTTATTGAGATTTTGGCTGTCAAATTTGAGCAAAAAAAACCATTTTTTCGAGTTGGAATCGATTTAACTGAAGAAATAGATCGAACTCGAATGAAATTTCGAGTAGGAATTTATCCTGCGAGTTCGCATACGAAAGGGAAAAAAATCGCTTTGGTCAGCCACTTATTGCAGCGTCAGATTTCTACTGACTGAAACCTGAAAACTTTCCTCATTATTTTGTAGTTGCACGATTAATTATAGTGCAGGGCTCTGCGTTAAGGGACAATTATGCGTTGGTAATTAAACCTGGGTCATTTTGACCCTGACTATAAAAACAACAATTCTGACCAAATTTAAATACACTTGATTGTTCAAACTTCGATTGCTATAAAAAGTCGTAAGTCTTACGATTTTCCAAATATTGTCATAAAAATATCGAAGAAAAATTGATTTAGCCATAAAGTTCCTACTATTTCGAAGAATCGTGGATAAAATTTTAATCAAAATCAATAGTCATTAAAAAGAAGAAAAAATCGTTTAATTTCTGATGCACGTGAAATTTTTATACTTTCGCCCGGTCGTTGGCCGCATTGATATCGATCACATTGCAACCGATCGTATTTATTCGTGTGTGAATATCACGAATTGCATAAAAGCCGAGTGTATGACGCGAATGTTCAAAATTCCGATATTCTCGAGTTCATCAAATTCCGCAAACGATTCCCTTTTAAATTTAGTAGCTGATTCGACACATATACGTATATAATAAAAATATGAAAAGAAAAAGCGATCGGTAGCAGTGGATTTGAGAATCGAATGCCTACGTTCGTTCGCCTCATACATTAGGTACATATATAGCCTTAAACAAGCGTAGTAAAAACTCACAGGAGCGTTCAGCTTTGGTAAATTTCTTCCCAACAAAATACGGAGCATTCCAGGCCAAATCGGACACGATTTTAAATTTCAAACCCAAAATTCTCGATGAGGGACACTGTGGATATTTTTTTTGTATTTTTTTCTGTGAAGGTAATCCAAAAACAATGATTTCTAAAAAAAAAAACGTCAATTTGGACCGTTTTTAAGAAAGTTATGAACAAAAAGCCAAAAAAAAGTGTTTTTTTTTCAAAATTTGATCACTTTTGAACAAAAAAATCCCGAAATTTGGCAAAAAAAGGTTTCTGGGAAGTACTAAAAAATTTCAAAAAATTGAGGAAATTCAAAATTCAACATTTTCAAACTTTGCGAGTGGAATGCCCCATTTAAAAACATATATATAAATATATTGTACAAAGAATAAAGCAAAAACCTTTATCATGAAATCGTCTCACGTTTTTCCGATACGATATGCGTCTTAGGCAACAACAGACGCAGGAGAAAAAAAAATAAAGGGGGTGGGACCATGTGAAGTCTTGAATTTTCCAACAAACATGACGTCGTGGAGAGATGGTGGAAAATTGAAAATTCCAATGCCATATTCATGCCTTTTGTAACGAGTAAAATACACCCACGTCTTCTTGTCAAAATGTACATCCACCTGATATCTCTTTTAATCTCTTCTCCTGTCTAGAATTCTTGAGACGTTTCCATTATTAATGAAACTTAGCTTCGCACTATTCGGGTCTTTTAACGTATGAGTGTTGCCTGGAGCAACATTTGCTTCGATATGCACGAAGATTATATTTTCTATTGATCTTTTTTCTTGAATATATCTTATTTATTATTTTTTATTTATTTATTATTATTTTATTTTTCTTAATACTTTCATCAAAAGTCAATATTCGTTTAATATTGTTGCAATAAATTTGTACGATGATTTTGATCGAATTTTTCATAAATTTTCTTCACCTTATCAACATCACTTCGAACTCTGACGTAAGGGTTACTTTTTTATTTTTTATTTTTCTTGATATCGTGATTCGATTGATTTTTCGCAACATAAGTTCGCCATCGGATCTTCTTCACGCAGTAAAAGCTTTGAAATATACACCGATTTATAGGAGAAAACGAATCTGATGGGAAATGAGATATTGATGGTAGAAAAAAAAAGCGTTAGGGTGGAGTTGGCAATTGTACAGCATTGAAGAAATATAACGTTAGTTCTCAAGCTGCCTTATACGTCTAACGATTTCTTGGACAGATCCACATGAGATAAAACAAAGCCATACATTGTTTTTATATTTTCTGCGATCTTTGGGCTTTTCCAGCAGATTTAATGTCAGCTGTTTTCATTGAGCTGGATCAATGGAAGATAAAAAATCGAGTGAATGTTGTTGCTTGGAACGTTGTCTCGTTCATTCACATCATTGACAACGCGTCAGGATTATTTATTCAAAATGAAGTTAAGGAGGTTCGATCGTTTCTCATGCTTTCGATAAACTCCAAGTTTAATTGTTTAAAATTCGTATGAATTTTCTCAACAATCGTACTCAACTGTGGGTCAAATTTGAGGAAGTTTGACCGTTTAGAAATCGAGTTCCTAGTTGTTAAATATCGTCTTTTTTCGTCACTTCCCATAAGACCTCGTGTTAAAGTTGCGATTTTAAACACTGAATATCTCGATTACCAGACGGTGAAACCTTCTCAAATTTTTGACACATTATAATACGACGTTCAAGAAGATTAGTGCAAAATTTCAAAAAATTATCATGGAAAAATTGTCTTTGGCGATAGAAAGTAGGCTAAAAAAATTTATGGGAATTTTTATTCGATCGAGTGAACGTTGTTGCTTGGAATGTTTTATGAATTTTGATGCTAAAGAGCTTTGTTGGCAGGATCTAAATAAATAGATTCCAAAGTGTAAATATCACGTACTGCGCGAGGATGCAAGAGATTTAAGCTCGTTGCAAATTCCAAAGCGAAAAGAGTCGCAACCTCGTGCTTGGAAAGATAAACCTCACGAAACTCTGTCTTGGTTTTCTTGATGTTAACCTCAAGGAATCTCGGTCCTGCTTTTCTGCCTGTACTCACCATAAAAAGATCGAGGAAAACCAGGCGAAGTTTGAGCCAAAAGTAAACAGCCGCATATAATACAGAGTTGGCTTGATCGTGGCTCACTGCCAATATCGAGAATTCGATTACAAAGGAGGCCAATGTATAGGCAGAAAAAAATGATTCTGCTGCGTCTCTCGGCAGGACTAACCTCTTCGTCCTTATCTGCCTGAGTCACTAAGATTTTCCTTATCGAGGGCGGACCAGAAAGGAAACATCGTGATAAAAAAAAAAAAATTTGTCTGGATACAACTGACGAAATACTTCGTTATCTTTTTTTGTTGATCGATCGAATTATTGACAACGTATTAAAAAAAATTAAATAAAAATTTGAAAATTAAAAAATTGATTGATTCACCAAAAAAAAAAAAAAATAGAAGGAACACCGGACCCACGATGGGACGAGCGTTAAAGTTCGTATAAATCATCGTACTATTTTAGAGAATTTTTTGAAACAAAAAAAATGGCAATCATTTTGAGAAAAAAATAGTTTTCACTTCACATGCAGAAAAAAACGTTGACAAAGACGACTAATAATTTTTTTCTATTTTTTTAACGAAAGTGTGAACTAAAACAAGAAAAATCGATGTGAAGACATTTGTCGATATGTCTATCAGTTTAAGAGATATTGGCGTTGAAACATTTGCGAACTTCCTGAAATCTGGAATTTTCGAAAAATTGTAACTCCCAAAGTACGTGCGATAAAAATCTAAAAATTGGTGTGAATGTTCCTTGCATGGAATAGTATTTTTTTTTAAATACATTAAAAATCCTTCGGTCCCCAATCGCAAGAAAGGGCGTGGAATGCCACATTAACAATTTATAGTAAGAAAATTCCTAAAAAATTCGAGTATAAAAAAACTAAAGTTCAACAAACTCGCGTGGCAACATCCTTAGATTTGTTGTTCCCAGCAATGACGTTTCTGTTCCATGATAATTCGTAAGTTTGTCGATAAACAATTGGTAGTAAGAAAATTACTAAAGAATTCGAGTATAAAGAAACTAAAGTTCAACAAAGTCACATGGCAACATCCTTAGATTTGCTGTTCCCAGCAATGACGTTTCCGTTTCATGGTAATTCGATCGTGAGTTTGTTGTACACACGATTTTCTATATATTCGAATGGGTCTGTATTCTCAATAGATCGGTCGCTCTATATACATGAGAGTTCACTCGTTGCCAAGGTTAGTTGTTAGTTGAGATGGCTTTAATTTGGTTTTAGTTTGGTCAATAGTTTAGGCGTTATTGTATCTCTGGCAACTGGCTCGCAACGCTGGAGAAGTTTGTAGGAGGATGCTGTGGGAGAGCAAAGTAAAACCGGCTGCTTTGGCAGCCTCGTTCGCTACTGCTACAGTTTCCTCAAAATTAGCATCTCGAGTGTTGAGCCCCGCCTTTCTCATCGCAGTTTCCTCGTTTCCCGCGTAAATACGATTTCGAAAGTCCGTTTCATCAACATCAAAGAGATCCACTCTCGACACGAATTAACCGACACTACTTCGGACTTTACGCAAAATTTATAGTCCCCAGCGAAATGAATTTTCAGGTGGAAGGACCTTCAGAGTTTTTTTTTGGGCAAAACTCCATTTTTTTACGAATTTTTATCTTTTTTTGTGTCATTTTAATAATTAACGTTGTGCGTTGAAGTCTGGAACACGGGTCACAGTCTTTTTTCGCTTTTTGAAAAATAAATATTGATGTGAGAAGCGTTTTTGAAGAGAAAGAAAAAATGTTGCGACGTTAAACCATCGATTGTGACCATTGGGTCTATTTGACCCGGACCTAAACCGTGCCATTCTCTTAGTCGGAATTTTGGCAACAATTTCCAAAAAAAATGTGTCGAAAAATACGCATTCGTTGAAGAGTTACGAGCCCGAGAGTCTGCCTGGGTCAAAAAGACCCGAAGTAGTGACCTGCTGGCTCGAGCGAGTAAATAAAAACTCTTATTTCCGAAATGATTTGATGAACGAGGAGAAAAACTATATTGATAACTTTATTAATCTAATGTACAAGTTGTTCGCATTGAAATGTAACGTTGTTAGGAATTCTGGAACGAAGCTTGGTCAAGAAAGCCTGAAGGATCGAAGATCCCCGTTGAAACAGCGATTTTTCTCTTTTTTTTCTCGTTTTAGAGCTTAAGAATTGTGGAGAACTTTGTTGAACTCGTTGTAAGAAGTTTCAAGGTCAAAAAGCAATTGTCTGACTTGAGCTTCTGACAATTCGTCGGACGCAGACATGCTGCTGAGGGTTTGTAACCACTCGGAAACTCTTTTTCGACTTTCAAAATCACTGGGCAAAATACTCAAACGATTCATCGTGTCTACGAGGTCACGCAGATCCGGATGAAGCTCGTCCATCGCTTTTATGTCCAGTCGGAGTTTGTCCATAAGGGTAATAAAGAGTGAAACGATATCTGCAATACATTTCGATGTGTTGCCCTTGTCGTCCTTTATCGTTATCGGTCTGTCCTCCTTAATTCTTTCTAGTGCTGCTGGACAGTCCAACCTGAATGCTCTTGCAAAAGCGTCTATCGTGGGAAATTGATCGCTTTCAACCTGAATACAAATTAAAAAATCGATAAACAAACTATAAAATTCATTATATTCAAGGAGTTTTGGTACAAGTCGTACAATGGAATGGTTTCGGCTTATCTTCAGGGAGAACCAGGGGGGAAATTCTATTGTTCTCAAGCAAAGGGCTAACTTCACACGACAAAATTTCGTATAAAAATTACATGATTACTGAAAAATTGATCGTTTCCATTGACGAAAAAATGAATAATTAATAAACTATGTAGACGAATTATTTCATTTTCTGGTGGCATAATTTTAATGATATTTCGAGTGGTTTGACAGTTTTTTATGACCTTTTTTACATTTTTTCGTATTGTTAAATGTACATAACTCCTTAAGAATTTTTGTTCAAATCATTTGAACGAAAATGAATAAACGAAACTTCACCGACCCATCAATTTATTTTATTTCAAACATTTGGAATCAATTTGGATTTGGAAAAAACTGGATGCCAGAAATAATGAAATTCTAATAAAATATATTTTTTCCCTGCTTTTCCAATTATATTAATCCAATTAATAAATATTTGTAATGAGTAGAAATTCCGTGCTACTGACCTGTTTGAACGCAGCTCTGTACTGAACCAGCAATTTGCTGCAAGCTGCCGTGTATTCTTTGGGAGTGACGCAATCTCTGATGTAAGCTTTGTCCAAGTGTTGTAACGTATTAACAACCGCGTACAAATCCGCTTGATTGTCATGCTTTTCACGCTCCCTTGCGTTTCTGAACAATTTGACTTCTTCGTAAAGCTCCGGACGGTCCTGAGCGATGGACATTGTGGTCTGTAACCAGTGAAAAAAGAAAAAAAAACGTTATGTTTCGTTCCAGAGCTTTCTTGGGTTTGGTGCAATTTGTTGAGTGTTTTGATCGATTGAAGGTTTTTGTTCAAAGAAAATCGGTTTCCGTAGATCAATTTCTGGTTTTATCAAATTTTTTAAGCTAGTATCGATTTATATTACAAAATCACAAGTTTTTATAGATTTTTAAAAGAATCGAGAAAGAAAAAAGTATCGAATTGTAGGTTAGGTTCTTATGGGGTGAGTCACAGGTAACAGTTGAAAACTTCCGTCGAGTGATCATGAATAGCAATATATCATTTTTTTAATAGTATTTTAATGTTAACTGTAGTGAAATATTTTGTTCATGGGCTCAGTTGAAGATTTTTTCGAATGTTGCAATTATTTGACAGATGACACATCAAGGAATCAGGTGCGAACATTGTTGGTATTTTCGTTGTCTAAAAACTTGTCATTTTTGATAAACTTACCTGAAGGGTTGACCTTGAAAATTCTTTGCAAAATGACACCGATTATCGCTGATCGGAATGTTTATTAATAAGTTATTCCGAAGAAATAAAAATCTGAATACGTTTTTACTTTATTTCTATGTTTCCAACGACACAGAACGCGTACAAGAGTGACACAGATACTGATAACAACAGCTGATGATGGCGTCTTGTAACAAAGAGACCGAGAGAGAGAAGGCGACAAAACAGGAACGCGGCTGCAGCGCTGCGGTGGCCGGTACGCCAAACAAGAGACGCGCACACTTCGATGGAAAACTGCATTTTCGTCCATAAATAAATAAAGACGACGTGCAATTTCTTTAAAACCATTCATTCGATTGAAAGAACCATCCTTTGCATCCTTTTTCCGAAACGATTATTTGACATACCGTAGAATTTATTGTTCTATTAAAATAAATATTTCTATTCATTTCGCGACGATTTTTTAATTCAAAAAAAATGGAAAGAGCCAGCTCTGTTTTCAAAATTCTTCGAGATCAGAAGCGAGAAGTCAGCCATTTTGAATTCAATCGTGAATTGTCGAAAGTGTTTTTTTTTATAGCAAAACTTCGATGTATCCTTAGAAAATTCAATAAAAATGGGCCACAGGAATGAAAAATGAAGAATCCAACGACAAAATGACAGTTATAAAAATATATATTTATCAACACATAAACGATGTCAAATTTACACAATTCAACTCGTCTCATATTTTATTCACAACTGCGGCCTGATACAGGAAGTAATAATTATCAACAATAAGTCTTGTTGACACAGATAAATATAAATATATATCTGTGACAACGTTGTACGTTACACGTGATGTTTGGCACAAAAAAACAATTAATCATAAAAATTGTACAAATATCACAATGTTAGTGGGAGAGTGAATAGAAAAAAATCACAGTTTGCAACGATGCTGTCAGACTGATCGAAAAAAATGGTAAATTTTCACAACAGTCGTATGTAAATTTAATACAACAACGAAATTAATTTAAAGTGGATTAATATGACAGGATTTTTTTAACCCGAAACAATAATAATGATCAAATATTAATAATAATAGAAATTAATTTAAAAAAAATGCTTTAATTCATGAATCCAACGTAAATTTATCCAATTTTTGTCTTAAACTCTGCATACGTCCGTTGCAAAAATTCAATACTCATTTGACTAGTCGTTGACGTCTGGCAACAATTTTTCTTCACCATAAAACACCTTCAGTGTCCTTGGTAAACGAAAAACAAAAAAATATATATATCAAATGCTACGAAACTCGGCGATCGATCAATTAGTTTGAATTTGATTAATGAATTAGTTCATCAACTGGACAGACAATGATTTTAGTTAATTATTAGCTAATTCATCGTCCATTCATTAATTAAACAACAAGAAAAAATGGTAAACAAGTGATTCGAATAAAATAAATAAGTAACAAATAATTCGTTAGTAATATTGACATTTTTTGATCAACTTTGTTCATTTTTAATGTCAATTAATTATAAGTTGATTTATTTTGATTCGGGAAACATTTGCCGAATGACATTTGGTTTGTTGTTGGTAAATTTGACGTTACACGAATGATCAATTGCGCGATTTTGTAAACAAGGACAATCGAATGTTTGGATAATTTTCTCAGCCTCGATTGATCGCGAGGGTTCAAAAGTGCATTCGTCGTCCTGGGCAAGAACCTCGAAATAAATAATGTTCAATATCTTTTTATCTCCATCCATTATTTTCCATGGTGGATAAATTTTCATAATACTGTTTTTACTTATTTTCATCGTACCGTTTATTTCCGGAACGATCATTAACGTAATCGCTTCTTTATCTTCCACTCTTTCCTTCACACTCGCCCACAAATCGTTCAACAATTTGTACTCGTCCTCGATCAGAGACGCCAACAAAAAACATCGCGAATATTTTATCTCTCCTTCACGAATTCGTAACTTAACAAATTGCGCTCTCGACTCTTGCCAATCGGCACGACTTTTTCTGTATCGCCATATTTGACGGTCGGAGATCTGGAAATTCACCAAATATCGTAACCTTGCTGCTAAACTGCCCCTGAAACAGAAAAAAAATCAATTTAATCGTAATTTTCTTTAAATATAAAAAAAAAAACATTTTTAAGGACGTTTTATGGCGACGGTCGAATATAATTTTTTGTTTTCAGTTTTTCTTACATACAAAATCTCTATTTTTTAAATAATAACGAAAATTTCGAAATATTTTACGACCGTATTTTATGAAAAACTAAATAAAGCTTGTAAAAAAATCGCTTTTTACTGTTTTGCTTTTTTAGCTCTCTTGCTCGTATTCCTTGGAGGAGGAATCGTAGGAACGCTGATGGTGATTTCCTCGTTATTAAGTTTCGGCGAAGCCGCTTGGCTGATAAGGTCGCTTTTATTTCTCGAGAGGTGAGAAAGATTTCTAGCGATTTGTGATTGTTGTAGCGAGTTATCGGCTCGAATTGTATTGCGATCAGGTTCGCCATCAGAAAAGTAAGTTTTGTCAGAATCGGACTCTTCCTGATCGATATTTCGAGGAGAAATATCAGTTTTTTCTTCATCGACAAAATTGAACGATCGCGGTGACTTTGGAGACGGATTTTGGGTGAGAACGTCGTCGATGTTGTTGCCGATCGTCCGGTCGCTTCCGGTCTCGGATTCCACGTCGATTTTCGACTCTTCCTCGGCGACGCTGACCCCCAACGATTCAACTTCGATTTTCTCGGTTTCTGGCATTGCCAAAGACACTGCACGAGTCTCCGGCAAATCGGGACAACTGGGAACCGGAATTCGCTCAGTTTGCGAGCCAAATATCGTCTCGAGCTTCACTGGCCGCGATTTTCTTGTCAACCGGATGTTTCTCCAGGATTTTTGACTCTCGACCACCGTTTCCTCGAAACCAGGACTCGCTTCAATCAGACTCGCAAGTTCTACGTCGTTCGTCGACAAAGAAACGTCAGGGATTTTCGATCCTCCCCATCTCTGAGGTGTTTCCGCTTGAAAATTCCATTTTTTTCCTCTCCTCCTCGACTTCCTCGAGTTTTTCTCCCCGGACGAGTTCTCGTCCTCCAAAATTAACACCTCGTCCGACTCACTCGATGAACTCGGATCTATTATTCGCTCCGCTTCGTTTATGGGCGAAGAAAGCGTTTGACTCGGTGCTAATTTTTGAACGTCACGAATTTGGGGCTCGTAACCGATCCAGCGAAGAGGAGACTCGCTTTCAGAGCCCGCCAGGATTTTATTAACAGTCCTGATGGAAGTCCTGGAAGAAGTGGAGCTGCAGATTATTCCCTTGGGACTGGAACAACCTTCGCCTCGGTCCGTCCTGATCACAAGGGACGACGAAGGTGACGAGTCCAGAATTTCGTAACCGGTCCATCTCAAAGGAGACTCCGGAGACAATTTCCTCCAATTGCTCTCTCTGAGCAGACAAAGATTCCTGGAAAACGATCTTTCCTGACCTTTCTCATGTTTTTCGAACTCTGACCCCACCGATGGACTCTCATATCCGGTCCATCTCAGCGGTGATCCTTCTCGAAATTTACTAGCACTTGGTCGACCTGAAAAATCGTTCAATATTAATATTCGTGAATAAAGCGAAAATCGAACAGAAATTCTTGATTGGTATTTTCTTTATTATTATCATTTCTTAAGGAGTTATGTACATTAAACAATACGAAAAAATGTAAAAAAGGTCATAAGAAACTGTCAAACCACTCAAAATATCATTAAAATTATGCCACAAGAAAATGAAATAATTCGTCTACATCGTTTATTAATTATTCATTTTTTTGTCAATGAAAACAACCAATTTTTCAGTAATCATGTCATTTTTATACGAAATTTTGTTGAGGGAAGTTAGCGCTTTGCTTGAGAAGAATAGAATTTCTCCCCCGATTCTCCCTGAAGATGTACCAAAACTCCTTAAACGAGAATTTTAAATCGTCTGATTTTTTCAAAGTGCACAATTGTACAAAAAACCACCCACGGCCTGTCATTTTTTTTTCCAACGAGTGAGTTTTCTGTAAGAATATTCCCTCGAAGGACTATTCCATTATTAATTGAGTAGAAAAATCATTTTAAATCTTGGTTGCAATATTTCGAGGGCGTTTTACAAAAAATAAAATGAAAATCTGCAATAAGCAAGCAATTTTTTTTACCTATTTTTTCTCTCCAATGCTGCCTCGATTTTAGGAATTTTCTGTCCACACCATTTTTCTCAGTCCATGAAAATCTAGCAATTTTTGAATCAACGACAATTGGTGACGACGGAGCTAGAATCTCCGAATTCCTGCCGTTCCAAATGACGCATTTGGAATCTTCGGGACAAGTTCGAGGCTGAAATATCTGACGAGAGCCATTTACAGAGTGCGAAGCTGAAGAATTTCTCCGAAACTCGACTGAACTGCGTTCCAATTGCGTTTCGTCAATTACGTGATCATTTTGTTCGAATTCTAAGTTTTCTTTGGTTTTTGATGTTGAATTGTCCGTCCATTGGAAATTTTGGCTTCTCCGACGTTTACCGTCGCAGCTGGACAACGGCGACGCGGCAAAACGTTTTTCTTGCTTTTTTGGCGAAACTGGAGAACGGGGACTAGATTTTTTGGGTGAATTTTCTAAGAAATTTGCTTCGTTCGATCGAATCCAATTTTCTATGTAATCTTTTTTTTCTACTAGAGGCAGTCGAGAAAAATTGACGCTGGTTTTTTTTTCTGCGTTATTCGCTTTGTTGACACTTTCGAAGATACTTTTTGATTCTTTGCTATTTTTTGCATTTCGAAAAAAACGCAATTTTTCATCGCTCTCGAGAATAAGCTTTTTCAATATTTTCATGTCCCTCGAATTCCTCGTGGAATTCGAAGAGTTTTCTATTTCTTGAGAAAAATCCCCGTCTGCTTGCATGTCCAGCATGGAAATCGAAAATCAACTGATTTTTTGACATAACACGCTCACGATCTGTTCAATTAACAAAAACTGTGATCAATTCGAAACCGAGTTGTCAAAATTCAACAAAAATCCCGATTGTAATCATCAATTTGCATTAAAGAACGAGCCAATGCCCTCCGAAAACAAATTTTAAGGTTATATACGAATTGTTGACACAATGGAACAAAAAACTTTCAAGGTTCTTTGAATAATTCGAAAATTCGACCAAAAAACACGAACTTGGAGTGAAATGAAGCTTAATTCTCATTTTCTGTTAATTGTTTACAAAAAGAACAGCTTTTTTGTTCGAGTGACCGTCATTGCCCCGCGGTTTTTCGACAATAGAAAATTCGTATCTGACACTCACGAGTTTCGTAAAGTTGTGCAGTAAATATCCTGTATTTTCCTAGTCACTGAGTCACTGTTATTGTTCAAGTTTCTGGTTACAATGTATTAAAAACAAAAACAAAATAGCTACAAACACACGACGCGTATCAAGTGGCGTTTTGATCGTGACCATATTTCATGTAACAGCGTAATTTACACTCATTCGAGTAAATAGGTCAGCCGAAATAAATAGTGACAAGAACACAACAACGCGATATGATATTTCGTCGAGAATAATAATTTCGTTGACCTTTGCTGAATATTTTATATTTATACTGAAAACTGGCGCGACACTCGGTTAATTCGACACCATTGTGCGTTACCATGACAACGACGATGCTTCCAAATCAGGGATGTAGAAAAAAGGTTCCGATTATTTTTAAATATTCATTTACTGCCCCTAAATCCCGACAATTACTTTTTCTAAACACGAAAACTCTACAAGGTCAACAATGAGTTGTCCTTCGACGACGAATAGAATTCTTCGTAGTGAAGTCGCATTTAGTGAACATTTAAATGAAGGAAACTCTATAAAATCTAAAAAAATATCGAAAAAAATGCGAAAAATACATTTTTTATTACGAAAATGGAGGTTATTTCCAGCCTCGTTCCAGAAATCGCGAATTCAAGGTCAATCGGATAAGCATAAGAGCAAAAATGATCAGATTTTGACTTATTTTTGATTTTTTGTTTAACCGGACTAGAAAATTTCGCAGACAACTATGACGCCCCTGATACGATTTTAAAACCAGCCGCAACATCGACAAATCTTTAACCGCGTTAATTTATCTTGATTAATCGCAAGGAGTTAACGCATACGCGTTTAAAAACGTCCTATCGTGACACCAACGATTATTCCAGAATTTTGCGGATTCATCTTCGGACGAAGATACTGCCTTCAGTAGATGTTTTCTGAACGAAAACAAAAGATCGAGGCGAATAGAAATAAATGTGTTTTCGTGACGTATTTATTATCCTTATAAACAGCATTTGAAATATTTTCCGATCAAATTTGTTTTACTGTGATTAAGTTTTCATCGCAGAAATTCGAATCGTTTGAAAATAATAATGAAAATTCAAAACAGTAAACAGAAATAAGAAGAGAAAATCGAAAGTGCTAGCCTCAAAAATCGATAACTGACGGTAAATAGATGAATGTCATTCTGAAGGGCGTTCGATTACGAAAAGATCACATAGAATTCGAAGCCCTCAATAGCATCAGGGATGGATTTGACTTACAAGTGCTTCGGTGAATTCTCGCGTGTATGTAGTATCTCAAGAGACAAAGCTCATTTCCTTCCATTACTTAAATTTGACTATTTTCTGTTTTTCAATCACTCGACAGCTTTTCGAGTGATTTTTCGACCACGTCGACGAAAGAATGGCTCACAGGGGGCGAACGGTCGAAATCTCAAACGAGGTGTTGCCATCGAATTTACCAGATTCGTTGTTAGCGGGTGGAAAATCGCTCTAAACAGGTTAACTTTGCGGAACCTTCGCGGGGTGACGCGACTAAAAAGTCTGACGATCATTACAATTCTTCAACAGAATTAATCGAAAAACAACAAAATGGCAGCCATTTTGAGATCAAATATCAAATTTTGTCCTTTTTCCACAGTTTTTCGTTCGAAAAATATAAAATTTCGTTAAAAAAAATGAAGCACCGGAGTTTTACGTAATCTGTCGAATAATTATTATTTCGGAAGCTAAAAAAATTGGAATTTGGCAGCCAAAATGTAAGAGTACGTTTACGAGGGACTAGTTTTACAAAAAATTACACCGAGACCGTCTCTTCTTTGCAATAACGAGGGAGACTGAGGGTAATGGGGGTCAATGACAAGAAACTTACCAGAATCGCGGGAATAGGAGAAAAATGAGTGGTCTTTTTATCTATTTCTTTGAATATAGTCACGAAGTGAGTATCGGTAAAGGTTGTAGCGTGAGCAATTGATGTTCGCAGAGAGTGTCGAATAAGGAACCCCCTTTTATATTAATAGTCGAGTGAGTGTGACGATGATGAGAAGAGCTTTGGTCGGTTGGGGAGAAGGCGGCTGAGGAGGGGTTGAGGGGCTCGAAGCGCGGGAGAGTGTCCGCGCGGCGTAGCGAAGAAGAGGAGGAGGTGGAGTAGGAGGAAAAGAGGGGAAGGGTGGAGGTTAGTACGACGACGACGACGTGCGTGGGGACCCCGGAGATCGGAGGGCCTCAAAATGATAGAATAGGAGAGCTGCGATAGAGAGAAGAGCGCGCAGTCCCTTGCACGTTTGTTTCAGTTTCAGTTCGCGTTAAAAGCTACTTACTCCGTCAACGATATTGAATATTTATTTATAGACGAATATAAATATAAACACTTTAATGAAAAATAAATAAATGAAAATCCGTTTTTTTTTGAGCGCTATATTCCACGAGAAAAACGAAACGGCAAAAAAGCTCGTAAATAAACCAACAAATGGCGGGAAATTTTGAACGAGAGAGAAAAATGCGAGACTGATTTGACAAACAAACGAAAAAATCTCATAAAATTGTATTTCCGGGTTTAATTATCATAATAATTGAATGAAAAAAATAATTAATAAATGAATAAAATGTCGTTGCCGTTTTGACGAATTCAAGTGCGAATTGACCACCGAGTCCATGAGATTCAATATTCCCGGAAGAAACGAGATGGAAGGCTAAAACGGAAGTAGCGCAAGCACGACGGATGTGTCAGGGAAGAGTCTCATTCTCTCGAGTGTGGTGTTTGTGGGTGTGTAATGCGCGCGTTTAGTGAAAGGGGACCGTTGAAGAGTCGTTTTCGTCGACAGAGGGAGACGAATAATCTCCTACGTTGTCACATACTCACATATACTTTGACAAATTTACACACTCGTACAGATTTCGCCTTCGTTTAAAATCATAACGATCATATCGAACGAGGCAAACGCACTAATTTCACGGATCTTCGAGGACACTCTTGAGGATGTTTCTAACCAAAAAATATTTTTTCTCGTGAACCCGCGCGCGTTTGTAAACAACAACAAAAACATCGACGCGACTCTGAGAACATAAAACCTCTAAACACTTTTCCACGAATCGTTTGTTTTCGACTGTCGGAAATTGTGCATCGATATTCGAACAAGTGTATGTTTTGTTATGTAAACAGTGAATTTATCGAAGCCTCGAAAAAAAAAAACAACAACAAACTCTATAAAAAGTTACACACGTGATGAAAATTATCTTATGAATCTATTATTCATGTGCAAACAAATGATCCGTACTTGCTACTACGGTTTATCAAATGTGAAACGTAAATTTAAACACGAGAACGCCATTAAACGTGTTTACCTACAGTTTTAAGTGGTGCGATCAGTCTACGGCGATTGCGAGTGTCGACTCTGACGAATTAACAAATAATATTCTTTTATCTGTTTGTCGGTAAGTTGAGTAGTTACGCAGCATTATTTCGATAAAAATGTCAATTACAAAACAGAAAATAGCATCAATCAAGAGAACGATTTAATATTAAATATTTTTTTTTAAATGAAATTCTGCCGCATCTGTCAAAAGATCGCGGAACAAATTTGTGAAATATCTATCGCGCAACGAGTCTTTCGAGAATTTGATGAATATTATTTACATCGTAACTTCGTATAGTTACATTTTTTCAAAAGTCAATATTTAAAGGTTCGACGATTCGTTTTAGGGGAACGTTCAACTCGCGGTAGTGAATGTCAGGCTTTTCAATATTTATTCGCTTTTCCAAGAATTTTATAATCGGTATCGGACGAAAAAAACTGTAGTGATATTTTGAGTCGGTAAATTCTAAAAAATTCCTCACTTTTATGATAAATATGGAAAAACGTCATAAAGTTTTGAAGAAAACAAGATTAGAAGTCAGAAAAAAACATTTTTTTTGAAGTGAATAAAAAATATCGTAAATAAAAAAAAACTCGATAAACCGAATAGAAAATAAAGAGGAAAATATATCACGAGCTGCAGCAGTTGATAAGATACAGTTAAATTCGATTAAAAAATCGTTCTTTCAACTGTAAAGTATGGTCAGAATAGTGCAGACGTTGTTGAGAAAAAGGCGATAACAAAAGAGTGGCAGTTTGGCGCGCACTTGTAAACGAAATAAATGAGAATGAAGTAAACAGTATAAACAGGTCGAGGAGTGAAACACTGGCGCGCATCCCCAACGCGCAAGGGCACGGGGCAAGTGGGGAAAAAAAGTGGGGGGGGGGAGAAGTTCGAAGGCACTAACAAGCTATGCTCGTTTTTCCGGAGGGTGGGGGTCAGTGGCACGAGAATGAAAATAAAAAGAGCTTTGGTTGAAGAGTATTAAAGAGAGAGACGAACAGATTCGATTTCAGAGAGCGCGCGCCCCCTCTCAGCGATGCCACCAAGCCCTGGTGTATTGGCCGGATTTAAAACGTACATTGTTTGCACTAACGTGCGAGTATGACGTCATACGCAATTGTAATCGACAATAACGAGATCCACGTTGGGACACATGGGCGCGCGTTTGTTACGAGCATCGCGGTACGACCAAAAGTGGGTAATAAAACGGCCAAGGGAACGGGGGTAGATTATGACTCGGAGAATTTCGAAGCTGTGCAATGATATATTGCGGGAATTAGTACGAACATGAACCACATGATCCGCGCATTTTCATTAATCCAAGAGATAAACCAAGATAAACGAAGATAAACGAAGAAAAATCATCTGTTTGAACAACTATAATTTTTAAATGTTTTTTCTTTGTTTTTTTTAAATAAATATCTTCTAAAATCGAAGTTACTGTGAAAAATTAGGCTAAATCAACTAAGAGACATAGTAATTTTGAAAAAAAATGCCAAAACTACTATGCCTCGCAGAACAATTTGTTTAAATTTGCATAGTTGCCAATTTTCGAGGACATTCTTCGATTCTTCGTTCATACTATGAGGATTTAGGTAATTTTTTGAAAAATTTGCCAAAACTACTATGCCGCGCAGAAAACTTTGTTTAAATTTGCATAGTTGCTAATTTTCGAGGACATTCTTCGATTCTTCGTTCATACTATGAGGTTTTAGGTAATTTTTTGAAAAATTAGTCAAAACTACTATGCCTCGTAGTAAACTTTGTTTAAATTCGCATAGTTGCTAATTTTATGTCACATTCTTCGATTCTTTGTTCATACTGTCAGAATTAAGGTAATTTTTTCGAAAATTTGCTAAAACTACTATGCCTCGTAGTAAACTTTGTTTAAATTTGCATAGTTGCTAATTTTATAGGACATTTTCCGGTTCTTTGTTCGTACGATGAGAATCCAGGCAAAATTAACTATGAAACGACTAATTTTTGGAAGATTCGCAAAAACTGAATAACAATTAATTAAATTATTACAACATGAACAGATATTACAAAATTATAAGCAAAAGGAATTAACATGAATATCAAATACGTTTTAAACCATACGCACTTGCGTTTATGGAAAATTACACAACAAATGCACTGCCTCTGCATAGAGTTCGGTCCGTAACCTTTTATTCGCGATTTACTCATCATGGACATTTATTCTAAAATGGGAATTCCACCAAAAATGGAATGGAGACGAAGAAAACGTGTCAGTATCACACAATGCAAATAATAATAATAATAATAATAATAATAATAATAATAATAAAAGTTTTTCCATAGCAGAAAATTGAAATAATCATTTACACTAAAATGATGAAAATCGCTACGAATTCGATGCGATCTTACATGTTTTAGCGTAAAGTACCAATTGTCAGATTTATTTTCTCACTTGCGAATTGTCTCGTTACCGTATTACTCGTCCTACTTATCTCCGAATCACTATAAATATCCGAGAAACTCCGTCTTCGGAGTTTCAATCTCATGATTTAATATCGTAGCTTCGTTCTTCGTCAAATGCAATTATTTTTTTTTATTGTTAACTCAATTTTTCTTCATTTTCCGAATTGAAAAAAAAATCCGCTCTTAAAAAATTTAGTTTTTATTTCATTTTTTCGTTAGAACTGACAATCGCTTCGAAATTTTATTAACTCCCATTTCTGACTTTTATCAAGAATTCGAAGAAAAATGTTCTATTTCGTGTTTTTTTAATAATAATCATCACGCACTGATAATTTTTTTACCATTATTGTTATTATTATTATTATCGTAGACTCTACCAATTATTATCGTGTACTCTAATTTTCATAATCCTCGGAGACCAATAAATCAGTAATGTCAAGTTCCTTGACGCCGATCCACGAGACAAATAATCACGTAGATTTAATCGCGATGGAAATATTTGAGGAATCATTTTCTAAAAGAAAAAAAAAAAAAAAAAAAAAAAAAAAAAAAAAAAAAAAATTTGATATTCATCAAAATTCAGTGCATCGTCGATGTTGTCGCGGAGAAAAGAAAAAAAATAATAAATTTTTAATGTTTGATGAAGCAATTGGTTTTTTTTTTTTTTACGTGTTGACAGGAATTTGGGTCGAAAAGAAGAATTTAACGAACAATTTTATCGAGAGATTTACCGCGGCCCTTAATTGCGGAGAGAGCGGCTCGAAATTTCGTTGCATTGGAGAAAAAAAGAAGAAGAAAAAATTAGTAAATTCTGTTGAATATTTTTTTTACCATTTTTTTTGGTTTTATTGCTCAACAATCATAAAAGCAGCGAGCACTCATTTTTAAGATATTTCTTTACTTTTAATGTGACGAAGATTATAAAAATCCTCGGGGGTTTACACAGATAACGGAGGCGAAGAAAGAAAGGTTCGAAGATGCTAGAGGCTACCGTGAGAGTGGAAATCTCCGCTGGTAATGGCTGACGATTTAGCGACGTGAAGGTGAAAAATCAACGGGAGGAACATGTGATCGCGTTAAATTGAACGCCGGCGATATCGAACTCGTTTAAAAAGCCAAGTAAAAAAATTGAAACAGTAAATAAAAAAAAAAAAACGAATAAAAAAAAGCTTAAATATAATAAATAAATAAATAAATAAATGATAAATCGAAAAATTGCAAAGATACGAGACCAACGATCTGGTAAAATGGTCAAAGTTTCTTGTGCTCAATGATAACAACAATAAAAAAATAATATTAACATTAGGGAGTGTGAAAAAAGAAAAACGAATCGGAGTGATTGGAGAATCGCGGTTTGTGATTAAAAACGATAGCGAAGCGGAGAGAGGGGAGATACGAATAAAAATGTTTTCAGGTTAAAAAGATCAGTAAATAATCGATAGATTGTTGTGCATGTGCGCGAAGCTGAGCTCGTAAGAAGACGATTATTGAAGAAATAAATTTCATTTAAAAGTTCACAGGGATATTTTGTTGTTTGTTTTTCAAGTGCGGATTCAAAAAATATGAACGATGATATGTGAAGATTATTTATACTTGGAATAATAGTGTTGGAAGAGATAAAAAGAAGGAGATAGATAAAAAGAGAGAGAGAGAGAGAGAGAGAGAGAGAGAGGAGAGTGTAGAGTCGTTGACGAAAGAGCGCGAGTGTGCATTTATCAATTGAACCGTAAATCACACAGTACGTACGCAGAAGCGTGTACGACGCGTGCCTTAATCCGGAGAGAAAAAAAGGAGCTGCTCGAAAGACGGAAGTTGCGTTTGATTTGTTGGCCTGCCAAACCGGAAACATTAATGAATAAATCATAAATGTGTATACTTTATATTGAAATAATATAATAAAAAAGGAAGATATTGCAGGATTAAAGAAAAATTTATAATAAAAACAAAACACACAATAATAATAAATAAATAAAACGCAGGCGGCGTGTTACCGTCGCGAAAAAAGGAAGAACAAATGATAAAGCTGTTGAAAAGTTCATCCTCGTCATTCCTCGCGTTCTCCTCATTTTTTAATTTACATCGTCAAACAATATTGCGCAGAGTGAATAGGACGAGACGAACGATTAAATCGCAATCGTCCCTACGCTTTTATTTTCAAAGTTTAGAAATAATTAATCCAACGCTAATTAATCATTAACGCCTGAACGTAATACTTTTTTCAATTAATTTGTGCAACCTGTGCGTTCGTCGCGTGGACTTGGCGCAGTGAAGATTCATTGAAAACAAAACAAAACAAAAAAAACAATAACGAAAATAAAAACAAAGGATCAATCGAAGAAATCGGTGATCGAGGATGAACGACGGCAATGCCCTGCTGTGATTTTGCTGAGGATCATAAAAGGGACTTGTCCAACCAACCAGCCCCGAATCGTTCAGAGGCGAGAGTTTACAGACCTCTCGTACTCGAACTAAAATGAGCTCCATAGACTTTGACGAGGTGCTGGTACACGTGGGAGAAAAGGGCCGATATCAAAACATCATGTACTATCTCCTTTGCATTCCTGCAACATTGCCGGCTGCATTTCTCGCCTTCTCACAAGTAAGAAATTTCATGCATTTATTTATTTATCTCTTCGGGAACCTACAAAATTTCATAAATTTCACTTTTTTACCTCCAGAAGATTGTTTTTGTGGCCATAGAATGTCTTTTGAATCCTTGGCTGCTACTAACTTTGGGTCATACAGACCCGGACTAAGAAGTCATTTTTGACTGAGCTCAGACTCACTTGTTTTCGAAACTTTGACTGTAAAAGAACATTTCGATTTTCCTGACATTGGCCTCCGTAGCATTCAGCCACTGACAAAGTTATTTCTATCATTTTTTATATAAACACATCGATAAATTCACGTTCTTCCAAAAATCTGATAATCTGAAGATTGTCCGAATCCCGAGAACCTGTGACACTCAAAATCGTGACTTAAAAAATCGGCAGAAGCCTAGGATACAATTTTTAAGAATGCCCTTAAACCCAAAAGAATCTTTTTAAGCTCCCCGAACAAGCCTACGAACTTGCAGCCTTTCCAGCAACTTGATTTAGTTCCATGAGTGTCAGAAATCAAATGACGTTGTAACGAAATAGAGATTTCTACAGAATTCCTACCAAATTATGAATTTTATTGATGCCGGATTCAAACTTAGGTTCAAATCATTATTTTCGTCTGTCAAACTCGATGCTGGGCAGGTCAGTTGTTTCGTAGGCTTATTCAGTGACTTAATGTCGAAATGATGACTAATCAATGGAGTTTGAAGAAGCCATCCGGGACATCCTGATCAAGAGTTTCCGCGATGAATCAAAATCCTTAATCGCCACTACTTTAAATGTTTGATTTTGAATGACTGGAAATAGGTATTCGTGAGCGCGACACCAGAGCACTGGTGTCGAATACCCGAATTGGAGAACATCACAGGTCTGATGAGCCTGGACGAGAGAAAAGCTCTATCGCTGCCGTACACGACGAAGACTGATGGGAGGCGGCGTTATTCAAAATGTTACATGTACGACGTGAATTATACGGCGATATTAGAAAGTTGGCTGTCAAAGTCGTCGATGGTGTTGAGTGAAAGTGACAGTTTGAGTGTCACGTCGATAGCGGACGGAAAAATACCTGGGGTTCAGTATATGACCTCAGCGCCTACCGAAGCGTTCGTCACCGGTTCAACATTCGGCAGTGACCTCTATTCCACATACGCTGGACGACTTCCTGCACCTCCTGTTAGCAACCACGAATGGCCGATCACTAAATGCCGCTGGGGTTGGGAATATGACAGAAGAGACTACGACAGTACCCTCGTGACCGAGGTAAAATTTATCTCTTTCTTTGCTCTTCATTCTATTAGATGTTATAGTGGAATGTATTTTTAAAAATTTATTATTATTCCTGCGTATACACTTGCGGATTCTTACGATCCCTTCTCTCAAATTTATCACCACTGGGTTCCTGGGTTCCTGAGTTCCTTGAGTTGCCCCACAGCCACTTTTTCCTAATCCCCACTATTCGAAACCCAAACAAATACACTGTTCCTCAGTTCCTGGAGTTCCTAGAGTTCCAGTCTTTCCTAAGACACTACTGTATCGCATTCGCACGAGGACCAAGAAAAACTGTGGAAAACTTAGGTCGATGCAGGCGGCTATGTTTCCACTGAGTTTCCGTTGATTAACTCCATCAGAAACTCAGCGAAAGCTGCCTCCCGTTCAGCAATTGCAGCCGTTACATGGCTAAGCGGTTACCCAACCAAGTACTGACCGAAGTCGATGCTGCTTAACTTGTATGATCGCCGGAGCCAGGCACCGACCGTGTGCCCATCGCTGTTGGCTCTAGTGGGAAGAATATTTGGGTTGAAAACGTTGCCGAAGTGACTTTTAGTGACTATGGTCTTCAGAACCAAAAGCAAAAGTTTGTTTGGCCTTAAGTGGCAGCCATTGACTGATTGGAACGTGACTGTAGATAAAGTAGTTCAGAGATTTACGGTAGCAGACATGCGGCTCTGAGAAGCTGGGAAAAACAAGAAGGAATTGCGACGAGTGGGCCGTGGCTGATCCACGTGTGGGTTGTCCGGGTGTCGCCCTCTCGGATGTCTCTTTTCTCCGGCTCTTCCAATGCTCCGGCCCTCTTACTACGTTGTTGTATTCAACGGGAGCATTTGCATAATTCTATAAGAACCATGACCGATTTAATCTCCTTTAAATTCGAGCTGACACATTTTATTCCAACTTTATCGTCATATATTCATTAATGAGCACGAGACATTCGTGTCAAATTTCACGCTAAATGTCGACTACTAAAGACGCACTAGTAACGCGCGAAGCAGCCTTTTTGCCTTGGCCTTTCCCCGCTCGTATTCCCCAGTCCTCGCCGCGACGGCGGTACCCGCTCCCGCGACCCTTCCTAACCTCTAATCCAATTCGTTTACCACAATCTTTATGTACACGCAAGTCTCGTTGTTTGCGTTTCGTGGAAAACCAGCATCGTCTTGAGAACTATTATCATCGTGAATGATTCTTTCAAGAAGTTACGTACTGGCGGATGTACTAACAGATTTTTAAGAATTCTTCTTGGTCAGACATTTCTTATCTCTCAGATTTTCGAGCTATAATCAACTTCATACTCCATTAAGCAAAGGTGAGGACTTCTTTGTCAGCCCCTAATTTTGTCAAACTTGATTATCCGCATCAGCATAAAAAAACTAGTTTCTAATCAGCCCTTCGTCATATCCTGTGCCTAAAAAGACCTTTTGAACGATTCCTAGAATCAGAAATGCGAATAAGCTTCATTTCCCCTGGGATTCCGGTTGCTGATGACATTCTGGTCATCAATCAACCATTCCAATGACGTTCTGTCAGGTTCAGAAAACCCTAAAAGCTCTATTGTCAAATCGACCTTCGTCAGGGGGTGAATAAAGATGGTTTGCTTAGTCACGAAGACGTGGAAATGCGTCACCAGGTGGAAAAAGCCGGTAAGATTATGATGATGTTCGTAAATGACATGCGAGGCCGGGTTCGCGCGTTGCAATGCCGGCGCGTCGAGTGACTGGCCGATCGGTTGGAGTTCTCTCACTCACTCTCTCCTTCTCTCTCTGTCTCTCTCTCTCTCTCTCTCTCTCTCTCTCTCTCTCTCTCTCTCGGTGGCGTCAGCAATTGCCGACCAATTTACCTACCCCCGCATCCGGTCATGTGATATGTCACATCAAACACTCGGGCAAGAGACCAGCAACAGCGAACTCCACACCTATACCACATATAAACGCGGTTAGTTCAGTCCGTTCTATCCTACGGATAAATATATGTATATATTCTATATATAGACATATATTTATAGTATCGTATCCCGCGTATTTACGCGGGTCCTATTATCGGTGTGACGTAGATGCGCACTGTCGACAAACTTCGTTCTTCCGCTTTCGTACGTCCGGCAACCGGTCTCGAGCTGGAGGCCTTTCTCAGGTGACACTTTCGCCCTGCAGTCCTACCCGCGGCGGGCTCTCTTTTCCTGCATTCCCAATGTTGGATATGGCCGAACGGTGAACAGTTTTATAATTGTTGCCTCAGGTCGGAAGGGTCACGAGAGGTCATGGAGGCTTGGATTGTACCACATGGCATTGCGGACGGCATTAGCCCTTTTTAAGTCATTGCCCGATTGGAGAATCGACTTAAGTTTAGGGTTCCAAGTTGAATTTGTCCCGGTACATGGGTTGGGTTGGTTTTTCGGTATTTTGTAATGACTGTTGAGAATAATGAGGCAAAGAGCACCATAATGGCGTGTACGGAAAAGTTGGAACAGTCTGCTTTCGTAATCAAGACAATTTTAAGCGTCTGGAATGATGGGCCGAAGCATCACGAATGCCGTGAATGGATGATTTATGATATGCGGGCAGTCATTGATAAAAGCAGAGTGTTGACACGAATAGGTCATTAACTAGCAGTCTCGCTTCACTGTCGTCTTTTGGGTGCTGGTCCATAATGTCATCAGTCTCGTTAAAGAAGTACTTTGCCTAAATATGACAGATGACTTACTATCGCGCAGATGTGTTTTTAAGTACATGAGTTTCCAGACGGAAAACGGAAAGAAAGCCCACGCACCAGTGAACAAAAGGCTCCATTTTGAGACCATCAGGTTCAGAAATGGTCTGAAGGTTCAACCAACGGTCATAGGTCGTTAGCCTGAATAGTTGAATGAAAACAATTGTTTGGCAGCCTAGATCCCAGTCGATAAGTGGCTGGACTCCTTCACGGAGGTCAGCCACTTTGTTTATCGGGTCAGGAACCTTCAGAAATCTTAGGTTTAGGATTACATCCAAGAAAATGGATGGGCTTAGTCCCGAAGTACCCAACAATTCGAAAAGATAGTGACAAAGAAGATCGGCACAGGGCGAAGGGGTCCAGCCTAGGGAGAGAGATCCGTCATACATGTTGAATACGATTGAGGAGGGCCGCACGTTTTTGCTATATCGTGACCGATTGGTTAGCACAGGGTGGGGGCACACGCTCCTCCTGTCAACGGAGGGTGATGGACACCTCTTGCTGTGGGAGCCACTAACACCCAGACCGCTATACGAATAAGCGAGTTTCGAGTGTCGACGCAGCGAGATTAGAGGCTTTGCACGCTTTACAACCACACACAGCCCCCTGTTAGAAGATCCGTGTGCGTCCACAGTTGGCCCCATTACTCCACAGCGTATTAGTCCACCACGAGAATATGTAATAAGCTCGTGATACGTTATGCGATATAAGAATAGGCAGCTCCAACCTGGTCGTCCCAACTGTTATTACATTCCGCTGTCGTTTAATCGGATTCACTTATTCCAGTAAAACGACAAGTAGGAATCAAAAGACAGTAAACAATGGGAACATCAGAAAGTTCGCCAGGAAAGGCTCAAAGTCCAGAATTAAGAACCCCATCAGCACTTGCTTAGCAAAGACTTCCGGAAGGAATGACAAGGTTGCAACTTAACCTGCTGCCAACTGGAAGAGCTTGACAGAACTTCTACTGGTTGCTTTCCCAAGGAAAGTTTAACCAGCAATTTTGGTAGTGTCCATTTACTATTTAACTTCCAACCGGCACCAAGCCACCCAGCAGTTAACGGAAGGAAATATTCAGCCTGCATTAATGGCGATTTAAACAGAGTCTTTCATTGACCAACCGTTTATTCCACCATAACTCTATTATGGATCAGCTCCGTGATGACAAAGAGATGGAAATTTCCATGTACAACATCTTGAGCACGTTGCAGCCTAACGAATGAACAACATTCCTTCATGGTTGTTTCTCACGAGGATTTAAAGATCAATGTATGGAGTTTATCAACGAAAACTCTTCGTGCAGCAACACACCATTCAGAATAAAACTCCATCAGCCCCTCAAAGACCAGACTCGCCCATGCGAAGGGAGTTTATTCAAAGCTTTCTGATAAACTTAATTAGAACCTTTTTTTTCAATACGTTTTATCACATTAAAATAGTAGATGGAATAAGAGTATCGACACGACGATGATCGCGAGGGGCTTCGATCTTAATGGCATTTTGCATCCACGTAGCTAGACCTCGTATGCGACAACAGCTGGTTACCATCCACCTCGACGACTTTCTTCTACGTGGGAAGCCTCTTCGGTAACGTTGTCTTTGGATGGATTGCCGACAAGTGGGGCAGAAGAACAGCCTTCTTCGCCATCTTATTCCTCGAGGTCATATTCTCCATTGCTACTAGCTTCAGTTCCGATTATGTCGTGTATACAGCACTCAGGACCGTTAATGGCCTCTTCTTTCCCGCCATATATCAAATTCCCTTCATTCTAGGTACGTGGTTGAACTTATCGTTAAAAATGATAATATGCATCGTTAATTTCATCATAAAATTCATGGGAAAAGTACTTACTGATCTGGGGAATGATTCATCGTATGAAGGCACCCAGTTTCGTTAATAATCGAGTCAATTTGTTAATAAAGTAGAAAAGTTAGCTTGCATTATTGATGAAATTAAAAAAAAACTAAAATGAATCCAATAATGTTCTCTTTTAAGGCCTCAGGCCACTCTAGAGGCCGAAAAAATGGGCTTTTAGCGAATTTTTTTTAGAAATACTACAAAATTCGAAAACCGAGGTACTTAGAAGTTTTTTCCCGGTAATAATCTTTTGGGACATCATTTTTGAGGTCCGAAGAGACCATTTGAAATAAAACAAAATAAAAATGCTTCCCATACCTCATTTAGTCAGATCTGGGCCCCAATTTTCTTTATTTTTCATTTATTATGTTAACAATAACTCGCAGCCTTGGAACTAATGGGCCCAAGGTACAGAACATTTGCCGGGATGGTGATTTGTATGTTCTTCGCCACGGCCATGTGTCTTCTTGCCTTACTGGTGAGTCAAACGTTGTTTATTTAATTAAATATATTAACCACGTAGTCGTTGAAGCACAGAACACTCCTTGACACTTGACGATGGAACAAGAAAAATCCACTTGCATATTTCTCGTCTTCACGAACCTTCGTCACTTTGTTTGCCAACATTGTTCCGCACTTTTATAGTAAACAATAACTATGATTTCATACAAATCAACTCTTTTGCCACTAATTATCATCAGGATGAACTTTTCGACTGGAAAAACGTTCAACTTTTCATGGCAAATGAAAAATCTTTGTTTTTATTTCAGGGATATTTGTTAAGGAATTGGTACTCTTTGTCCCTTGCCACTTCCGTTCCATTCGTACTTTTGTTCAGTTACTGGTGGATTATTCCCGAATCGCCAAGATGGCTGCTGAGCAAAAATCGAATCGACGAGGCTGAGGTGATCGTTCAACACATGGCTCGGGTCAATGGTCGTACGGTTCCGACAAATTTTTTAAGAAAAATGGAAGTGAGTCTGGGATGGAATGCATGAGGTTTTATCGATGAATGTCATCGAAATATTTCTGGAAAATTAAAAATAAAAAAAAATCATTTAAAAAATGCATTTTAATAAACTTTGAACTGTTTAAAAAAAATGATCTTCCTTCGACAGCGTTTTTAATTGCTTCGCAATAAAATTTATAATTAAAATTGCCAATTCCCTGAATATTAAAAATAATAAAAACTTTTCGATGACATTGTCGATAAAAACAAAAATCTTTCGATAAATGTCAAACAAAAAAAACGTATTTTTCTTTCTTCCCACAAGTTTCTCGTGTCTCTCCGTATTTGTTTAAACAGATGGAGATACTGAAGAAACAAGGGATCTCCTGCAATTGCAGAAATTCGAGTGATCTTTCGGTCGACCTTGAGAACGAGGACAGGCCTCCCCCGCCCTCAGCGACCCCAATGGACCTCATAAGAAATCCAAACATAAGAAAAAAGTTTTTCATCCTCGCTTTTGACTGGGTCGCTAATGCGGTTGTCTATAACGGCCTTTCTTACAACACTACGAATTTAGGAGTTTCCGATTATCTCGCATTCTTCATTGGTATGAAATCATATTTTTCAATCTATTTCTATTTTTCTTTCAAACAGTTTTCTTCATAAAGCAAAAAATCTGTTTTTTTTTCTTATTTTTCAAACATTATATCATGCAACAAAAACATCTCGTGTATATTACGTGTTCAAATTAATTAATCGGGCAAATAAAACTCGTACAACAAATCATACGATTTCGTATTCCATCAACGTTCGCTACAAAGCCGTAGATCTAACTTTGCATTTCATGATTTCATCCAGAATCACTACGGCTCGGAAAGTTCGCGACAAAAAATAGTAAAACATTCGTTCGTCGATTTTATCCTCTGAACGTTTTTTTTAAATTGTTATTTTCATTTTCTTTCTTTTCGATATTTTATTTATTTATTTATTTAATCATTTTTTAAATTTATTTATTTATTCATTTATTTATTCATTTATTTATTCATTTATTTATTCATTTATTTATTTATTTATATATTTATTTATTTATTTATTCATTTATTTATTTATTCATTTAGTGATTTATTCATTTGTTTATTTATTTATTTATTTATTTATTTATTCATTTATTTATTCATTTATTTATTCATTTATTTATTCATTTATTTATTCATTCATTTATTTATTCATTCATTTATTTATTTAGTTATTTATTTATTTATTCATTTGTTCATTCATTTATTTATTTCTTTGTTTATTCATTCATTTGTTTATTTATTTATTGTTATTATGTTTATTTTTTTTTAATTTTTTTATTGTTATTAATTTGTATTTATTAGGTGGAATAGTCGAAATTCCGTCTTACGTAATCACGTGGTACGCAATGGACAGACTAGGGAGACGATGGGTTCTTTGTTCGACGATGTTGCTTGGTGGAGTTGCTTGCGTATCTTGCATGTTTGTTCCAGAAGGTATGATTTATTATTGGCGAGAGTAGATGAAAGAATATTGGAAAAATGAAATAATTTGATAATTTATTATAGACGCGGTCTGGGTGACGGTTTTGTTAGCGATGATTGGAAAATTTGGAATCGCTGCATCTTTTGCTGTTTTTTACGTTTTCGTTGGTGAATTATTGCCCACGGTGCTCAGATCCCAGGCAATGGGAATCGCATCCTTCATCGCCGGTATTGGCCTCCTCACCTTCCCTTACATCGTCCATTTGGCCGTGTACTCGAGGGTACTTCCTCTTATTGTTATGGGATCCTTGAGCGTCGCTGGTGCTCTCACTTCCGTATTTTTACCGGAAACCCTCAACATACATTTGCCACAGACGATCGAAGAGGGCGAACAGTTTGGCGCGGATTTCAAACTCTGGTCATGCCCCATGAGACCCACGTAAGTTCTTTCACTTTTTATTTATATTCTATTTTATATTTTATTACTTTTTTACTAACATTTTTATTGAAGATCTTCAAATAATTCGGTTTTCGGCTCTCTCAACAATTTTTTTCTTTTGCTTTCGATTTTTTAACCTTTCGAATTGTACATTAATTATTCTTTTCATGAAATTCACTAGAAGCTTGGTAATCGAGGTTTTTTGAATGACTGATGAGAAAATTTGACAATTCAATGTTTTTCATTTATTTTTATTTTTTTTCAACACAAACCACTGGACGATATATTCTGAAAAAATTCTCTTCCATCTTTTGGAGTGGATTGAGTTCGTGAAAAAATTGCCATTCCAATGGTCATAATAGTTTTGTAGAAAATGCTTTTTTTTCCCATGAAAAATTACGAAATTCGACGAATTTCGTAATTTTTCGCAGAAAAAGAAATTACACTTGACTTTATTTCAACCGAAGAACATCTTCCAACATTTTCTGAGTATTTCGATTCACGGTCTCAATGATAATCAGATGCGAGACAAAATTTCGTTTGTTTTAACCAAAAGAATTCACTAAAATTTGCAGAACTTAATGTTTCGACGACCAACGACCCTATCGGTCAAATCCTGAACCTTCAACCTGTTAATTGAATTCTCGAATGATTCGAAATCGGTGATAAATCTTATTCGTAATTTTTTGACCTATTTATCAACAGAAACACAAGAAAACGTCGAAAACGTGATTCTCTGCCTCTGAGATTTCTGCTTAACGGACGGCCGGGTAGTCGTGCAACAGTCGACGAAGTAGGAAACGTAGAATCAACGTCGCAGCAGCAGCAGCAGCAGCAGCGACAACGGGACGCCGAGGAAGCTCGCCATCCAGAGTCTTCCAACGACGACGAGGAAATGGATAACTTAAATAAAATGGAAATCGACTCTGACAACGGTCTTGAAGTCGACAACAGCACAGCAGACAGCAAAATTTCCAAACTCCTGAAATGACCACATGAAAATTGAGAAAAACTATAAAAAAACCAAAAAAACACATTCTTATGATTAGCCGACAACGAAAACTTTGTATTATAATATCAGTATAGGCACGCATTGTATTTATTTTTTTCCATTCATTATAATTTACTTCCTTTCTAAATTTTTTGCAGCCCGTGTGTATTTTTTGTTCCAAAAATCGAACCATTCCCAAAATTCTAATAATTATTGTTTTTTTTTGTTTGTTTTTTTAAGACAACGGATCCGATTTCATTGCAGAATCGACTGGAAAATCGAAAGAAAATTCTTCATCGTCCCAAGGTTTTAGAAATTCTACGAGCGTCCAACTCAAGCAGCTTTTTTATTTATTTCCGCTGGGATTTTTATTCGATTTTCACGGACTTTAAATCGTCGCTTTGTGCTGCCAACGAGTCTCAAGTCACAAAATGAGTCACGTACTCAATTAACATTGAATTCGGGCTATCGTCCTTCTCTCGTCAACTGAGATTAATCAAATTGGACCTTGAGAAAATATTGATCATCACGTATTATCTCATCTGGTACGAGGACAACACTCTATTGCGCGTGTACACTTAATAATCGAGTAGATATTCGATACGTGTATGATAAGTATCTCTCTCTACAAAAAACTCAACTGCTAAATTGTGTTTGGCAGCTTTTCACGCGAAAACCACTAAACCAATTTCGATAAATCTTTCACAGGAATGAAGCCCATGAATCAGAATAGGTTGTAGGCCGTATTACATTCCGATAAATTGTTTATTCAGGGAAGGCCAAGCGAAAAATTCCATTTTTCATCATTTTTTTTACTTTAAAATTTCTCGTGTTATTAAAAAAAGACTATAAATGAAAAACACTTATTACAAATTTGAAGATAATTCCACAATGAAGAGAATGAGCGGTGGCTGAGGTTCCAGCTTCGAATGGAAAAAAAGTTACAGTAATTTTCATGCTGGGAATTTTAGACAAGATCAAGGATCCATCTTTCTATGAAATTTTTAAAACGCTTGTGGTTCACGGGCGGCCTTTGAAGCGGTTAATGACTAATTAATACTCATCCTTGCTTCCTTGGATATTTTGAGTACACATCAACGTTCAATTATCCAGCAACTTCGAGGCGGTCAAATTTTCAACAATCCTTTGTCATTACATTGAAAATTTGTATTAAAATCTTTTGTATTGAAAAATACAATGAGATAAAAAAAACTCAAATTGAGTCAAAAGTTTAGAGCATTATAAAAATTCGTTAGATTGAATGTTATTAATGGATAAAAAAAAACAATTTAGTCTCATAATCGATGCGAGATTTGTCCTTCTGACGTACACTGAATTGCGGCCACATCCGGTTTGCACTTGAAAAAATTAATCGAACTATTCGCATCAATGAGCTCGCGAATTGATCGTGTGAGAATAAAAAGAAAGATAAAAAAATGGACGATTTTCAACAAAGTTGATTACGAATTATTAGAAAAAAAAAAACAGTCGAGCATCCTACGAATTTGGCAAACGTCCCATTTTTTTCGAAAACGTCATTTTCGACCTCTAAATTTTTTTTGAAAAAACTCATTTTCCGATCGTTTTAAAATTCAGGTTAAATTGAAAAGTAAGAATTATGCGCGAAATCGTTCATATTCAAATCGGACAATGTGGAAATGGAATCAGCAGCAGGGTACATTTTTTTTAACCTGAATATCGTTCGGGTTTTTTAAAACTTTAAGGTTATTCGAAAATAATTTTTTCCAGTTCTGGGAGGTAATTTGCGATGAGCATGGAATTGATCAAACTGGAAAATATATCGGAGAGTCTGATCTGCAACTGCAACGTATTAATGTTTATTTTACTGAGGCTCAAGGTTTGTTTATCTATTTTCACTCATTTGTTCAAGTTTTCAAAATTTATCCATCAAATTCACAACCAAAGAAACGAAATAATGAGTAGGAATTAATTTATGACAACAAACTTATTTTTTTCGACAAAAATCGTCGCACAATTAACTAAAGATTGATTTTTTCCATTAAAAAGTACGAAATTTAATTATTCGTATGTCGTATTTACGAAATTTACAAATTATGGCTCATTATTATTATTTTTTGAGATTTATAAATGTCTGAGTAACGATGTAACACTAAAAAAAACCTGATTTTTTTTTGAAATATAAGTTAATTGATGAAAAAGTTGCAATAAAATATTTGAGACTACGTGAGTCCGGTTATGGCCGAAAGAGTCAAATAAATCCAATAAATCTCGAATTCAAAGATGTTTCGATTCAATGAAAACAAACCCATAATTTCTCCATGATTAGTTGAACCATTATTATTCCATAAAAATTTGAAACCGATTTGAAAAGGTGGGCGATATGTGCCAAGAGCAATTCTGGTCGATCTCGACCCGGCGAGTCTCACTAGCGCCATTTCGGGTCCTATAGGCAACATTTTTAAACCGGATAACATCGTTGCCGGTAAAGCAGGTGCCGCCAATAATTGGGCAAAGGGTCATTACACGGAAGGTGCCGAGCTTACCGACCAGACATTAGAGATCATTCGTCTTGAAGCTGAATCTTGTGATCTTGTACAAGGTATTAATTTTTAGGTTTTTATTTCATTTATTTTTACATTTCTACATTTTTTCGATGCAGAAAAAACAGGGAAACTTCAGTTTTAAAAACTAAGAAATCCTCGGTCGATAATTCTCATTGTCTCTGTAAAAATACCATGGGGCACCATCGAATAATAAAATACCATGGTGTTCCATGGGGTAGATAACGACCCCAGGCATGTTCAGTAAATAAAAAGAAAGTAAATGTCAAAAAAATTGAAAAACAAGCAATAAAAATAATTATAAATGAAAACATCATTGAAAATGTCTTTGTGTTCAGGATTCCAAATAGTGCATTCACTAGGCGGTGGTACCGGAGCAGGTATGGGATTATTGTTGACAAAGCACATTCGCGAGGAATATCCTGACCGTATAGTGGCGACGTATTCGATAATACCATCGCCGAAAGTTTCGGAAACGGTAGTTGAACCGTATAACGCAACACTGTCGATTCACGGTTTGATCGAGGCTACGGACGAGACCTTCTGTATCGACAACGAGGCGCTGCACGCTATTTGTACGCGAACCCTCAAGATCACGAAGCCATCTTATGGCGAAATGAATCATTTGGTGGCAGCGTGTATGGCAGGAATAACCACATGTTTACGGTTCCCGGGTCAATTGAACGCGGACATGCGGAAGCTTCGAGTCAACATGGTCCCGTTTCCCAGATTACATTTTTTCGTGCCCGGATACGTGCCCTTAACCTCGAGGAGCGCGGCTCCCTATAGAAATGTTACGGTTCAAGAACTTACTCAACAAATGTTCGATACCAAATCCATGTTTGCCTTCTGCGATCCGAAAAAGGGTCGCTTTCTTGCTGTGGCTGCCATATTCCGCGGTCGAATGTCAACCAAGGTTCGATTTCTTTGTTCTCTTGGGTTTTTTGGTGCCAAAAGAACTTGGTCTGACATTCAAGGCTTCTCATTTCGGATGCTCATTATTGAAGGTCATCCCATGTCGCAATTCGATCGTTTTCGACCCTGTTTTCGACTAGTTTAGCCACTGCTTAGTCACCCTTCAAATTCGCCATAAAGTGGGCACCGAAAATTTCAATTTTTATGCTAGCGAGGTTTACCAGGGGTCCAATCGACGCGGAATCGTTTGTCGGGGAAAGGTATATCAATTAAACCTTTTTCCGGGTGATATTAACGTTGGGAAGTGAAAATTAAGGTTCGCCACAAGGGAAGGGGGACTATCTTGGGGGCTGAAGTTTGAAATTCGTTTTTAAAAAAGTTGTTCATCACCAAACGATCCAATTGCGCCACCATGAACCAGTGTAGGACCCCCAAAATATTTATTTAATAAAAAATCAATTCATTCGACTTAAGGGCTTTTACTAGCAACGGAAAGATGCAAATATTTCAACTGTAGCAATTAATTAAAAACTTCCAAGAAATGAGCTTCATAAAAAAAAAAGTTGTTGCACTTTCCCACTTGCCATTTCATTCCAAACTGAAATTTATTGCTCAGATCCGAAAAATGTTTGATTTCAAATATAAATTGCAGCAAGTGGATGAGCAAATGTGGAACATTCAAAACAAGAACAGCAATTACTTCGTCGAATGGATACCAAATTCTATCAAATCAGCCATTTGCGATATTCCTCCTCGGGGTGTGAAAATGGCAGCGACCTCATTATCGAACACGACAGCCATACAGGAGCCGTTTAAGCGTATTGCGGAAGCTTTCGGATCGATGTTCAAGCGAAAAGCACATGTGCATTGGTACACAGGAGAGGGAATGGACGAGAGTGAATTCAGCGAGGCTGAGAGTAATTTAAATGATTTGGTATCCGAATATCAACAATATCAGGAAGCGAAGCCCGACGAGGATTTGATTGGCGATGGTGAGGAGGCTGAAGAAGAGGAGGAGGAGGAGGAGGAGGACTGAAAATATCGAAACATCGGTATATCACATGTATTTCCTTTCCGTGTACACAAATGATAATAAAAAATTTCACAAAAATCATACAGCACAGTAGAAAATACATAATTTCAATGACTTTATAGTTGTTGCTCCGCCATTTTGTTTTATCCCTAAAAAAAACGTATACAAAACGAGAAAAAACAAACAAAGGGCACTTGAAGAGCAGAAAGCATCAATAAGATGCCAATGAAAGTAACCCTTCACTTGGTTTAATTGACTGTAATTAATTGTAATTGATCCATTGAGCTTTTGCGATTAAGTTTCGTCGCGCAGTCCGAAATTCCTTGGAAAATGACGCAATAAAAGGCATTATTTCGGATCTTTTTCGATACATTTTCAGACTTAGAGTTTTCTTCTTTAGTGTTTAAGGTCTAATAAGGCCTGCGAGAGTTTTCATCTGCTTTTTTATACTTCAGTCTCATATTCATCGGATAATGTGACTCGCGTTGGTGAGACAGATTGGCACTGTTGACATCGGGAATTTCTATGATTCTTCGGAGGCAGTTTTCCGAATTTTGTTCTAAACGGTAAAAGATATTTTCAGCCACTTGCTTCGTCCTCTATTCAGGTTTTTTTTCCGGTCCGAAAAAACGTTAATTTGGCTGACTTCGAGCTGCCATCATCGCCGAATTCCCTCAATCTGTATATCCCGCGATACTTGAATAACCTCATCACTCTTGTTCGCACGTTTCAAAATCGTCGGCTCCTTCCTCGCCCTCGAAGTCTTCTTCGGCAGTGGCTTCTTGGTACTGTTGATATTCGGATACAAGGTCATTCATGTTGGATTCGGCTTCGGTGAATTCCATTTCATCCATTCCTTCACCGGTGTACCAATGGAGGAAGGCTTTTCGTCGGAACATAGCAGTGAATTGTTCGGATATACGTTTGAAAAGTTCCTGAATGGCGGTGGTGTTGCCGATGAAAGTGGAGGACATTTTGAGTCCTTTCGGGGGGATATCGCATACGGCAGTTTTAACGTTGTTGGGGATCCATTCGACGAAGTAAGAGCTGTTTTTGTTCTGTACACTGAGCATCTGTTCGTCGACTTCTTTCATGGACATACGGCCCCGAAAAACGGCAGCTACGGTCAAGTACCGACCGTGTCGTGGGTCGCAAGCAGCCATCATATTTTTTGCGTCGAACATTTGTTGAGTGAGTTCGGGCACCGAAAGAGCTGAGTATTGTTGCATTGATCGTGACGTCAGTGGGGCAAAACCGGGCATGAAGAAATGGAGACGCGGAAATGGGACCATGTTTACGGCGAGTTTGCGCAGATCGGCGTTCAATTGTCCTGGAAATCTGAGACAAGTCGTCACTCCGGACATTGTTAAGGATACCAAATGATTGAGGTCGCCGTAAGATGGGTTTGAGACCTTAAGGGTCCGGAAACAAATGTCGTACAGCGCTTCGTTGTCGATGCAATAAGTCTCGTCCGTATTTTCAACCAATTGATGAACCGATAACGTCGCGTTGTACGGCTCGACAACCGTATCCGAAACTTTCGGCGACGGCATCACCGAATAAGTGTTCATTATCCTGTCAGGATATTCCTCCCGTATTTTTGATATCAGCAGAGTCCCCATGCCCGATCCAGTTCCTCCGCCCAACGAATGAGTCAACTGGAAGCCTTGAAGACAATCACAATTCTCACACTCTTTCCTCACCACGTCCAGAACCGAATCAACCAATTCGGCGCCTTCGGTGTAATGTCCTTTCGCCCAATTGTTACCAGCTCCCGATTGACCGAAAACGAAATTGTCCGGTCGAAACAGCTTGCCGTAAACGCCTGAACGTACGGCATCCATCGTTCCAGGCTCAAGGTCGAGGAGAATCGCTCGAGGCACATATTTGCCACCGTTTGTTGACGTTGCGACTGAACAAACAAAAACAAAACTCTTTTATTATTATTTCGGATTCAAAAAAAGCTTCCAACTCGCGAGTAAAATGTCCGAAATAATCGAAATTTCGGATCCGATTTCGTTTTTAGCATGTCATAAATCAACTACTACAAACTTTTTCTCTTCCAACGAGTTTGAATTTATATTCTCTAGTCTCTTTGCGTGTCCATAAAAGAATCTAATGGAACTTAATTACGATATAGACGACCGTACCGTCGAAAATTGACCTTGAATGACCTCTGGGAAGAAGCGACAAAGTAACGGCAGTGTATATACGGTAGCAATGGTGCATGATAGGATTTATTAATCAGCTATCGTCCACTGTCTCGTTCGAATGATGACGTAGAGGCGAATCATGATATTCGATAAAAAGCACGCGGGCGACGTTCACATGCAGCATTTAGATTGGCTTTTTTTGTTGTTGTTGTTTTGATTATTTAAGTCAACAGTAAACAGTCTTAACAAAGTCTTTGTCTTAACAAAAAACCTTTGAAAAATATGAATAAATGTAAAATCAGAAAAAATCGAAGGGGTAAACAATAATTTGGATTTAATTAATAACCAATCAAAAAAATTGATTAATCACGGTATAAAATATTATTCATTTGGATGTAAAAGAAGAAAATTTGAAATGGAATGTCAAATTCCGAGACTAAAGTGCCAAGAAAGGGTTTATTTTCGTCATGAATAACAGGGCCAGCGATTCTACGCTCCCAAGCAAACGCAGTGTTTCATATGGTGGGCCAAAAGTTGTCCTTTTGGTCGAGACTTCGAAGCACGTGCTTTCCGCTCTTACTAAGTATCTATTTCCGAATTTGGGGGTCGTCTCGAAGTTCCAGAGTGTCTTTTGGCTCCGAGTAAGAATTCTCGACAGGGAACTTTTTTTCTTTGCTGGTCGTTGAAAAAATTTTAGTGAAAAAAAGAGAAAAAAATTGTACAGGGATTTACTCACCGGAAGCCTCGTTATAGTAGACGGAAATTCGTTCGAGTTGCAGGTCACTGTCCCCGTGATAAATGCCCGTTGGGTCGATGCCATGCTCTTCGGAAATAACCTCCCAAAACTGGAAAGAAAAAAAATTTTAGAATATAAACAAAGAAAATTGTCAAATAAATTGAGAAATAATTAATTTAAAAAAAAGCAGGGCTATAATATTTATAAAAATTATAATTATTAGAAACAAATTTCGAAAAAAAATGAAAAATTTGAATAAAAAATAACAAAATTATGAAAAAAATTCAACGCGTCGATCAATCTCTCCAAATTGACAAATTGGAAAGTCGATGTTCACTTGATTGAGCACGTGTTTAGTTAGTACTTTGGGATTTGTGACAACCGACGAAATATTTCTTCCCCGAGTGAAATTCTCATGATCTGGGGGAAGCCACGAAGAAGAATATTACTTTCCCCGGTCCAGGAATAGACGACGACGGAATTAACGCTCCAAGAGATGCTCTCCTGCCGACAGAACTATGTCTGTCTCATTTTAAACCTCCCTTTCAATCTCTTTCTCTTTCTTTCGTTCTCACCATTCCTCTTCTGGATTTGTCACGTCTTTTCTTTACTATATCTTCTTATTTTTTTATTTTTTTTTAAGGCTCGTTGATGCATCGCTCTCTATTAATAGGATAAACGGTCTCGTCTGTATCTAGACAGTAATTTACACTCGTCTTATGATTCTATAAAAGCTCAAAAATACCATGAATTTGACGACAGTCATTAAAAATGATCATTACTTTTTATCGTCATTGTTATTACACATTTGAAGAAAAATAGTAAAGAGTTCGCTAGCTTTTTTTCGGAATTTTGCAATTGAGTTTTAAACATAAAGAGATGAGCAGTGACAAAAAAATTGAAATCTACAAAATTTGAACAAACTCACGAAAATTACTGTAACTTTTTTTCCATTCGAAGCTGGGACCCCAGCCACCGCTCATTCTCTTCATTGTGGAATTATCTTCGAATTTGTAATTAGTGTTTTTCATTTATAGTCTTTTTTTAATACCATGAGAAATTTTAAAGTAAAAAAAATGATGAAAAATTGAATTTTTCGATTGGCCTTCCCTGAATAAATAATTTATCGGAATGCAATACGGCCTACAACCTATTCTGATTCATGGGCTTCATTCCTGTGAAAGATTTATCGAAATTGGTTTAGTGGTTTTCGCGTGAAAAGCGGCCAAACACAATTTTGCAGTTGAGTTTTATAGAGAGGGAGATATATAAATTTTTTTTTCGATACATCTTCCAATAAAAATTGTCACTATTAATTCGAATCATTATTATTATTGTGGATTAAAACCGCAAAATCTTGAACTTAGTCAGATAACATGCAACGTTAATGGATCATGGATAATAAATAAATAAAATATTTAAAAAATTATTACTTCACCAATGAAATAAGAGAAGAAGAAAATGTTTTATAACAGAAAATATAGTTCAACTCTCTTTTTTTTGCGGTTTAAAATGTGTATACATATGTGCATGCGTCAATGAATGCGAGCACAGCCTCTTCCGGCACGAGTGTTCATAACCGAGACGAGACAAGATAGAAGGATAAACCGGTCGAGAATAACTCCACCGCAAATTATTACGAGCATTGTGACAAAACGTATAAATAAACAATTGCGAAAATATATGCGATTGTTTAGACCACATGAGTCAACAAAGTTGCAAATTATGAAATTTGAACTATTTACGTTGAAAAAATGGCTTAACGCGGTGGATTTCCATTGCAATCGTTCGGTAATTTTTTTTCGAGTTTATTGAACCGTCACCGATGGTTGGGAATTAATTCAGATTTTTCTGAAAAGTAATGTGGCCAAAAAAAAATAATCTAACGTCAATTCGATCGAAGGCAAAGGAAAGAAAATTGTTTCAAACCCTGGAAAAGTTTTCTTGTGACAAAACTTTTTATTTTCCAGTCACTCACCCTTGCAATTTGAATGATTTTCTTTGAACAATTTTGGTACATAAAATAATTGAAAAATAAGGGACAAAATACGAGAATGTTCTTTCCAAGACGTTCATAATTCTCTACTTTTTTTCTTCCACTCTTTACCAGCGTAGGATGATTCATTGAAACGAGAAATTCCGAGTTGAGTGGTCGGAAGATTCGTTAAGATTTTTTTCTTTCGGGAAACTAATGAGTCAGGCTTATCAAGTGCACTTCCGAGATTTCTGACGAGTGGAAGAGACTCTTGAAAGGAAAGCAACATTTGCTGCTGCTATTTGCGATAATAATTGACAGCACGAGCTGCTCCTCAACTCGTCACACGATTATTTTCTTCATCGTTTTTTTTTCTTTTTTAAACTATAGTCCTACGTACACTGTATTTATGTGCGTGAGTACTTTAAAGGCTGCGTGTGACTCCACCCTGATTCACATCGCAGGCAAAGATTTTTTCATTCCCTTCGTTAAACGTTCTTCATTATTCTCATTTCACGTCTTTGTGCACGACTTAATCTTTGCTTTCAGAACCGCTCAGTCTGCCACTTTAAATCACTAACGTACAGAATCTTTTTTTGTTTTTTTTAAATTTTTATTCGAAAAATTCGACTCAATTTTTGTTCAGTTCAAAAATATTCTGTAATTTGTTTTATTTTATTTTACTTTTTTTTTAATACGGAATTTTTAATCGCCTGCATTTTTTCATGGTTTCGGAAATGCATTTTGAATTAAATAAAGTTTCGGGAAACCTGACAAGAGCCATTTCCGGTTCGGTTTAAAAATCGTCAGGAAATGACGCAGAGTCGAATAATTGATTCGCATCGATCGAGATATCGTTTTCCTTTAAACTTGAGCGCGAGCGTCTGAGAAGTCTTACAAGAATTGCACGAGCTCTGATATCAAGTTGCATGGCATAACGTCATAATTGCACCTTTATTCTCCCCTGATGGGAAATAAAGATAATGTTACGTTTATTTCCCCCCGGGAAACTTGTGTCATTGTATTTTTGAAATATTTTTCAAAAAATATGAAATTTAAAATGTGTTTTTGTTTTCGCTGAGAATATTTATAACAACTTGCATGGATTGTTGCTCTTTCATTATTTTTTTTTAAGACATTTTAGCTGCTATAAAAATGTATACTTTTTTTTTTCCTTTTTTTTACAATTCTTTCTGCATCAACGACTGTTATCTTATTGATGTTTTTCTTTTCTCTTGGGTCCATTATCGCCCGAAGAAATAAACCGTAACACGGTAGTAATCTACTCGCCCGTAAATTCCTGACGTTCGACAGCCACAGGGTATCGTAAATATTTCTTTTCTCACTTCGAATCATAAAACCTAGCTGTATTCTTGTTAGTTATGCATTTCCGAAGAATTTCAAATAAAAGCAAAATAAAAATGAAAAACAACATGGAGGGAGGTTCATTTTTGAAAAAAAAAAAATCAAATTTTCAAAAGTTTTTCGAAAAATTACCACAAGAACTATAGATTTTCAATATTTCAAAAAGGTTCTTCGTATTTTTCAAAAAATCGACAGTACGAAGCAATCTGATGATTCTTCCTCAAGTTGTAATTTGTTAAATCTTTTTCACAAATTTGTTACAGTGGAAGGAATTGAACAGAATTTATTCGAAAAATTGCCTACGGTAGTTTTTGTTTAAAAAAAAGTGAAGAAACGATGAATTTCGATTCTCAAAATTTCGAAGAATCGAATAAAAATCCATTTAACAAAAAGTTTACTAAATAGAAAATTATTTTTTCTTCGAGGAACTCAATTGTTGAATTATTAAATTTTTGTCGGAAGTAAAACGTGAATTTTGAACGTACCTTGGCTCCAATTTGGTTTCCGCACTGACCAGCTTGAAGATGAACGATTTCTCTCATTTTAATTGTAGTTTAATAATTTTAATTGACCAACGAAATGAATGCAGGGCTCGAAGAAAGCTCGATATTGAATTGAGACGGCGTTACGGTGAACAATTGACTGAATGAATTAGTTAAAAGAATTTAAGTCTCGAGTGCAATGTGGATTATTGTATGGCGAGAGCTGCGAGTCTTGCTGAGCGATCGACGTCGGCCTTTAGTCTGAGACGTGCTTTTCTGCGGGTCTTCCAATGTTAAATGCCCCTCCTGAGTCGTCGAACTCTCTTGGCGACCCTCGTCGTCACACTGGAGCAAATAAAAGCCCTACTGCGCAAGCCCGAACCTCGCGTACTTTCAAATTAAAATACACGCAGCAGGCCACCTTTAATAAACTAAAATAATAGTTAAAAAAACCGCCTCTTTTCTCTTGTCGTATATTTTTGAAAAAAAAAAAACACAAAAAAACACAAATTTTTGAGAAGATAATTGTGAAAAGCATTAAGTTGTCTGGGATCACCGGAATAGACAGTCCGGCCTTTCCTCGTCGTTGCACTTTGTCGAGCTTATCTAAAAATAGTCTGGGTGCATGAAACTTTTGGGACATATTTGCGTCGAGACGAGGGTGGAAAAAAAGAGTTTGAAAAATGTGACCAAAAGTAGTTTCGGAATAACTAATTACGAATTATTGTTTATTTTTTTTTTGATTGATTAATTATTTAATTTTTAGTTCATTAAGTTCCATAGCTTAGGAGCCATTTTATTTTTTTTAAGCAACATTAAGAATATTTATAAAAAGAATTTGACAGAGATTAAAATTGCCAAACAATGCGAATCAATCAAATTAATTAATAAAATAAAATCTATTTTTTTTTTCGTTTTAAAATACATGGGAGATGCCTAAATTTTTTACGCTCGGTCTACGTGCTTCAGCCCCATTCATAATTCATTCTTCTTCCTTTTCTACGTCGTGTAACAGTGTTACCATTTTTTTCAACAGTCGGTAAGGCAATTTTGAGTCGATATAAAAGCCTTGGACGCGTGTAAGAATTTTCTTCGACGAGACTCTACTTTATCCGGTTGAATAAAATGAGAAAGCCTCCAGAGTTTATTAAAAGATGCCAGTCCCACTGTATCTTTTGGAAAACAGTTGAAAAACGAGATTTATGTTGCTAAATAGTTGCCAAGGTCGGAAATTCGACCTTCAAATTAAACTACTAAATTGTACTGAATCGTAAGTTTAAAAAATCGTCACCAGGTTAAAAAATAAACATTTTCGAATGAGGTGTCTTTTGAACTGTTAACAGAACTGCCACAGAAATAAAATTAAAAAACTATCCGTAAAATTCCTTTGTTTCACAACCTGCCATATTCTGGCCGAAGATTTTTTTTTTTATTCGAGGGATATTATTAAATGTTTAAGTGTAGTTGCAAAAAGGGCCATAAATAAACACGTAGAAAGAGAAGTAACAAAATCTTTTAAACTCAAGAACCAACGGAGGTAGTAAAAAAAATTCTTCGCTCATTTCCAATAACCTTTAGGAGGTAGTGAGGTAGCGTCAAACATTGCGGCGGAGAGTAAAAGTACACGGAAGGGCAAAGTTTCGAGAACGGGGAAATAAGGTTGGTTGAGAAAATTAGTCTGGATAACGCAAGCATTAGCGCCTCCTCTCTCTCTCTCTCTCTCTCTCTCTCTTTCTCTTTCCACCATAAACACCAGGAGTGGTGAAGCGAAGAAGCCAAGTTGCAAAAAAAAAAAAAAAGACAAGAAAACAGAGAAAAAAGAAAAAAAAACAACAACAATAAAGAAAAAATACAGGGAGATCGGTTGTGGGAGTAAAAAAAGCGGCCTCGCGTGATACTTCATGCCGCTCTCGCGTGTCGAACTCTGATTTGCTTTTGTTGAATCAAGTGTATACGTACCCCTATCGCCCTTCGCAACGACCAACGCGGATGGTGCACTTTTTTCCCCCTCTTTTCTCTCGTTCTCCTGTCCGTTATTATCGCTAACGATTACGATGCCACTTATAAGCCTGCGTACTAATCATTCGGCTGGTCTAACCCAAAAGAGCAGTTTCTAAATCGATTTACTTTGTCCAATGACCTTGGGTGACCTTGACTTAAGATCTGAAGGACTTTAGGTGTTTGTGGCATCCGCCATATCCTTCGAAGTAGCCATTCTGATGTTCGATACTCCATTTTGTTTTGGAATTCTTGAGCAATCGCCATTTTGGATTTAAGTATCCGTGAGTTTCAATGCGGCCCATGAGAAATAATGGGAACTACGCGTTGTCACAGTTACGAATAGTAAATTAGTTATTTCGAGTCATTAAAAGTGCAACTGTTAAATCTTCGTAATACGGAAATATGATCCGCACTCGCGGTTGGCGATTAAAGAGAGTAAATTAGAACGGTGTATCCAGAGAATCGTATTAGAAAGCGTCGTGCACTCTTTGTATATCTTTATTTTTCAATGTCTGGCTCCAAGTACGATTGCAAATTTAACCACCAATTCCCGCGTACCAGGGACATTTGTAACAGATTCGCGTAGCGATAGTAGTTAAATTAGTTTCGTCAACTTCTATCCCTCGTTCTCTGCTTACGGGTAATAGCGTAGCTCGTGATTTGGATTCGACCAAAATGACTTGTGCTTCGTATACACATTAATACAGGCTTCCACAAAAGTTGTGCTTCCACAATTTTCAGGCCGGATAGGTTATGAAATTCTGAAGAGAAAAGTCTTTGGCAGTTTTTTTCTACTGTCCATCGTTCGTGAGATATTCACCGAAACGTTCGTCAACGATTCACAACGCTCGTAGCGAAGTAGATGGAGTGGGGGAGCGCAGCGGATTGGCTCGCGCGTTGTCACGTGACTCTGGCTCCGCCCACCGCTCAAGCTCTCAGCGGATTGGCCGCGGACGTTTAGATCGATATTTTCTAAACGGTGCATCGGAGAGAAAAACGCCCAAAGACTTTTCTCTTCAGAATTCGATAATCTAACCACTCGCCGAACCCGACTTTGAAACTCTCGGTAGATACCGCGCCAGAACTCAACACAGAACGAAATAATGTCTACGAGCATCCATACTTTTTCCGCATTCTAAACGTGACTATAAAATACTGAGATTCCGTACATTTAGGCGGCTATCTTATTTTCGTTATTCACGAAGGGAAGGTACGAAAACGGAATGAGAATTGACGCGTTTTACCACGCGGTAATCGGCTCTTTGCTATCCTTTCCCGGCGTTCTTCACTCCCGTGACTCGGCTGCTGCGTATGCATGAGACATTTAAGACCAAACTGGTGAATCTGTAAAATCCAACTATCTAATTAAAATTATTCGGCCCAAAAAAAGTAAAGGCACGATTCAAATAATTCGGAACAAAATTTCTCATCTGTTTTCGTTCCACAATAAAATGCCAAATAACACCAAACTGATAATAAAGAACGTTTTATAAAATAAAATAAAAACGAATGAACATTCTATCGAAAATTTTGCCAAATTTTGACACTTCTTTTTCCCTCCAACCTTTTTTTTCTTCTCCGCGTACGGTAAATGTTTAATACACTGTACACATGTGAGACTCATGAGGGTTGCGAAGATAATCGGACACCTGTTGCTTTCCAGATAAAATTATGTGTCTGCGTATATACACGATTTGCAAGCTTTTCCTAGTTTCAAATGATAAGCGAAAGAGGGCGCTCTTTTATCCTCGATAATTATGAGACTAAATCGATTATTCTTTCGACTCATTTCCTCCTTCAAAACGACCATTACGAACGAAAAAATAAATCAGCCCGGAACGATTCTTCGGATTGTTCATTAAACTTATACCGATCGATAAAATTAGTTATAATAATTATTTGTAGTAATTGCACAAGAGAAATTCGTAAAAGGGCATCAGTTTTTTCCCCTGAGACCCACATTTGAATAATAATAATAAATAAATAAATAAATAAAAAACAACAAGAAAACGTGAAAAATATTGTTACTTAATATTCCACTTTTTTTGAAGATTTAAACGTGCATAAGATCCTCGAAAAATAATAATTAATCAATCAATTAATTATGATCGAAATAATTAAATATAATTTGTTGGAAAACTGTTAAAGAATTTTTTAATTGACAAATCCAACAGAGTGCCCATTTCTGTCCTTTGTTTTCTTTCACTTTCATCATTGCTAGTGTTTTCTTTATTTATTTCATTATTCATCGTATTTTTGTCCGTCTTCGTTGTTATTTCTCTTTTGACATCGAAATGATTAATTGTTATGTTAGATAAGAGGGTCCAGTCTTGAAAATAAATGGCAAAAAAAGAGGCGAAGGAAGTATTTGTTTGAAATCAGACAACATTCAAATACTTTTATTCAAAGAAATACATTTACGGAGATGTATGAATGCAATTATTTAGAGAGAAAGTTGAGGAAAAGGTCGAGCATATTCCAAAAGTTTCGTTCACTCATTACCATTCTATAAGCGGATAGACTTTCAACCCTGTCGAACGAAAACAAGTAGTGAAAATCACAGTAATAAACTTAAAATATTTCTCTTCAAACTGAGAGTTTCCGGTCGAGTAAATTTTCGAGAGCTTTGAATATTGCTGACACAAAAAGAATAAAACTGCTGCGAGCGCTTTGTCCCAATTTAATATATTGGAATGTGAAAATATTCCGCGTCCAGTCAATCAAGTGCTGTTTACAAATTGTTTGCTGTCATCTTTCGTGCTTTGACGTTTCCTCTTTGCCTCGGTACTTTGCACATTTTTTGTGCACTCCAAATAAAAACAATTCTTCGTCAGATTTTGGAAAACAATCCACAAATTGCTACAGACGTTGAATTCACAAATAAATTAACAAATGACATTCATATGCGTACGAATTAGCGGAATTGATGTAAAACAAAAAAAATCTGCAAACTTTGTCTTCATCAAACAAATGCATCGTTTTTTGTTTATTTTTTTTTTACATTTTTTTTTTTTTCGAATAAACCTCTTTACCTGAATAAAAAAAAACGTTACAATTTGTGTATCCGTAGCTTTGGAGAAGGATGAGAAAATGCAAGCAATCCGCGATGTACGCGCGCGGGGCTAACGAAAGTATAAAAAGCTTTGGGGTTGAAAAAAGGGGTAGCGATGGGGGTTTGGTTCGTCAGGCAAGCAGCAGAGGCGACTGCTCCCCGTATAGTCTGATGAAACACACACGGCGTCCCCACGTGGGAGTTACAAAGCAAAGACCACGGGGCCAGTTGCTCACCATCCACTCACTTTCATCCCCTTCATCCCCTCCCCCACATTCACCCCTTTCATCCCACTCGTTCGTAAGCTTATTTTGCCTTCCTACTCCATACACTTTTATTTCATTTTACCTCCCCTTTTTTTTATCTTTTAAATCTGTTTTTTGTTTTTTTTTTTTTTGTTCAAAAGCCAGGCCTTTAATCCGAGGGTTGTTCTGTGTTGCCATAATAAAATATAACAGCCACAGACTCTATTCTTTCCTCCTTTGCTCTCTTATTCTCTGTTGCTCAATGCAAACCGCTTGATCTGTTACAAATTACCCAACATTTTTTCGTCTCTCCTTGTACGCATACAAATTATTTGTTTTTTTGCAATAAAAATAAGGAGACAATGAATTTTATTTTATTTTTTCTCTCTTAATCAAACTGGAGACTAGAATAAATAATTTATGGAAATAACTTTTTGTTTATTTGAAATAACATTATTATTGTCGATAAAAAAAATGTTATAATATTTGTGGCTGTAGAGTTTGTAAGACTGTACTTTTTTATTGAATTTAAAAAAAAACGAGCAATTATCGCTAAATAGTCGAAAGAAATTGGATTTGTTGAACTCTTTGACGCCCTCAAAATTGAATGATTAGGAAATATTGGCGAAATGATCGGATTCTTTATAAATTTGTAATCGTTTTATAATTTTGTTGAAGTTTTGATGTGTAGCTCAATTTGTCTAAGTACATGAAGATAAAAAGAAGTGCCACGTGCTTTCTTTGTAAGCACGTGTTTACGTCTCCGTAAGAAATTGACACACGAGGGTGATTGAGTCAATGAAAATCCCCTCGTTCCCCTTTGCCTGACTCGTGCCCTATCCCCATTCACTATACACACGAGGCCTCCTCCTCACATTAAGCTCCTTTAGGTCACACACGAGTTCTTTCACCCAGCATTAAACTTGTCATGTGCACGAGTGCATCCCATCACCAAGGTCATAATTACTCGTTCATGTTTTTTTAATCGAGCTCAACGCCTTAGGCCACTCTGGAGGCCGAAAAAAATAGGCTTTTTGGGGATTTTTTTTTTCAGAGATACTACAAAATAAATCGAGAATAGAAAAACGGGATTTTATCACACGTATCAGTGACTGTTTACGATAATTTTTTTGAAGCCATTTATTTCAAAGTGGCGACTGTGCAGCGTTTTCGCGATGACGTCTCCGTTTTTTCAGGCCCCACGGCCGGACTAACAGCTCCCGTAATTTTTTAATCATTATGAGCCAATGATTTTTTTTCGATTATATATAATAACTGCCACAGAAGTACGCAGGATTTTTGCGATACATTGATTTTTGGCCAAATGGCGCACTTCTAAAGTGGAAAGTGATAAATTTGCATAAAAAATCGTCAGATAAGTGTTAATAACAAATGAACTATGCAATATAAAGAAAAAATCCTACGTATTTCCATAGACAATGTATTTTCAAAGATATATTCAAAATTTCAAGTCAATCGGTTGAAAATTGTTTGAGTTATGAGTCCGGCCAACTTAAAAAATGCAGTTTTGAGATAAGCGATGAGTTATAAATTGCAGAGATGAATATTTATTTTCTTCGTAATTAATAGTGAATTCAATTGAGTTATTATTTTCCAACGTACGGAATTTCAGTAAGAAAAAACTTTTTCTCGAGCGAAAAACATGTTTACGTTTATTTTTGTTCTTCCAAATTCTATTTTTTTAATGTCTTTTTGATATGAATGATGGATATGAATCGTCCACACGAAAATAGAACTTTGATAGATTACTGTATGAAAAAAAAAAAAACAACTAAAAACCCATTCGTGGATGAAGAAATGAAAGTTTATTTTACAGATTATTTTTTTTTGTAATCGGCCTTTTTTACATTTTCGTCGAAATTCATTACCATTTTAACTGGTCACCGAGCAAATTTTAAAATTTATCTCCCACGATCTCAAAGCACGATTGACGATCGACCCAATTTCAAAAATAAAATAAAAAGTATACGTATATATTTGTAGAATTTTCCGATATTTCCTCTTTATAGATTATTGCAAAAAGTTTAATCGTAAAATCTTTCTGAATTTCATGCAACGAAGTAATGAATACGACCAAAGATAAATAAATCAATAAATAACGAAAACAAAAAAAAAAAAAAAACCTTAATAATCCGGAACGTCTAAAAATAGAAATATTCCATTTATGTCAGTTTCATATCGAACAGTTTTCGCGACATAACGTGACCGACATTTGCGTGTCCCTTGAGGAAAATTGAAACGTAGTCCGTGAAAAGTTCAATTCACTAGAAATTCATGTTTATATCTTTCAAATATATCTGTCAAAATTGTTATATTCATCAACCCCTATGAAATTATATTTATTATATTTCCGAGAGAATGTCGAGGACAAATCACATTGTGGGAGGGACCAAGAGAAAGAAAGAGAAAGAGAGAGTGAAAGAGAGAAAAGAAAAAAAAAAGGTAGAGTAGAGAAAAGTGCGGAGAAGGTCAAGTGGAAAAAGTTCGTCTTGTGCGGACGATTTTTTTCTCTCACCTCGTCGTAGGTGCAAGATTTTTCGTCTAAAAATTTCCGGTGTGAAGAGTATAAAGTCTTATCAATCTTATTAGTCTTATCAATTATTATTTTTCTTTTTTTTTTATTTTCGCTTATAACCCATAAAACTTGTTTAATTAATTAATCTTCAAATTAATATCGTCTTTCAAACGATTTTCACAGCTGTTTAAATAATTCGATGGAATAATTCGAACGATTTAACTTTCGTTGTTGAATTGTCCACTCAATTATTATAATTATTAATTTAATTGATTGAATTTTTACCTAATGATTTGTATCGTAAATATTTATTTGATATCCTCCGCGACTGGTTTATCGAAGTTTTCGAGATCTGCCGAGTTTCGAGCTCTAACCCACTGCGGGGCAGGGAGGAGTAAAACAGAACCAACAATAACACGACAAACAATAGATTGGTTGAATTAAAATGCAAATTAGTTCATGAGTCAGGAGTGTAAGGGTCGCCAAAGAGACACACGTACTCAATTGTTGATTCTATTATACTAAGAAAAACGTAAACATAAATTCTTTCCTCTCGTACAATTCTTTGTATTATTTATATAAAATAAAACATAACATTTTAGTACATAGAAGAAAAAAATGATTAAAATTTTTTATTCGACCAATTAAGAATTATGATTGAATTTATAGTCGAATTGAAATCCCGTTAATTTATTTAATCGACAAATCTAACAGCCAGGGAAGTAAATAAATAAATTATGAGATCCAACGAGAAAGTAATTTAATAAAAATTCTTAATTTTCCTTTTCCCTCGACAATTATAGCCCCATAATTGGGTAATTCATCGTTTTCTCGAACTGAAGCACGTATCGGTCGATACGCTTTTGATCGTGATGTTGTTATATGAATCGAGGACACTGTATCAGTTAGACTAATTTCGTAATTCCGATAATACGTTTCTCACGAGAGATCATAGGTCACAAAGATGTAGTATAGACTGTAATACGTACGAAAGGGCAATAGTGGATCTAGTTTCAACGGACCCCGTCAGTTGTGATAAAAAAAAAAAATTCCAATCCTAAAAGATTTTCCCTGTCCCTCAATATTTCAATAATTTTTTCTTTTTTTTTCAATCCTACGTCAAATCTTTTCATCATTCTCTTTATTCACAGTATTCCGGAAAATTCTCAACTGCACTTTAAAAAAAAAATCAAATTAAACGAATGCAAAACATTGTTATATTAAAAAATTCGGTGGATTTTCGAGTTTTTGTAATTCTTCTTCGGAATTAATAATTAAAAAAAAATTAATTTAATGGTCTCTGAGTTTCTTGGTGTCTCGAAATTAGTACGGCACTGATCGCAGCGAATCTCCGGTACGTGTTGTGCTTCAGGGTACAGTCTCGTGTTTAGTTCGTCTCGTAAACCACGAAACGAAACTTTTGGCGGAAGAGCTGATGAGACCGGAATAGTTTGTTTGAAATCAAGCGTTCTGTAGTAGTTGGCCAATATACATATACAAATACAAATATATATGTATATATATATGTGTTTATAGATTACATATATATATTTATTTAATGCATTGGTATGCATGTGCATATATAAATATTTGTATGTATGCTTGAACGTATGTCCGTTGGATCAACGAGCAATCAGTGCGCCTAAAGTTCATCAGTATAATTATCATCGTGATTTTCGTGTGAGCGTGAAGCAACGAAACGACTAAATAAACAATGTCCACGTCACCAAACGTAGTGTTGTTATGGCGTGAGTACATAGCATGAGTTAAACAAGCTTCAACGTCAACTGCATGGGTTTTTATTTCCTTAGAGATTACATTAAACAAAACAAAAAACGAAAAAAAGAAAAATTAACTCGAATTTTGTTATTTTATGAAATTTAATTGTCCATTTATTTTGTCATTTGACTTCCACGAGGTTTGGACAATATCGAACCTCAACGTCAACTGCATCGCGTTTTAATTCCTAAGAATTTGCATTATTAAACAAAAAAACAAAATTTTAATGAAGAAATTAACTTGAATTTTGTTATTTTATGAAATTTAATTGTTCATTTATTTTATTATTTGACTTCCACGAGGTTTGGACAATATTGAGTGAGTATTTTTTGCAAATGATTAAAAATTCATTTATTTGTATTTTTATCGTTTAATTTTGGAGATTTTTTTCGTGATGTCAACAAATTGTCGAAATATTTGTGAAAATTGCATCGATTTTTTCCCAAAATTAACGGTTGGTGTCTTTATGATTTTTGAATATTTTATTTATGATTTTTGATTTTTTTATTAGTTTTCATTGCACTGACCAGTTCAACGATAATCGATGACAGTGCAATGAGCAACGATTTATCTTGCAACTGTGATAATTGCGAAGGCAGCAAAGTAGTACCAATTGAGGAAAACGATTCGGAAATCGATGACGGAACAATTGAGAAAAATATGTACACCGAGGATTTTGATGGGGATGGAAATAGTACGATTTGTGCTCGAGATCGCGATTCTCAAGAGCGCACATTTCCAAGCATCTGCCACATGCTCTGTTACAACAAATGCACACGATTTCGTGTATGGATTTACGAAGTGAAAAAAGAAAAGAAATATATCGTTTCAGCCTTTAGGACCGGTGAGTCAGAAATAAACATAAAAAAAAATATCGTTATCAAGAAAAAAAGAGAAAAAAAACGATTTCCCATTAATTTATTAAATTAAAAAAAAAATGTATGCCGCATTGTTAGACAAATAATTATTCAATATTAACTGCCAAATTATTCTTATTTACAGATTGGTACAAACTGAGGGATGGACCATGTTAGAAAAAAAAAGTTTTTAGAAAAAGATTATCACGATATTCATCGAGAAAGACGAATTTAATTCCGAGTGTAAAACATTTGTAAAATATTTGTTGAATGAAATTGTTGAACGATGTACTGAAAATTCGATGATCGAAAGAGTTAATTCGCAAAGCTCGATTTTCCAAAACGTGAAAAAAATATTAAAAAATAAATAAATAAAATAAACCGTTCAATCGTACATGCAAGAGGTTCTGTGTGTGAAGACGAATAAAGAGAGAAAGAGTGAGAAGAAGAAGAAGAAAGAGGAACGAAAAAGAAGACGACAGAGTAGGTCGATCTTTGTTCGGTCGCCAGAAAACGATGCGAGGTCCCACGAGAGGTCATTCAGATCGTTGATCACGTTCACCTCTGTCCACCACGTATGCTTGTGAAAGGGAAAGAGAGAAAGAGAGAGAGAGAGAGAGAGTGAGAGAATGATAAAAAGAGTAGGAGAGATAGGGAGAAGTTCCCATGCGAGTCATAGGAGCTGGTCAACATGGTACGATGTGAAAAAGGTGGAGGATTGGCCAGTTAGGTTAAGGTTTGTGATGTGAGCATCATCGCGCATAATTATTTTGCAAGGCACGTTTCTCTCTTCAGTATCCAATCTCATCGTGATAGTATAAAGCACCAGTTTCGAAGACGATCATTCTAATCGAAATTCTCATTTACACTTTCGCGAGAGGAACAAGATCGAAAAGAGGACGAAAAGCACCGGAGGCCTGATTACCAAAGTCTGGGTAGGAGATCCCTCCGGCTCGTTAAAATACATAGGCGTCCAAATTTCTGATGCATTAACGAAAGCATGGGGGCGTATATAAACATGAATACAAATCAGAGATCCTGAATGTTGCATAAGAGCTCGGATGGCTAGATCGTGGAATTCTGAAGAGAAAAGTCTTAAGGTATTTTGGTCTCCGATGCGCAGGAGCCGAGATATTAACACTTACGTATCAGCCAATCCGGAGGGACCACTCGCTCCGCCCCTTTCCATGTCTCGCGCGGTGCGATTGGTCGGAACAGACGGCTCAATATCTCGAGAACGATAAATCGGAGAGGAAAATGCCTAAGAACTTTTCTCTTCGGAATTTCATGAACTATCAAATGCATAGAGATGAGAGATAGAAATTTACATGTATCTGATATATTTGAGCAAATATATATCTGGAAAGCAAAACTTTGCAACTATCGGTTGGTATAAACCACAAATAACGTACTAATTATACGTTGTAACGAAAGTCGGAAAAGGATCAAGGCATTCGATGCATGAGAGAGGATGGCGTTGAGCGTCAGGCGCATGATTAACCGGAGCAGATGACTGCTCAACTCTCCCTTGCACTTCTGAATGTCAGAAGTTGCTTCCTAACAGTATACATGACCTCTCTCTCTCTCTCTTTCTCTCACTTTCTCTCTCTCTCTCTTTAGCCCTTTCTCACTCTAAACTTCTCTCGTTCTTCTCGTCTTCGTCGATCTCTCGTTCTGGCTCGAGTGACTGGTTGAAACGAGGCAAAGGAATTAACCACAGAGGGCGCGCGCAGTCACCGCCCGGTTCTTCGCAAATTGAGTTGTACGCTAGCGGAATTTAAACATTCAAATTAACCCGTTTAGCAAGTCGGAGTGTCTAATGTGTGCCGGGGCTTTCTTCTCTTGGTGCGGCTGGTGTAAGGGACGGGGTTGTAGAAAGGAGGTTCGCCGCCGCTCGTTTCCGCTGGAACTTATGATTCACGTGAAGTAATATTCAATCGATATGGCGCGCTAACCAAAGTCCCATTTTTTTATAACTTACCCCCAACGCGTATTATAACTTCTCTCGTTGATCGGTATGTCAATAACGCGAGTAAAAGAGTTGCTGAAATCTCAATTACTTGCAGTTGAGAATATCGGAGCTAATTGGAGCACTTAACTTAATTTTTTTTTCTATTTTTTTTCTTCTTTTTTTCACTCTGTTCGCAATTATAATCTTAATATTTGATCCAAAGAATTCATGAATTTGACGTTTATGCATTAAAGTTATCAAGACAAAATGGTTGTCTCGGGACATTAAAGCGAGTCCAGGAATTTTTCTACAATGACAGATTTTCAAGATTTCTTAGTCTCTCCTTTTGTGCAAATCTGCCGGGCGGAAAATGACGACAATGGAGAAATATTTTGCATCTATTTCTCCAACCGATACAATTTTATATTGCACACGTCATGAAGATACTTCCGGAATATTTGTGCGTATACAGAAACAAGGGCACCAATGGAAGGAGCAGACAGAAAATAAGGGTAGTAAAACTCTGTCGGATTTGTCTGTGCTCACTGTTGCGACCCACTTCGATATGAAATATAAAGATTGAGAGAATAAGAACGCTTTAGACTTGTCTTTCGTCACTGTCTTTTCATATTTCTCTCTCTCTCTCTCTCTCTCTCTGTCTTTCTCTCTCTTTCTCTAATTCTCTATATTTTTTGTCGCTTGTTTTCTCTTATTATTTTCTCTTCTTTCCATTCCATTCTCCCTACACTCTTATTCTTATTTTTTTCTCATCTTTTCTCCACGCTTTTTCACTCTTTCTTGCTCTTCTATTTCTCTTACTGAATGCTCACTTCGTATATGCATGGATATTGTTTGAGAAGATTTGAACGAATGCGGCCAGTACTCGACTTGACTGGCTTCACTTATTCTTACTTACAAGACTCACGTGTCGTATTTCCTTCGACCCCCTTCCCTCCCCCTCCCTCCTATCTTCCCTCTCCCTTTCGTAAAAGGTAAAGGAACCATTTGTCTGGCTTGCCGGTGAATATGACCTGCACCAATGCTTCTTGTATTCTTAGTCTTATACATACACCCCTCGCATTTAAGACCCTCGAGAAATTGTTTCAAATCCACCCTTTTTAAATCTTTCGAATGTATACAAAACTCTGTTGCAATTTTACTAGATTTTTCTTTTTTTTCGAGTGCAATAACCATGAGAACAATAGAGTCAATCATTTGACTTTGAATTTTCTGCTGTTTCTTCAGCCTTTTTTTCACTATTTTCAATGATATTGTTGACTATTGTCCAATTTTTTTGATTTCTCGAGATATTTAATTCAACTTCGATCGAATAATCCGGCACTGATATATTAGAAAAGCGTTCTATACATTTTCTCATCGGAATATTGGAATTATATGGGTTTACGTTTCATTGTAGAATTCGTGGGAATCTTGTTGAATGGCAACAGATTCGTGACGGAGGATGGGGAATCAATTTTCCGACGTCATCGAGGAAGATGTTGCTGTCTGCAGTTAAGAACGATTGCACGAAAAAATAAAACAATGAACAAATTAGTCCATGAGTCAAAAGTGTTAGGGTCACGAGAATGACTGCTTTTTTGATAAACGAGAAAAAATATTCACGCAGACATTTTTAAATATAATTAACTCCACTGTTTTTTTTTTTGTGAAAATTTCAATTTTCTACAAAATCTCCCTAAAAATACGAATAAAAAAAACGAAAACGATTTGATGGCTTAAAATAAATAAATGAATCAAAAGCGAGCAACAGTTGGTTTTAGTGAAAGATAAATAATTAAAAAAAGAATTGAATACATAAAAATACGTTTTTTTTTTTGAGCAAAATCGAAATTTTACCAATTTTTTAATTATATTTTTATTCGGTTTCTCGATCATGAAATTTAGTGAAATTTGAGTGGACCAGTAATAGATTCTCATAACAGGAAATAGGAAATCGAATTTCCGTGATCATCGTGGACAAAGATGTTGCTACGTGTGGTCAAATGTCCTTGGAAAAAAAAAGAAGAGAGACGGACAGATGAAAACAGAAAGAGAGAAAGAGAGAGAGAGAGAGAAAGGAGTTTTAGGAGATTAGAAGCGAACGGACAAAATATATCCACTTTCGGAATACGTATTCGCTCGATTTATACTGCATTCAGTTGCAACAGACCGATAAGTACTTATTCACGGATGTAAATCCGAATAATCGAGCTGAGCTAAATGCAGCATCCGATTCGATTCATCCCCTCCGATATCCTGAATCGTAGATTTACTTGAGTCAAGATCCATCGGACTCCTCTTCGAACTATTGACCATTTGATCAGTCACATATATATATATATATTTTTTTTTCATTTAACTTTCTTCTTTTAACAGCGTATATAGAAATCTTATTTCTGAAAAACCTTCTAAAATTTATTACACACGTGCGTGTGACATTAAAGAAGATTTATCCAAATTTTCAACAAAATCTTAAGAAAACGATCTAACGATAAAACTACCTTAAACAAAAACAACAGAAAAAAAATCGAGATCGAAACAATAAAAAGATTAAAAAACCGTTTTCATATCGATCCTGAAAACACTAAAAAAACAAAAATTCCAAACCCAGAGTCAATTTCCTTTTTGTTACAACATTGCTGTCATTATTATTGAGGCTTAACGATGACAAAGAACGTAATACTTTTTTTCTACTATGAAAGAAAGAGGTTGTTCGTCAATGGTGAGACTCAGAACATCGATTGACAAAAGTCACGGTTGATCATCGTCGTTGTCGTTTTAAAATGGCGAGGCTACGTTGCTCTATTATTGGAAAATACGAGGGTAGTTTTTCCCAGGAACTCGAGGAGACGCGTGGGTGGGAGCGTGAACTCGCAACTCTTATTCTGGGCTCTCTGTCACTTCGATACTTTTTTATATTTTTTTATTTGAAAAATATAATAACATTAAATATTCCGTTCATTCTATTGTAACGACAAGATTTTATTGAGACTATAAAAAATTTCAATAAAACTTTAATTATCTTCGATTAAATTATTGCTCATTGATCCTAAAAATTTTCATTTCCCTTATTTATTGCTTCCTTATTCATTTGCCCCATTATTTTATTGATCTAGTTTCTATTATTTTAATCCTCGATTGACACACTTTTCATCTGACGACTTCGCTGACACATTAAATTAATTTGACCCCGAGCGGACTCAATTTGTCTGTGATCAGCAACCCTTCGGTCGCTTTTTATTGGAAATAATTAAGACTGCTATTTAAACATCCCTTAATACGTGTACATAATAAAAAATCGGAAAATATCAAATCTTATGATTGAAATAAATTATTGATAATTTTAATTCCCGGAAAAGTTGGCCTTTTTCGAGAAAAATAAAAAATAATAATTAGTATTTTTGTTCTCTCAGATTTATTATTTATTATTTTTACTATTTTTTTGTTCCATTTTCTGAATTTGGCTCCGGTATTTTTATTTGTGATTGAATTCGCCCGTTTTTAAATGAATAAATAATTTTTTTACATTTTTGTGATCAATAACCAAAGAATGATGCTGTTTTTCGAAAAAAATAAAAACAATTGTGCTCTGATGAGATTTCTAATAATAATATTTATTAAAATGACAGAACTCATGGGTTTTTGTCAAAATAAAGAATAACTGAGACCAAAAAAATGTTTCCGGGTCAAAATGACCCACTGTAATGATGAAGATTTAATAATACCGAAGTTTGTCTATTCCTGTGACCCGTATTACCCCGAGCTACCGGCAAAACCAGTAGAAAGGGCCGAGAAAGCGGCAGAGGGAGGAGAATCCTTGCTTTCCGCTCAGAGTCGAGGGGGTTGAACGCCACGGAGAAGAGCGACCCAGTGGTTGAAAGAGAGGGAGAGAGAGAGAGAGAGAGAGCGTGGATAGGATCGTGTACTTTGCGCCGCTCGCCGGGAGCCGCCGTGAAGCGAATATACGCCGGGAGTCGAGGATTCGAAACTTCAGTCGTGCCGCGCCACGCGCAAACCTCGCAACACTGGCTGTGTTACTTTTCCCCAGTAGTAACGGTTTGTCGTGAAAGATAAAAAATTAAATGAAAAGAATAAATAAAAATTGAGAATCGAGCATAATTAGGTTAAAGTGTAAAAATTTCATAAAAATTTCCATCACGCGAGTGAAATAATAATAAATTAATAACAAAAAAAACAAACAAACTTAAAGATAGTCGTAGTTAAAAATAAATAACAAATTATGATTAATTTTATAAATTATAATTAATAAAAATAATAATAATATTAATGATAACATGGATTGAAAGTCAAATTACATTTTGACGATTTAACAACTTTTGTCAAAGACAAATAATAATGAGCGAAAAAATAACAAAATATTAACGTCAATAAACAACAAACAGTGAATAAATTTTTGTAATTGATCATAATGACAAATTATCAATAAACATTCAATGAAATATGAAGCATTGCGTTATTGTTGACAACAATAAATAATTATTCGCAATAGTATTTAAATAACAATTAAAATTTCGTCGAGGATTAGCGATAAAAAAAAATGTCGCGAGTTATTTTGTCAAGTTCTCGTGTGATCAACGAACGTCAACGTCTCGTACCATTTCTCGTCGTCACAACCCTTCTTATTGGTGTTCGACCCCAAATCGTCGGTGAGTACAATGCACATGACATTTTCACCGTCATTTCGACGATTAAATGCGTTTAAACCTCGTCTTTCAAATGGAAATTCAATTTTGACAAATTTGACAAATTTGACAGAACCTGAATCAAGAATTTGACAATTTTCGCTATTTTTTAGTAAATTTTTTTTTTTACCTGCATTTTCTTAGTGCATAGAAAATTTTTTTGGTGAGAATTGCCAAAATTGCCAAAAATTGCAATTTATTGGTGCAGTTGAAATTAAATGCATTTTTATATTCACATTAATTCATCGTCTCTGCGAATTTTCTCACCTGTCAGTTCAATTCAAACAATTACACTTTTTCATCTGCATTTTTGTAACGTATCGGAAATTTTGATTGGTAATAATTGCCAAAAATTGCAATTGGTCGGTGCAGTTGAAATTAAGTGCATTTTTATATTCGCATTAATTCATCGTCCCTGCGAACTTTCTCATCTGTCAGTTCAATTCAAACAATTACATCGACATTCATTCGTTATGCGTGTTTATTTATATCCTCCGTCGTATATTTATATATTTACACACTCAGACACACACGATGTATAAATATATATAATTCGTCGTTTGAAGTGAATTGAATGATGGAAAATTCAGTGGGTAATCTCTGAGTACGTCCAGACTCCACGTAGCCCGAGAAGCATCCCAGGAACGTGGACTTTAATTTCGATCATCATTCAGCAGCGCGAGCGTGTACTTTCAATCACGTGAGTGTTACACTCACGATTGCTCCGGAAAACTGAGTCGCTTCGTTCATTCACATCCCATTTCTACTTTACGATCCAAAAATTCCTCGGATTTTTATTAATTTTTACACAGATTCTATTCAACATTTCAATTGTAAAAAATTCGAGGCGATATCGAGAGAAAAAGAATGATTAGTCTCAAGCGAAGTTTTGTGGACAAGAGAATTACAAAAAAAATTCTGCTGTTTTTTAAAAATTAGTTTTAATGACATTTGTTTGATTGTTTTTGTATTAAAATTTTTTTTTTTACGAGGCAAAGCTTTAAATGTTTCAATAATTGGGTGAATTATTTTTTTTCGATCAGTTTCGATGAAACGATTTGAACAAAATGGATATTGAAATGTTTTTTTTTTTTTTTTTTTTTTTTTTTACATTGTTTTACGGTGAAACGGTAAATTTGAACACGAGTAAAACTTTTAATTATCCCCGTTGTGCTCTCTTTTGTTCTCATAATTGCACAAGAATCGAGACTTTATTTATAAAAGTCAGTGATCAATAAGGTTGTGGATAAATCCGCTAAGCATCCTCCTCTTTTTCCGCTTTCCGTACCTTAGCGTCGATAAAATTTACACGGAAAAAAACTTTACGCTTCACAACTTTCCTTCAAGTTATTTTACCTCGCGGATACTTCTTTTTTTACACTGTGGTAAATTTTATGGCAAAAAAATCTTAGCCACGATAATCAGATTTTCCGAAAATTGATAAGTAAAGTTTGAACGGACTTTTATTTGTGTGCTGTTAAACATTCACATCGAGCTGATATCAATTTTTTGTGAACTACGATTTTACACTTTGCCTAAAGGTTTTAAATTCCCTTACGAGTCAAAGTCGAAGAAATTTTTTGAGTTTAGACAGTAAAAAGTGTTGGCAAATTTTTTCAAGATTTTAGCTGAACCTTAAGGTAGTTCTATCGTTACATCGTTTTCTTAAAATTTTGTTGAAAATTTGGATAAATCTTCTTCAATGTCACATGCACGTGTGCAATAAATTTTAGAAGGTTTCACCAACCGGAAGTTCAGATATTTATTGCCAAAAATCACAATTTTCGGGAGTCTCTCATAAGAGCTCGTGTTAAAAGTTACATTTTCATCAATAAATATTTTGGCTCCCACATGGTGAAGCCTTCTAAAACTTTGCATACATTTTTATGCAACATCAAAGAAGCTACATCAAGTTTTTCAAAAAAATCTAAAGAAAAGAATGTTCGCAGTTTTTGTAATTTCACAGCAAGTACATATTACCTCGGATGACCTTGAATTTGGAGTATGTTGTTCTTTAGTCAATTTACAACAACTTTTCTTTGTTAACTTATGCCCGCAAACCGTTTTGTATGCGAGAAAAACTGAAAAACAATTTTTCGATATGAATGTCACGATAGAACGACCTTAAATCGAAGAAAAAACAATAAGACAGAGATAAACGGGGAAGGAATATGGAGGGACCGAATCAAGGATACACATACAAAGAGGACGTGTGCAAATATTATTGTCTGCCAAGTGGTACCTATGGAATTAATTAAACTCTGAGATAGCCTGGCAAACGTTCCGATTCAATGAATCAGATTTAGGTGAATCGAGGTGTAAACACGTTTTGATTGAATTCTCAATAGCAACGAGTTTCAACGTCGTAAATCATAACTTCGACCTTGCTTACCCTTGGATCCGATGATTTTTTCGTCTTCTCAATTATATTTGCCCTTTGATGTCTACAAAGAGCTATTTTTAACGATATCTGCCCATTGGATGACTGATGACCTTTATATTGTCATAAAAATGCAGATGCTTGTTTAACTCGATGACATTTTACGTTGATCTCCTGTTGTCAGACGTTGGGAAATTGGGGGAAAGTCAAAAGTTAAGCATCACTAAAAAGTCCACAAATATATTTGTTTTTCTGTGTGATCATTTCGAAAAAAAATTAGTCTTGCCCTTTGGCCCATCGTGCGATAAAAAAGTAACATGACAAAAATTCCAAAAATCGTGTTAAAAGTTCTGGAAACAAGTAAATTGACCCATTCCCAGAGGAAATATTTCCAACTTGTTTTTTACGTGGTATATTTCCGATGGAATATTATTTATTAAAGAAAAAATGATTCAGAAAATTTGTATCTGTCAAAAATTGCATCGAAGATGAAAAATATCAAATTTGTCTGCAAAATGTTGACGTTCGTTGATGTTTGGGATGTTGGACTTAACTTTTGGTTCATTCTGTACAAAAGAACTTCTGTTGGTTTCGTTGTTTTTTTCAATTTCCAATACTTTCTATTCACCTGGGGTGCGAGTTCCCTGGAGGTTTTGGAGCAAGTAGTCGAAGATGCAGCAGCATTGGAAGCGCTGAAACAAACAGCGGTTTTTTGAAGCAAGCAACCAAGGAGACCGATACTTTTCCCCCTTGACTCATTCTCGTGTGTGGATTCGCACGGGAGGCTAAAATTTTGTACGTTAGTGGCGAAGTTTCGAGCAAGTTTAAATTCCCAATAGGACGATTAGTTGTGCAGCGGTGTAAAAACGTGCGGGGGTAGCTAGGCTGGAATGCGAAGCTAGAACGATATCGTGGTTTGAAAGGATTTCGATTCGATCGAGCAAATTCGAAAGGTCTATATGATGAGGAGTCCAGCAGTGACTTTGGTCGAGTTAGGTCGACTGACAGATCGACCATAATCACTGATGGCTTCTACTTTTTCCATCGTCGAATAATCGATGAAGCGTTGTGCACTTGACTACAAAGTCAAACATGTTCTTCTGCCGAGGACTTCTGTTTATGCGTTTTCATGGCATCTACTCCGGCGATGGTTGTCCTTTGACCGATGTGCTTGGGAGAAGGTGGAATGCCTCAATGGTCAGGTCGAAGAATTTTCTTGTGGACTGTAAATCGATCATTCGTCTCTTGGTGAGTAGATCGTGGGCAGATTCAAATATTGATGCTGTTTAGCTAGGAAATGTAATTCGTTATCTACTTAACGAGATTCAGTATTTAAAATCGCAACTTTACCACGAGATCTTATGGGAAGGTACGAAAAAGACGATATTTAACAACTAATAACTCGATTTATAAACGTTCAAACTTCCTCAAATGTTACCCACAGTTGAGTATGATTGTCGATCAGATTCATCCGAATTTGAAACAATTAAACTCGGAGTTAACCGAACGCATGAGAACCGATCGAACCTTCTTAAAAAGCCCTTCAATGAAGTCTTGAGATCGAATCATGTTTTCTTCTCGAGTGGTCCTCTAATGAGAGAGAAACAAGCAAATCAATCCAACCAACAGCAATAAGCTCATCCGGATTAATAGGGCATTTGTCATCTCGAACATCAGTCTAGATAGCGATCAATGTTGTTGTCTTTGGAATGATTGATGCTCTTATCCCGAAGCCTGGCTCATTAGACGTCAGGAATGTTGTACCTCGATGAGGATTATGATCGCCATCACATCCCACAACTGGGGACCTACGATCATCGGAAATGAGCAGCTGCTAAAAGTTTAGACCTAATGATCAGTGCAGTTCATATTTTTCCCGTTATCCTCGCATTGCTGCAAGTACCAATGGCCTAGATCAAGTCATCCAGTTAAAATTCGCAATAACAATAACACAGGAAAGGTTGAATCCGTAATGCTGATGTTCCAGCCCGTCAGCCTAGTTATGTTGGAAACGAGCAGCACGGATAGAAGGTGGCAAGGAGAGGGACTGTTTGACAGCAGGTGGTGTTTGGCGTTATCCCGATGTTCGATCGCGTGCCACTATTCCCTTCACATGGGAATCGATATCACTGCCACTGATGCTTCTCCGCTGTTGCATGGTTGCATATTCAAATTACTCAGTGATAGATGGACGGAACGGGGAAAAAGGAGGGGGTTGGGGATCTATTTGAGGGTTCGATGTAGTAACCGACTAGTGGAGTTCCTTTGGAATCTAAGGATCGAATGAAATCAGCTATGATTCATAGAGATCAGTAGCAATGACGCTTCGGGCTAGAGGACTCCTTTATTCATCGTGTTCTGGAGCATGCCCTCACGATTAGCCTGATAGACATGTAGACTGCTGATTTAGCCACTGCTTGATTGAGTCTCTACAGACATCCCCATCCTTTACTTCAACTACTATTATCCTCGCTTCAGACATGGCATGCAGCCATTTACCTACAAGTCCTTGAATCAACATGTAAAATTTATTCCCAACCAGACTGTGGCAGCATGGTCTTCATTATTGTTCAGTTTTCTCAGGCTTTTGTTTAGTTGCAGGGTATTCTTTTTAGTTTTCTGTTACAATAATTTAGGAATAGGTTGCTGGAACATCGTGAATTCTCATTTTAATCCTACCAGTTGATAGTTTTCGACTGGTCCAACGATACTTGAGTTTATTTTTGTTTCAGGAACTCGTCGTCAGCCAAAAGTCGCTCCTTCTGTTCTGTTTTCAGTTTCTGCAATAACCAACAAGTTGGGATCCATTTTTATCGGAAACAGGGTGTCATTTTGTTTGGGTTAGAATTAAGAATCATTGTGTTCAAAAAGTAGATGTTCCGCCTTATAAAAAGTTGTCACCTGCCACTTTAAAATGGAACCTGCAGCTTTTTAAGAAGGAATTGGATAACCTCTTGGCCTTTTTGGCTTGTGATGATCCTCGTTGGGCGTCGCGTGTGCAATATGTTCTGTACCGTTGTTAAATGAAGCGTGTTTCGGGAGCACGAGCTCTCGGTAGGCGGATGAAGTTTCCTATGCCTCGAAACAACAGCCAAGGATCCTCGATCTTGTCTGACCATCTGCTTATATGAATATGGATCTTTCCATGCCATATGTTCAATGGAATGTGCACTGTTGTGTTACTCAATATAAAAATTGCAGAAATTCCTCAAGTTCTGTACTTCGAAAGACATGGAAATATCAAAACATTAAACTGCAAATTCCGGACGCACTATTTACTGAGCACACATGATTTGACGTTTAGCTGTCATTGCCGGTCCAAAAATCTCTTGTTTTTGTATTTTTATTTTGACAGTAATTGCACTTTTTTCTTTTTTTTCTTTTGTATTTGCTATTCTGCAATCTGGAATCATACTAATTGCAACAACTGAGTTTTCTCTCTTAGAAGTCCATGACACTGATCGATAATACACATTTGCATCGACTTATCATAGCAACCGCGTGTCCTGCTACAGACATTTTTAAGACTATATGTATCTCTTTCTGTTTCTCTCTCTCTTTCTCTCTCTCTCTCTCTCTCTCTCTCTCTTCCTTCTGCTGTGTCTTTCTATTCTTCGTGAACTCTTATTCTTGGCTGGACTCAATCCAATACGATCACGCGCGAATTTGAATTTGCACCGTGGCATTTACACCCGGGCTTAAAGGCGTACGCCAACGCGATATACAGCCCTTTAATCAGCCCAACACTCCGTACATACATTTCATATTTAACCTCCTCTGCAACACGTCAGGAAAATTATCTGTGACCTCGATGAAAATAGGTACAGAATAAAAAATCATAAAAAAAAAAAACCTTAATATTCACGTGAATCTTTTATGTAACGACGAGTATTTTTGATGACGTATGAAAATCTATAAAAATTTCATCAAATTCTTGTTCCATTGCGGGAACAGAAGAGTTGAGACAAGTATTTTTTTATTTATTAAATGAAATATTTACAACTTTCAATCGACAATATTCTTTTAAATAATATTATTTACAATATTTTATCCAGTGGTTCAAAAATTTCTATATTTCCATCGATTTATTAACATTTTGAGCCATAAATTGACAAAATCCACAATATACAACATAAAAAATGTTTGACAAAGAATTTTCCACACAGCGCACGGACGAATTTCACTGTCGATATTTTCTAATACCGTATCGCAACATATATACGTAGCTGTACAGAAAAGTACCCGCCAGTTTTCCATGCGCGATCAAGATGAATTGAGCTCACGAAATCGCGCTCTGATGTAGTCGAAAAAATTTGATTTATATATTCTCAAATATTCGTACGTATTTTTCCAATAGTAAAAAAAAAAAAAGAAGAAGAAGAAAAAAAGAAAACAAAATGAAAAAAATTGTAAAACATGATGAAACGTTTGTTATTAATATTCCTCGAGATTTCGTTACGTCAGTACAGTGCGATTGGAAAATAAAGATATAAAGAACACAAAATCTGCTCCATATGAATTATTCCCTGACTCCACTGTTCTCGAAGCGTCCCTTCAAAAGGGCAATTCGTAAAATTAAATATAGTACAATTTTTCACGATCGTTACTTTCACAGATTGAAGTATTTCTTTTGTTTCATTAATCTACTTTTTTTCCTATGATTCGTGGGATTTGTGTTTAATCAACTTTTTTTTCCGTTATCAAAAATTTTGATCGTTTAGTTTCGGAAATTCAGCGATCTGAAGCTTTTTGTTTGGGAAAAATCCTTATTTCTCAAACTGTAAACGTCAACTTCGACATTTTTTCACAAAAGTTTGAATTTTTTTACATTCCTGTAAAAAATAAATAAAATCGGATTATTCCACAGGTTGGGATCGAGATTTCAAAAATATCTGAAAAGTTATTTTTCGAAGGTGACGGTCACGAGACAACCAAATTATTAAAATTGATTAATTAACATTGAAATGAATTTTGACTGATTTTTTGGAGCATTTTTCTCTCAAAATGGTTTTCTTTCGTCTCGGTACATTATTTCATCAATTTTTGGTAAAATTGTCGTTTTTATTTTGTATTTCCACAATGAAATGATCATTTACGTCGAAGCATTCTTTATCTGTTCTCGTTTCAAGGCTATTTCAGTTGGAAATGGATTATTAAAAGTGAAGGGTTGAGAGAAAAAATGGTTCGGCGAGCGATAATTGGTTAAACGACGAAAGCATTTTTATCGCGAATCATATTATTATCGCGAAAATGGTAACATAAGTCGCTTACCGAGGGACGAGCGATCGATTTGAATAATTAATGAGGTTCGGTGGTACTCGGCACATCATGACATTTCTATCGCGCTGTCATCAATACCTTTTTGCGTTTTTATAGAAGCGTTTAATTACATCTCAATTATTATATACGAATTTGGGTGATTTTTTTCATTCATTACTTTTGTGATTATCATTTTTCTCAAAAAAAAAATGTATTGAAAATAAAAAATGGGGAACACGAGGAAAAAGAAAATGAAGCAATCATCGATGAATAATATTTCGAAGATCATTTTAATTCGTGAGGCTGTGATAATTTGTGTTTTATCGGAAATCCATTTACCCATAAAAATTGCTGTTTTAATGCGTTTGATATTGTCAATAGTTTCATATTGTTCTCTCTTTCTTGCTCGAAATCGTGACTATACGCATTTACGTGATTTCTAGTCTGGCTTCAATCATTCGATAGCTATATAAAGGGCCCTTTCGTAAGCGATTCACGTGCTGCATATGGTGAACGTTGCGTGCAACTGTCACCGGATATCATCGACGAGAAGATTTCTCGATATATTTCGTATATATTTGTAAATCTATATATTTATAGATATATTTGTTTGCGAGTGTGTGTTTATACGTTACGACGTATCGCCTCGTGAATTTACGATCGATTCTTATTCTCCTTTTCTTCATTTCCATTTCACATTTTGTTATAAAGTTATTTTTCCTCGTACGTGAATCACCGTCATTTTTCTTGTACTTTTCATTTTATGTTTATTTTTTCTACTTTTTTCGAAATTCATATTTAGCCAAAAAAAAAAAAATGTTTTACCTCCGATTATTACTTAAATTTCCATGAAACATTTATGACGACATATTATTCGACTTTTCCGATAAAAAAAATAGTTGAAAATAGGTTTTTTATTTTTATTTTTCTGACAAACAAAAAAAAGCAAAAACAAAAGGTTAACAAATAAAAATAAATTGAACACTTCTTCCTCGATTCTTATTCTTGTTTTCTTTATTTCCATTTTACATTTTGTTATAAATATTTTATGTTTATTTTTTCGACTTTTGTCAAAATTGGGCGAAAGAAAAAAAACTTGAATTTTAACTGGTTTTCGTGTTTAGTAAAAAAAAATGTATCATCTCCGATTATTACTTAAATTTCCATGAAACATTTACGACGACATATTGTTCGTTTTTCCCCACAAAAAAAAAAAAAAAAACTAAGCTGCGGTAAGTTTTTTTTCTTCTGACAAACAAAATAACGGAAAAACAAAAGGGTAACAAAGAAAAAGAAATTAAACACTTCTTCCGTCTTTTGGTCGAGGCGTGTGAAACGCGGCAACATGCAAATTCGTATAAATTTATCTTTTCGTTGAGTTTGCCTGCTTTTGCGGTTTCTTCTCTTCTCTGGTTATATACCTCGAGCTGCTAAAGTGTTAGTGCGTGTGAGTGCGTATATGTACGAGAGGAAAACTACGAAATGCCGCAGAGTCCACTATCCTCCATTTACACCTGCGGGATACGTAACCAAGAGGAGGGAAAAGAGGGCTGCGGGGGAGGGAGGGTAGTCTACATTGAATTTGCATACGGTTTAAAGTTGTTGAGCGAGAACCAGAGAATTTTACCCATCGTATATATACACCAGGTCGTATAAAACCATCATCGCATCCATGTCTTTCTCTCTCTCTCTCTCTCTCTTTCTCTCTCTCTCTCTCTCTTTCTCTCTCTCTTTTTCTCTCTTCTACTGTTGCTCTTTCCCTCCTACGCTTTGGACGTCCCAGGATGGTGATTTCGTGAGCCATTTCCTTCGGGAGCAGAAGAGACCGAATGGACAGTACGAAATACAGAAAGATATACATGTATATACTTCGATATATACACAGAGTAGCACAAAATTTACGATTCAGGCTTACAAGCCTGAAAAACTGTAAAATTCTAAACTGAAAAGTCTTTAGTCACTTTGCTGGCTCGTTAATTAGTCAAAAACTTTTGAACCATATGGTTGCCTTATGCACCATTGATTAGAAATTTGGTTACCCATCGTTAGGGATTTTATGGGTCAGTGGATCACGAATCTGAACTGAAAATGAAGAAATTCAAAAATAATCGTTTCTTTACAACAACAAAAATCGACGTTTATTGTAGTTTGGAAGAAAAATATTTATTTCATGAAAAAGTACGACGTTCTACTTTTTATTTGTACCTGGGAATAGTGCAGATAAAAAATCTTGACTATTTGTATGTTTTTTCGAAAATATTTCCAACTGTTCCAGGAAACAAGTTGAACCACAATACTAGGTGAATAGTTTGAAAAAAAAAATAGCAAAAATGAAAAACTTGGGTCAAGGTGAGTCCCACCGTGAGTCAAAGGGTTGAAAAACACAAAAACACATCTGGTTCGATCGAAATTCAGCTGCGATACGATCCCCTCAGCTCCGCTGTTTTATATCACGCTCGAATAAACACTTGACAGTTATTAACTTCACGATATAATAAATATGTTGATACATTACCAATCTGTGCAGTTGAGTGCAGTCGTTACTTGAATACATGAAAGAATCCTTATAATAATGGAATTTAATTAATAAAAATTTGACTGGAGAATTCGGTTGCTTTTGCTGTCACACGAACAGATATTTTTGCTCGTATTTTTGGCAGTGCAATGAATCTTGTTTTGACGTCAAATAAATTAACGTGGCGGAAATATCATCAATTTCATTTGTTCAGATTACATTTCCTGTAGCTCCAAGAATATTACTGCGAAGGCAATTATAATACCGTGTCACTAGGAAATACATTATTTTTAATCAGACGAAACATTCGTGTTTTCATAACCGATCAAACTTCTGATTTATCACTTAAATTAATGAATTCAGCGAAGGAATTATTGAATCGGATACTTTGCAGAATAAATGTGCACCCCTCGTTGAAATACAAGAAGAAAACTGGGAAATAATTGCGCATCAAATTACTCCTGGTTTGAGAAATATTACGGAATTTTATGTTTCAAGACGTACTAAATAAACAAATCTTGAAAATCTCAAGTGGAAAAACTTGTGTCATTTTGTCGTGGTTACGCGGGGCTGAGTGGAGAACCGGGGCAAAATGGAATACCAAAAAAAAAACAAAAAAAATTAGGTTAAACATTTTTTTTGTTGTTTAATTTTTATTATTTTGTTTTCTGAGACGAAATTTGCTCAATTTTGTCGGTAAAAGTTGGTAAAAATCCTGGTGCACGTTTTTTTCGGATTTTGAGGAAGTAAAAAGTTACGTGTTGATAGTTTTTCACTAAAAAATTAATTGTTACTTCCGGTTTGCTCAAAATGTCGATAATCTTCGACAAAATCGTAAATCTGGCTTTCAGCAATTAGTCTCGGACTCAAGTCCAAAATGACCCACTGATTAATCGCTTTAAAGACGTTGTTTGGGTTTGTTTGGATGTTGGGTTTGGAGACGACGTTGTTTTGCTTCGGTCTGCCCGACACTTGAAATTTCCCATCAGAATCGCCTCCACGAACTCGAAGTGGTCGCCATGAGTCTCTAATTAGCATCTTCCGGGAATGAAATGGCGAAAAAAACTACGTAAGCCTTCTTCAGTAGAATTTCTGGAGGGAACTATCCTCCAAACCTAATTGTGGGGTTTCGAATCGGACACATGAAAGTAGTCCGAAAGCTTGATACGTATAAAGTAGACTTGAGAGATCTTAGCGAATGTGCTTTCCGACGTGGTCCAAAGGGAAAGTCCGTCGCGTTTATCATTTTGGGAATATGCTTTGGAAAGTTACAACCCCCATCGAATAACTTCGGCGCAAAGTATATAAGGGTTTGAGGAAAATCTTAAAGCTTTGAAGTTGCCAAGCAGCGCGGAGGCAGCAGACGTTGCCTTGCTCCCTCGTTTCTTCGGCTGAAACTGCATTAACGATACATGTATGCGTTCCTTACGTCCGTTTAAAGGCTCAAGACTAAACGAAGTTTCTCTTGGCCGGATTACTCTTGATGTACGTGGAAGTTTTCTTCATTTGGATCCACGATGAGCTTCGGTCACTAAAAGTTCAATATGACTTCTGAACGCGCGTCTGCATTGAAATTCGCGCGACTAAATAGAAAAGTTTGCAATTTTCGCAACTAAGCTCTCTGTTCTGCCCTCGTCTTTTATCATCAAACCACAAAATGTTTTAAATAAACCATCCACGTCACCCCCGTCGCTCGCAACTACTTCCTCCAAAGTGTGGGCCTGCGTATGACACCGTGACAAAGCGGTACGCGATATTTGATGAAATTTTTCTCCGACCACCCGCGAGCTTTCGATTCAATTAACCAACACGAACGACCTACCGACCAACTCTCACACTCTATCACAAATATCGATGCATACTTGTCCATATGCTTCTGTCAATCGCCGCGTTCATTTCTACGCAACTGCGAGAATCTATGAAGCCGGAAAACTCATTGCTACAGTGATTTTTACTACAGCCGTATGTGTTTTTAATTTTAAAAAAAGCATGTACATTTTTATTTATGTATTTATATGAATATATTCATTTTACTTTTTAAAATTTCATTTTTTTTATTTTTATTTTATTTTATATTCAATTTAGTTTACTTGATTTTATTTATTTTAATTTAGTTTATTTTTTCTTTTACTTAACTACTTATACTTTTTTTTAATTGAATTTATTTTATTTTTATTTTATTTCATATTTAAGTCAATTTATTTGATTTTTTTATTATTTCAATTTACTTTATTTTTTATTTTACTCAATTACTTAATTTTACTTTTTTTTAAATTGAATTTATTTTATTTTTATTTTGTTTTATTTATATTAATTGATTTATATTTAATTGAATTTATTTTATTCATAGTTATTTTATTTTTATTTATTTTCGTTTTATTTTACGAATTCATTTTGTAGATTTTCAAAAAGTTACTTTCAATGTTTATTCAATTTAATTAATATCTGGTAAGGAGACGAAGAAAAAAAAATGTTTTGGAAGTTTTCTACGGACTTCGGAATTGTAGTTGAATTTTTAAGTTCCATCGTGACCTTTTGGATACCTTTGAAACATGGTAGACTGCTCGGGGCTAAAAAATGACCAAGCCCCGATTCATCACTCAGTAAATTTCGTTTGCACTTTTGTTCTCGGCGTGTGCTGAGCATCCAAGTGACGAGTATGAGTTTTTTTTTTGCAGGCGGATGAGGAAAACCTCAATAATACGGTACGGGGTGGAGGAACACAATAAAACGTGAAAATGGTACGAGATGGAAATTGATGGGAAAAAAAAAAAATCAAAGTGGATTTTTTTTGGAAAAATCACTTCTGTAACTTTGACGGGAAAACTGCAGTCGCCAATCACCTCAAAATGGCCGAAATATATCGGTTTTGCTAGTTTTTTTTATTTTTTTTACAAGTCATGGACATGTGTCTTTTTGTTTGTCCGGAAGAGACGTTGGTAAATATTGAGTTTGTACGATCGTATTTCGAAAAATTAAAACATCGTGAAAATTCTCTCGGCAGTATGCATTGCTACATTTTTATAGAACTTTTATCAATTTCCGCGGATTCATCATTTCGAGATGACTTTTTTGTTGAAGCAATCAACGGGAAGAGATTGCAATGTGAATGGACAATTTTTGTTGTTTTTTATCGAATAAACGATTTTTTCTTTCATTTTGTCCATTTTTTATTATTTATAACTCGGGTCGAGACTGGGGCATGGATATCAATTTAATTTTACGTGAAATTATTAATCAATGGTTACCTCGTGCTTCATGGATTTGATGAATTTATATTTCGACTCGAAATGATCAAATCACAATTTTCAGTAGTTTCTCATAAGAGTGCGTAAATTTTTTTCGAAATTTTGATTATTAAATAACAAATACAGATTCCCCCGAAAAATCTTGAATTTAGAGCATATTGTTCTTCAGTCAATTTATAGCAACTTTTTTTCAATGAACTTAGGCTCGCGAACCATTTTGTATGTGAGAAAAACAGAAAACAAAAATTCAGAATTGACCGTCGCCATACAACGTCCTTAAATGAAAGGCAGTGGAAGGCAGAAAAAGAAAACTGACCGAAAAGAAGTAGGAAAAAGGGTCCATCCAAAGCGCTGACGATACGGATCAATTGGTGCCTCCAGTTTGGCTAGTGAATTGATTCCTCCACCGTATTCGAACGATCGACTTTATGTACCGATTGAGTAAAAATTTACTGCCCATAAACCAGCGTTGCGAACGAGGTGTACATAGAAATTTCCACACATGGACTGAATTCCCTCTCCACTACATGGAAGAAACGTCCGCGCGGTAAAAATAGAAGCTTTACGAGCCCACCGCTAGGTGGCGTCCTGCCAGAGCGTTTCTCGTAAGAGAACCCGCGCCACCGGGCCTATAAGTAGCTTTTCCATTCTCTTGCAAGACTAAGATTATTTTGAACCGCGGCAACTGCCGATGCCACTTTGGAGCCAGGCTCCATCGGCGAGAAAATTCCCTGAGCTCTTATCAACTACAATAAAATAAAAATAAAATAAAAATACTAAGACCTTCCACCTCGTGGTTAAATTCGAAGGAACTGTATTTGCTTTTGATTGGAGTCTCTCCAACGAAATTTGTCTCAGAACGATTAAGTACCATGGACATTATGTCAGAGCGTGGGAAACATTTGAAGATGTATTAAGGGAGCAGCGTAAGGATTGAAGCTTACTCGAGTAGGTGAATCTTTCTCGTTGAGATATTTCTTCGGCATCCTTTTAGTTGTACTCTTCGTCGTGCTTCATCTCGGTTGGGTATCTGGCTTGAATAGGTGTGCGTCGAGGTGTCCGCGAAGAGACACAAAAGTAGTGTCTCGTTGGGAGCAAAGAGTTTTCAACTTGCATACGTTCATACGTAGAGTATCGAAAGTTACGACCTTTTCAATGTGAGCCAATGATATATGAAATGTATTGCTGCAATGGCAGTTGGGATTCTCGTTTATTCCACGCTTCCACGGACATTTTCAGTACGCTGTAGTCTACCAAAACGACTACAAACTGTGTACGGATATATATTTGTATCGTACATATACATGTATATGTATTTATGGCAGGCATAGAAGGAAACAGAGTTGGAAGAGGAATCGAGCATTTCTGTTGAGTGCTTACGTGACGTACCCGACGTGCAGTACTTTTCGTATATAGAACGTGTTTCTATATACGTGCGTCTCCGTATTCATACAACTCAACAGATACATACATATCTTCGTATATAAACACTTGGAAACGGTTTATCATAGAGAGTACATAGTCTCATCACCTTCCTCTTTTACACTCTCGGCATCTCGATGTTTACTCTTCTTCTTCGCGTCTTCTTCATATTACTATGGGACTTTTCGTCTTTAATAAACTATTTTCGAACGATCTTTTCGCAGATCATTTTTAACACGTAAACGGACATTTTTTCACTATAAAAATTCATTCCATTTAATTATACTCGTCAACTAAGTTTATTTTCTTTCAAGAGATGAACCAAAGAGTGTCGAACTAGTGGATCATCGAAATATGTCTTTTTTTTTTTTAAGAAAACTTAGAACAAAGTAGTTAAAATAAAGAATCAAAGATACTTGTTAATGTGTGCGTACACGGGCATAAAACAACAAATTTCCTTCCGCCAACGTCCCCCGACGCAACCCCGTCTATGGACTCACGTGTCACCCGCACAATAACTCCCGGAAGCTTGCAGTACGAATAGCTGTACAAACGTTCGTGGCCGCTCTATATCTGCATATGTTTCCTCGTCTCCGCGAGAGGCTCGGTTGTGGTTATCATTGTCGACAGTAGCTACTCCTGTTCGGGATGAAAGTTCGAGCAAGAAGTTTCCTATTTTCTGTCTTTCTTCATCTTCTCTTCTCCTCTCTCAACTCCTTTCCATTCTCCTTCAATGCACGTACCACCCGAGCACCCTATCCTTCCGCACTTCATCCACATACGTCACTATACACAGACCGTGCACTGCTTTGTGTATAAACACCTCAACATCTTTGCGAATCAAGTCACTGACTTTAACGTTGTATCAACGTTGTCTTTGCTCTTTCACCTTCCACTAAATTCCATATAAAGTTCTCTCTCTCTCTCTCTCTCTCTTTTTGACTACCAAGTGCCTCCGCACATTCTAAGACACTATTCAAACTATTGCTTCTCCTATGACGCGCTTCCAGTTGGCATGAAGTTCCACGTGGCGCTGTTGCTTTTGTGGCGATCTTTTGTACTGTATCAGCTCAAATGGTTACCCTGGTGGCGAATCTTTGTACCAACCGATCTTCTGCTACAAAAGCTTCGAAGCAAATTGACTGGTCGGAAGCATTCGGAACTTGTAACTAATCCGAGTTCATTAAAATTCCATCGAATCTCATTATTCCGCAGACTTTCCAAAGTCCTAATCCTCAAAACCCTTCATTTTCAATTGACATCCTTCCCAGAATGGAATAAAAAAATAGGAAAAAACTTGCAGCCCAAAACTGAGTGCCGCGCAGATGTCAAGGACTCTCTCTCAACACAATTTCACTCGTTCCGGAGTTACGAACCCGAGAGCTCGCAACAGACAATCGCAAATTCGAGACTCCGAGAACAGGGATTCGCAAAAACATGTGTTTCTGACAACACCACACACGAACGCACACAAACACACTCACGCGTACATTTCTGCATACAAAAACATACATCCCCTCAATGTTTCTAATATGTGTGAATGTTCCACGACTCCACAAATAGAGAGGCTCACGCTTTTCACTATCAGCCCGCGTATGAACTGCGTGTGGAAGGGACATGAAGAGGGCGTTGTATCTCTCTTGACGTCGCGTTGGGTCGTTTACGTCGAACACGCCGATTATCGGCCCATTGAACAACCGAATTTTCTCCGAATTACCAAACGAACGGACATTCTCTTCGTTCGGTACAACATCCCCCCCCCCCTGTGACCCTCCGCTCCCAACTCCCAACAACATATACTTGACTTTTCATCGTCGATTGTTGATTTATATAAATATTATAGTATATCTATTCATATTCATCCCACATACATATGTATTTATTAATACAATTCAAGCTCGTACTGAAAAAAAAAAAAAAAAAAAAAAAAAAAAAAAACAATTCACGTACCGATGCTCCACTGCTCTTCATCCTCTTCACGTACGGATTTTCATACACGGATTTCCGAGCTCAAATTATTGATACGAGAGCGAATAACCAGTCACATCAACTTCTCGTCCAAGAGATCCTCATGATGAATTATCCAGGAAGCACATTGATAATCAAAAGTTCACTCATTTTATTGATTTTCTATTTTGATATCATTTTCAATCAAGTTCGTTTCATGAACAAAAAAATTATACCAGGAAACAAATGTTTTCTGGTATTTGTTTTTTCATTTATAATATTTTATTTAAACTACGATTGTTCAGTAAAAAGGTGACACTATCGTGATAAGTTGAGTCTGAAGCGGAATGAATGACGAGTTGGCCAAATTTCAAGTGTCACTCATATTTTCTGTGATGCTCCTTCGTCATGATGCAGACGAAAATATTGGAGGTGAGACAACATTTCTTGGATTTTTGCACGTATTTTTAATCGACGATAAAATGATTTTGATATAAAATCCAGGAAATCGCGATCAGGTCAATTAAGACAAAATTATTAATGAATCAAACATAATACATTGATTTAAATAATGATTTATTGTAAGAAATAACAATAATGATGAAATCCGCGTCCTTTTGTTCAACGATAATTTCGAAAAAAGGCTTTCGACCTACATAAAAAATAGATGGTTAATGACGACGATAAAAATGCCCACTGACGACTCAAGCCTATTGTTGAACGCGGTATTATCGGAGCTATTGTTCGAAAGTCATTTTCCCGAACTTCGAATATTCAAATGCGATAGATTTTTCATTCGATCATTATGGGCTCAGTGGATCTGGAGCAAAGTGCTCATGCGATCAGTGGATAAACAAGTGATAACAATTTGCAGCGCGATATAAATTACACTGTGGCTTTAGGGATGGGAGGGGGGGGGGAGGGAAAGGGCGTAATTGGAATTTAATTAACATCTCTCACGCCTCACACCAACGATCTTGTTTCTGTTCCGAGCGATCATTTATCCATCTCAGAGGGTATGTTTATATTTTTTTCCCTTTTTTTTACTTCCCCTCACGTTGCAGCGTCCATCAAGATGGATATCAATCAGCTGAAACTCACCTCTTTATACACACATTCGGTTGGATAACGTGTTAAGCTATAATACTGGAGCGTGTTCTAGATTACAAAATCTCGAGTTGGTAATGAATTTTCGAGGGTACCTAGTAAGCGTAATCGATAGTGGGTGTTCACAAAATTGCTACGAAATTCCATCGGGAGCTGGTAGATCATGAAATTCTACGAAGAAAAGGTCTTTTGTATTTTTTTCTGTGATGCACCGTTGCTGAGATACGGATGATTGAGTTTTGAGCAATGATTCGCGGTCCGCCAGGTGGCGCTGGCGGTCTGTTCCCTTCGCCACGCCCACTCCTTGGATTCGTTGGGCCTTAAATCGCTCGGAACTCAGCAACGGTACGTCACAGAAGAAAATGGCTGAGGACTTTTCTCTGCAGAATTTGAAGCTCTGTAACCTTAGCGGTTTAAAATATGATTTTTCGGTCACTCTGTATAAATTTGGCGGATATACACATATATGTATATTTATGTATAGGACATGGTCGTCATCCACGTCTTTATGTAGTACACCCGAAGGAGTAATTTATCATACGCTAATGGCCCCGATACTGAGGTGCTTGATAGCCATTCCAACCCCCTCTCCCCACTCTCTCCCATGCTCTCCTCCCTGCCGCGGTGTTTGACGGAGCATGAAATTCGGTATTATGTCTACGGTTAGTAAAAATAAGAAGTAGCCGATATCGGCCAGCCGTGAAATTCGTCGCTCCTCCTCCACGTGTGAAAACACGAATAATTCGACGCTCACCAAAATTCCAACATTTTTATCATTGTACAGGGCGTTCCATTTACAATCGACTTATTGGTTTCGAGAGCAGAAGAAGTTTGAATGAAAAATGTTTTCAACGAAAGCTCTTCGGTTCGGGGAGCGGTGGAAAAATGGTAAATTTCAATTTGACCTTACCTCCAATTTCTGAGGTCATTTAGAGGTCATATAGAGGTCATATTTCGAAATTTCATCAGGAACATCCAGTTTTTATGGGATTTTTAAACTTTTTCACTCCATGGACTTTTCGAAACACTATAATTTAACACTCTTCCATCACATTTATTGCATATACAACACAGCCACCCTGTATACCGATGAGTGTACTACCTCGCGGTAAAACGGAATGAAGCACAGATACCCCGGCGATATCTTCGTGCGGATACGGTATCGTAAAATGTATGAAAGATAAAGGAGAAAGATAGCGGATGAATTCTAAATGGTGTGGGTTATCGGCGAAAACTAGAGGATTTGCATGGTATAGCATAGCTTTACGGTCCATTATATCCTATCCAAGACGAACGAATGAGGATTTCAGAATGCTCCGAGTTCAATGTAATCTCTCAGCGACGTTGTTTACGCTTGTGCCATTTTGCCGAATGTTAAGAACTTCACTGTGAGAGAAGCTCTTGCGTCATCAAATCTGAAATACTTCGAGATCACGTATTCCCTTAGCTGAGGATTTTCATGTTAACTTCCAAATAGAACCTGGAAATTCTGCGAAAATCTACCCAGGTCATAAATCTTGATTTCGTATGCAGAAATTTTCAAACGTTCCGTATCAAATTTTCTAAGTATGTAAATTACTTCATTTTTCAGATAAAAGTCCTCAACTATTTTTTATATTTTCGTTCCATGGTTCATGAGTAACAATAAAATGACTAGAATAATTAAGAATATTGGGGAATGACGCTCTCATGCCGAGCTCGCATTTCGAGTCACACGGAATTAAGGACCTCGTATGCAAAAGCCTCTAGAAATAGAATTCCTTCAAATTTGCACCACACAAAGAGAATAGTGATGACTAATAGCTCGCGCACTTTTAAGAGGTTCCACCTTGTAGCAGTCGAGATATTTGTTCATAAAAATCACTATTTTCAGTAGTTTCTCATAAGAGCGCGAGTTAAAAGTTCCAATTTTCAACACTAAATATTTCGATTTCTAAATGGTGAAGCCTCTTGAAACTTTGCATACGCTTTTACGTGACATCGAAGAAGCTTTATTTAGTTTTTCAAAAAATTCGGTCGTAAAATTTTTTCGAAATTTTGGTTATTGTATAACAAATGCAGATTACCTCGGACAATCTTGAATTTAGAGCATGTTGTTCTTTAGTCAATTTGTAACAACTTTTTTTCAGGAACTTAGGCTCGCAAACCATTTTGTCGTCCTCAAGGGGTTCATCGATGAGGGAACTATTATTCGCCATAGCTTGAACTCAAATTTAAGAATTTCTGAATAGACTGGTACCCTCTGAAGTCCCTGTCATACGAAAATTCGAGTTTCCTTATTTAATCCTCGTTTCCATGTCGTTTCTCATTATCCTTCGTAGCCAAACTTTTAAAATGGGTAGATGCGGAGTGTGACGTGCCTTTGAATATTTAAATCCACATGCAATTATTTTTCATTAACTCATTCTTACTAAACCATCCTCTCATCGAAGTTCCATTCAAATTGATGAATTAACCCGGATTCCTTTTTTATCAGCACTTGAATAATTCGCGAGTCGAAAATTTTCTGATGACCCCGGAATACTGAGCACGAGTGACTGAGATACCGAGATTGTTTGGTATGAAATATTCCTAAGTAAGCCTAGACAGTCGAGTGCTTTATCGGATTCAATGTTGCATAAATAATTGTTCGATCAGAGACGTCAAAAAATTTATTCTCGTGGTTTAAGTCCACATCGAATTTTCGCTGTCATAATTCGTCGGGATCCACTTTTGGGAGAGTCGCTTTTAAGCTCGCGAAACTTTGAAAACCATTGCGATAAAATTGTTTCAATAACTTTTTAATCGAATGAATTTATTTGACATTCGATTGAAATCATAAAATGGTGGCAATCTCAAAGAACTTTTTTCACGAATCAAGCACATCCCGAGAAGAATCAAAGAAAGAATTACAACAAAAGGTAAAGGGGAATAAAAAAAATGTTACGATAAACCACATTTTTATGTAACTCAAATAAATCCTTTTTACGAGGCGCGTTTTTACACGTAGATACTTGTGAGCCAAAAGTGAAACGATAAAGAGTACGATAAAGTGGAGAAAATAGCGGATACCAGCACCGACCTAGAATTACAACGTCGGTATGCGGGAGAAAAGAAGACTCGAGCAGCGTGTCGGATGGTCAGGATCGCGGATAAGGGGTTAAAGGAGGGAGAAGAAGAGAAAGAGAAAGAGAAAGAGAGAAAGAGGGATGTGGTAAGAGTCGGACTCGCGCGAACGCCCCCCCCAGGTCCATTTCGCTCTTTCTCTCATCCATGAAAATAGTTGTACAATTAAAAGATGTTTCTTAAACTTAATTAAAAGAAGGTTGTCGCTATAAAATGTGTATATTTTATACGCGACGATTCAAAAGACGATTCTGAGGACTTTGTATGGCGACGGTCAAATCTAAATTTTTGTTTTCAGTTTTTCTCACATACAAAGTGGTTTGCGAGCCTAAGTTCCTGAAAAAAAGTTGTTACGAATTGACTAAAGAACAACATGCTCTAAGTTCAAGATTTTCCGAGGTAATCCGTATTTTTTATACAATAACCAAAATTTCGAAAAAAATTACGACCGATTTTTTTGAAAAACTAAATAAAGCTTCTTCGATGTTACGTAAAAGCGTATGCAAAGTTTTGAGAGGCTTCACCATTTATAAATCGAAATATTTAGTGTTGAAAATTGGAACTTTTAACTCGCGCTCTTATGAGAAACTACTGAAAATTGTGATTTTTATAAATAAATATCTCGACTTCTACATGGTGAAACCGCTTAAAATTGCGCGAGCTCTTTGATATCACGATTCTCTTTGTGTGGTTTCAATTTGAAGGAATTCTATCGCTAGAATATTTTGCAGACAACGTCCTTAAGGGACAAGTTTGTAGATATTTGCCATATTTATGACTTGGTTATTATTTAAAAACTGGAAATGACTCTTGGAATTATTCACTCCACAATCAAGTAATTTATATTTGATCAATAAATTAATATTCAAGAAATTGGACAGCCGTTGTTTGCTCTTGAGATTTTTTCCACTTTGGGGACTCCTGAAATGAAGGATACGAATTTTTGAAAAAGCCTCTATGTATACATTGCAATTGTGTATTTTGTAGAAGTTATGGGAATACGCAATGAGGGTTGGAATTTTAAGGAGCAAGACAATCGCTACAAGCAAACGTGCAAGGGTGAGATGTTGGTACTAACGGCTCAAGGGCTTTTAAAGACACTTGGTTGTCTCACGTAGCATTAGCCAAGCGGACGAACAAAATGCCAAGTTGGAACAATGGAAAATGAGAGGAAAGAATTATTTTCCAGGTTAATTGCACGGATTATTAAAAGTCTCGGACGCGTTCTTTTTTCAAACAATGCATTTTTTTTTAAACAGACAAGTTATTGTCTCGAGATGAAGCGAATTTTGATTTTTTTTTGTCACTATTCAGACTATAAAAGAAATTTTGCAATTTTTTGACAATTTAACTTCCAAATTTCCATCGAGGAACGAGGAACTCATTTTCTTCGGTATTTCGCCGTTTTTTCAGAGAAATTTTCAAAAAATGTGTTTTTTCAATCAAAATTTAAAAAAAAAATTGTTTTAGGTTGAATTTTTATTTGAAATATTCTAATAGATTAGAAAAGTAAAACATTTTAACATTTTTTTTAAGGACGTTCTTTGGTTAACGACTTAACAAACAATTATTAATCAAAAAAATCGACCTGCGGATCCCTTATTTGTGAGAAATTAAAGAAGAAAAAAAATTCAGAAGAAATTTCCAATATCGATGTAAAAAAAATATCTAAAGAATGTTTGTGCAGCCTGAAAAAATCCATTAGATCCTTATGAGGTTTATAATAAATAAATTCCTCCTAAAAACGAGGTCAAATCGATCAAACTTTGGAGGTTAAACATTCAGAATTCGATGAGCAGCCAACTCTAGTCACTGCAATTTTTTGAATTTTGACTTGTGTTCGGTACCAGATGAAATTCCTTAAATAAATTATTAAAAATGTGTAGATCCGTTTTATTTATCTTGGCAGTCCGTATAAAAACTACGTAACGAAATCTTACATTCTATTTCGGAGCATAAACTTCTTTTTTTCGTAAAAGATTTATATTAAGATCCATTCGGTAGTTTTCGATTAAAAAGCACAGCCGAACATACGAAGAAACATCGAGGGCCTTATTTCATTACCGATTTATATTTTTTTACATACGTATATGCATAAAAACATAAATTTATATTAAAATGAGCATTAAATAAAATAAAGCTCACTAAAAAAATTATATCTGCGTTGTACAGTAAGCCCGAAGTGGTATTCGTCGTTTCTGAAGCGCTGAAACCTTCAATTTGCATACATTTGTCAGCGTCTGTCGTTGCGGGACGTTTCCTTGGATAAGAAGAGGGCCGGGCTAAGGAAGAAGGGAAGCAGAAGGGATGCAATAAAAAAAAATGAGGGAAAAAGAGAAAGTAAAGGAGAAAAAAAAAGATAGCGAGAAAGATCGGGGAAGCGAGATTCACCGCTGCCTTTTTTTTTGTTGTTCTCGTCTTCGTCCTCGTCATCATTTTCTTGTGGAATCTTTGTGTGCTCCACTTTTGGGTTCGGGGATTCCCGCGTAGTGCAAATCTCGTTTCACGACGACTGCTTACTTCCTCCTCTCGAGGGTATCTCGTGCCCTGAGAAATTATTTGCCCTCGAGTCATACGAAAAATAAAGCAGAAAAAAAAAAAATAGAAAAAAATAAAAAATAAAAACTGGTATAAGACGAGCAGTTCGCCATCTTTTTTTTCTTCTCTTCTCTTGCCTGTTATTATGTATTTGCTCTTTCTGGATGACGCTCATGACACTCCGGAATGGTGTTTCGTCTTTTTATACACAGTCTCCCGATCCACTTGCAAGCTCAACTTTTTTTTTTCTCTCTCTCTCTCTCTCTCTTTCTCTCTCTCTCTCTCTCTTTCTCTTTCTCTCTCTCAGTCTCGTTGCGGTGAAAACCATTGCGAAACTCATCCCGCATGTACGAAGGGGGTGAAAACCTCGAGACCGAGGATTACCCTCGTTTCTCAATTTTAAGAGAAAATATGTATATATACCCTTTTTCTTCATTTTTTTCTTTTTTTTTTTATTCTCTTCATCTTTCTCAACATCAGGATAAGCTGAGAGGCAGCGAAAACCCTGCGAAACTCGGCTCTCTAATTGGTACTCGCATAATGCATCCAAAAGTTCTCCATTTTCTTCCATCTCACCCCGGCAAAAACTTACACAAACCAAAAAAAAAAAAAAAAAAACATATTTATCAACAAGTCTGGTGTGCGTAGTCTGCTGCTCGACCACGTCGAGTGACTTTTTTTTTTACTTTCGCCTCCCCTTCGCCATCAAAATCGACAGTAATTTTACAATTATTCATTATTCAGGCAATTTTTACCATTCTTTTGACTCTCATCAAATTCGAAAAAATGGTCCCAGTTCGCGTCACTCGTATCGAAACTCCTTAAAAGTTATAAGAATAAAAAAAAAAGCGTGAATTTTGACATAACTGTCAATTTGATAATCACACTTTTGTACAAGTCATCGAAATATAAATTCTCCAAAATTCGTACATATTATAGATATAGATCCTATTTTCTCGGCCCGTTACGGGCTGACGCTTCTGTTTGCGAAACCGGTCTGGCGCTTCGTTCCAGTTACTTAACCGTCACGGTAGTTTGCTGGTTGGTGTGCAAGAGCTACACAAGGTTGGCCAACTCTCATACCCTGGGGGACGAAAGCCTGAGAATTCATCCCTGAGTCGAGGCTGTAGACGAGATCCTTTCTTTTTGGTTGATGATCTTTTAAACGAGTTTCCATCGAACGGAGAAGCGAATATTTCATCGATTTATTTTTTGAAATTTGAAAATTTGTATGGAAATTGAAGAAATTTTTTTTTTTTTTTCTTTCCTTTTCGTTTATTTAAATGTTATGATTTTGGACGAAAGCCCCAGCAGTAGACCTTTCTCACGAAAATTTTGATGCTGAATTTACATCTCGGCTCGTACCACCAACTCGGCATATTTCCCTGGACACATATTGCGGGAAAAATGTCTCCACAGCGGAACACCCTCTCCTTTGCTTTGGATTATCCTTGCCACCGTCTTGCCTCCTTTCCCCAACTCTGCCTCGCCCCCTCAGCCCATAGGTGCACGGTTTTCATGCTTTTGCCTACGTTAATGCACTTTGGTACACCTGTCGCGTTTACGTTTCAACCGCACCTTATACATTATTCTCGAGCATTGTAGCAAACCAAAGAAAGAACTCTTTGTATCTCTGCAGGAAGCTTCCCTCTGTGGGATTTTTATGGGGTGCAAAAAAAAAACCTAAACCGACTCTAATCGTTGTCGAAATTTCGAGCTAGTAAATAACACAACTGAAAAAAAAAATCTGGATCCAATCGAATTTGTTTTTCTCGCGTTGTGAACAAATGGGCCAATATTTTTCGAATGAAATCGTTTCCCACGTTGGTTCAATTATTAAAAATGACCAATGATTTATTCAAGCAGATAAATTGGCATCGTGCAACTTTTATTTATTCAATAATACGAACGACATTTTTTTTTTACTCCCTGCATGTGGTTGAACAAACGCGATCACGTTATTCAAATAATCAATGTTCAATAAATGGACGTGGTATTTCCGGAGGGAATCGATTAATAATAAACATTCGTTACATTTTTGTGTGTGTTTTTTTTTTTTTTATTAACGACGATGATTATGAACGATGATTTTTTATTTATGAACGATGCAAAAATGTGGGTTACTGTTTCTTTTATCGATTAAATTGATGCAAAGGAACCAATTTTTATTATTTTTATTATGCATTTATGTACTTTTGAAAATATTTATTATATGCCCAACAATTTTGGTCTGCCATTAAAAAACAGTTTTTTTTTTCATGAATAAATTCCATTTTTACTCCCTTTTGTTTCTTTTCTTCTCCTTATCTTCCAGGTGGAGAGAGTATTTCTGGTTTTTGCCATTATCGGCGCAGGAGAACGGATGCCCGAGTCCAAAAACTTTGCCGTATCTTGTTCGTCGCAATTGCACAGAGAAAGCAAACTCCCGAGGAGGAAGCTAATCTATTTCACATTCGATTATCGTTCCAGTGTAAAAAAACTTTTTAGTTCCTAATTCGTCAGCTATTTTTACCCCTGTTTTTCAGTAGGGCAGACTTAGAGCGGAAGTTGAGAGAGAAAAAAAAACAAAAAGAAAGAGAAAATACCCAGGAAGATTGGTTTTTTGAGACCTCCTGGCAAATCTCTCCTCTCAATTGTCTTTTTAACTGGTTTTAACATTCGTTCGAATCGATTTAATCGCTCGTTTATTGTGTAGTTTTATGATAAAACGTAAAGTACCCCATTAACGTCGTTGGGAATGGATATGCGCAAAAATTGTGGTGACGGACTAGAAGATATTCATAGTCGCGTCTATGCCTCTTGGTAACCGTAACTAACGTTTTGTTTTCGAGGAAAAAACGCCGGTGGAACGGTAGTTCCACGAGGTGCACCTGCTGGAGGGTTGGGGGGGGGGGGGGGGGGGGTTGATGGGTTGGAGGGAGGTGTTATGGAACCACGAGCATAATTATCTTTCCCACGGATTTACGAGGTACTTTTCTCGGTGACTAATTTCGAAACGAGTGGGTTGACGAATGGAGTTTGCCATGAGAGCAGCAGCAAGTAGGAGTCCGAGATCGTGAAACACGTTTATGTGGATGGGAATGCCTGAGAGGCGAATGGGCGGGATGGATTTGTGAGTCGGTGGCAAGATTGGCTGTCCCAGGTCGTTGAGGTTGCGAGGAGTCGCGATAATAAGAGAAGAACGAGAGAGAAGACGGATCAGAGAGGAAGAAAAAGTTGTGGGGAGGTTAGGGAGTAACTTTAGCCACCCCTTGGACGTCGTATATGACGCCGACGACGACGAGCAGGTAGCTCGGACTCGTAAAAATAACGATTGTTCGCGTTGCCCGGTTAAGGTCATTAAACAACTCTGGCAGGAAGTCAGTGCTTGGGAGTGAGCGTTGGTCGGCGGTGGTCACACCATCGGAAATATATCCTGGAGTGTTGGCTCGTACAGACGTACACACCTTTGGACTTACATCCACAATTAGCCGGGGTAACGTAACAACCAACGGGGCGAAATGTCCGTCCAGTTTTAATGCGCGTGACTACCATATCCGTAGAGAGCTGTGCCATACAATTACCAGGAGCCCCCGTCCACCGAACCTTTGTAGTTTAATTCCATGATAACCTATTCTTCATAAGTGTGCAAATGTGGAAGGCTTATTCATATTCCTGGCTCTTATGGGTAGCAGTCTTTCATCGCTGCTAATCTTCCGGGTAAACAACTGCTCTTAAAGTATCTTCTGAGCCCTGGATGATGAAAGATCAAACCTTCGAGCTTAACAGGCTTTGTGACCACTTAATACCGCGTCCATCATGGTGGACAATCCGAAAACCCATGATTAAACAACCGACTGCTAAATTAAGCTACCAGCTCGAGACAGGAAGTTCCGATAGGCAAAGAATGTAGTGGATGCTCGGGGAGGGTCTGGGGGAACGACATCCATAAGAGACAATCCTGGCAACCTTCATTTATCCAGCCCACAGTACGCAGTTGTGCTTTTATCTGGCCGTGTATACCCAAATTCAAAATCTCATTTGGTGTGTGTCCCTCGTGCCTGCTGGTATAGAACCAAGTCGTGAGGAAGAAGTCTCCTATGTCGTTGTGCCGCTGCCACCCTTCTAAAGCTTTAGCTATGTTGGAGAAAACCCCGGCCGCGATAAGACGGACTTTATGGAACTCGGGAATGGCCTTTGCTGGTCGTGGGCCACTGCCAGCCATCCAACGGAACTATACCCATAGTCGTATGTACAGCAAGCTTCAGAATTATCTATGGAACCCTCGATGGAACCCTTTGTTGATTTTTGGATCTTGTCATTCTTCGTCTAATCTTTCTGGGACCAAACCATTAGAGATTGAAAAGTTTGATGACGGCTGGCGGATCATCATTATTGATTTACCTTTACTTTGATCGTCTTGATTCCTCAGATTCCTTTGTCCCCCAAGTCTCCTGATTTTGAAGTTAAAGCCTAAACTACTGTAAATTTTAGGTTGGATCATCATGAAATGATCATCAGTAGGAGCTCATTGAGAAATCGTTCATGCTGAATCAACCTGTAACACAAAGCCCTACCAGAAGTGCGACTAGAGACCGGTGTGGGATGATACAAAAGGAATCTTTTTGTCGGGCGTGCATAGAGGCGTTTTGGCTCTTTCTCCCTTTCTCTTTGTGTGTGATGTGGTGTGTATATAAAAGCGAGGCACAGCTGCTACTCACGAAGGTGCAATGAGAGTCCTTATTCTATCCGGAGCCCGTTGGCGAGCTCGTGGAGTTGGCTCGACCTTAGCTACTGTATGCGATACGTATTATACTACCACCGTCGAGGCAACACGAGCTTGCACATCGCCTGAAACTAGCTTTTCCTCCGTGAAAGCCAACATCAGCCGGAAAATCGTGCTCCAAGATTGCCGTCTCACCTACACTCGGCTCTTTGGTGATTATGAAGAAGAATTAAAAAAATCTGTCTGCGTGATTCTTTACGGGTACGTAATTGCTAGCTTTCTCACGTCTGGGCCCAGACCAGGGGGACTTTGTGAAGAAAAAAATCAACCCCAGGCATGCACTCTATGTTCGTGGCGTTGTTCTTTTCTTCTGAAAATCAAAACAAGATTGCTTTTCAACCATCAGCCAGCTCCAAGGTGTGTCTTGTCAGTGACTTACCTTCTCCGGACTTCCATCATCAAGCATCAAATGGACGCAGTCCAAAGCATCTACATAAATCCACTTCCAAGCGGATAGTCACTACGATAAATTGGTTTTGTAGGTTAACGTGATCCTGATACCTGCTCCCGAGTAATACGTGGCAATGACAAAAGCATATATCTAATAGCGGATAATGGGAATAACGATAGAGCTTTCAGGTGGTGCGATGGAACGGTGACATTCGGCCTGAAGCGATTCTAGTTCCACTAACGTTTTCGCCGCTCCGCACACAGCCCAGTCAGAATACTCTTGTTGGTAGGTGAGCAATACGGAGTCTTATACTACACTGTATAATATGGAATAGAGAAAGAGAGAGAGAGAGAGAGAGAGATAGAGAGCCAGAGAAGTGACTCGTGTAGCCAGTGGCAAAGAGTTATACCAGAAGAGGTAATGCATTCCGTTTTCGCGGTTGTCGTGGTGGGTAACGTCGGTCTTTTGCGGAGAGAGTAAGGTGCGCGTGAGGGGTTGCCGTATCAAGGCAATCCCGTCGTCGTTGTCGTCGTCTTTCTCGTCCTCTTTGCCGCGTCTTCGTCCTTCGTCGTTGTCCTCAACGTATTCCTTTCGCCGTACTATAAACAAGCCTACGGGCTTTCGTTCTACGCTCAGTTTTATAGTGTGGGTGTTGTGTACATACAAGCATGTGGATCCAAGAACACACACCAAGTATCATGGAGTTAGAACGCCATGCCGCGACACTGCCTGTAATAATATATTATGGAAGGCCCCGGGCCAGCGTTAAGGACTTCTCCGTCTTTATATAGGTCTACAACGGCTGCGATATAGAACTCGTACCACGAACAACCACGAGATAGAACGTCCTTGCATGCTACGAGTTGGCGTATGGTCGACGATCAACCTGCTTCGGTCTTACCTTTAACGATAGCCCGCTCCTGGCATTAGGAACGGCGATAGCCCGCTACACAGTGTACTCCGTAGTTCCTCAACCCGCCACCCTTCTTCACTCGGCCACTTTATGTAACCTCAGGATGTGGATTGGTCGAAGTTACGTGCTTCAGACGTTTAGCAACCTCGCGCCCGTCGTTCCCCGAAGAATTTAAACTCGTAATAATTCACGAGAGGGTACGAATTTTCGTGAACCTCCAGCCGTCTCATGTTGGGCTTCTTTGAGTGTTCATTAATGAGTAACTAGTCGTGGAAATCCAGGGTCATGATTACATTGAAAAATAATTACATACGTCGACGACGCTGAACGTGTTGGCGGAAGTCTGTAATTACTATTCCGTTGTGTCTATTGATGCTAATGGTGATTGTATCGTCGATATCAAGGAAAGGCTAAGAAAAGCCAGTGGGGAGACTGCGTTTGCGGAAGAGGCGAAGGAGGTCTGCAGTAATTGCGATAATTTGGAGGCAGCGAGATCGACAAGAGGTGGCAATGTGTTTGTCATGTGAATTGAGCAGCTTGAATACCCGTGCTTGTATGTTGTTTAATGAATAGCTCATGGAACTCTTGTTTCATTGAGGGAAACGCTCGACCACGGAGCAAGAAACTGTATTCTGCGGAGTATTAGGATTATTCTTGACGCGAGTCTTACAGTGAATCGACTTTGTATTCAATTAACATTTTACGATGATGATAACCGTAACAATGCCATCACACAATGATGGCGTTACCAGGTCGATCAGACGACAACTGGAATGTCAAACGGAAAGAGTTGAGTCGAGAGAAGGAGCACGCAAGCACCTCGCTTCGAAGGTCGGCTGGTATCATGAACCAGTTATCATAACAACAAAAGACAGATGTTAATGGTCGTGTCAGGTCGGTGGCAGTTGGTGACGTCGCCATTCCCTCCTCGCTGCCATAAGGAAACTCCAATGACCTTTGATCGAACGGCGCCAGCATTAGATGTAGTTACACTCTGATACAACGTACCTGGCAAAATGGTATAATTTATTTGGACGGCGTTTGAGCGCGCAATAACAAAATGCGTCTCTACCTCATTCTTCTTCCTCGTCTCGCCAAAGCACCCTGTGCCGTAACCGTCTACTACACTTGCAAGTGTTTCATAAAGAGCTGGCCTTCGAACGCTTCGGGCGAGCTTTGTGTATGGCAAAAGGAGTCTTTAATTACTGGCAAAGCATTTTCAGTCGCGTGCCTCATAATTAACCCGGTTAATGAATATTCCGTGATACCCCATGATGCTTTGCCGAGAGGGAATGACCCTCATGATTGCTCTCACTTTGGCTTGTCTCCTGCGCCGCATCTTGACAACACAGCACGACCACAAATGCACATAAATATGGGGGCCAGAAGCACTTTAACCCCTACGGGTGCGAGGGCGTTGACGCGTGAAGCTTTCGATTCACCTGCTACCGGAAACCGAGTTGGACACTTGGTACAAAGTTGCTGGGAAGTTCAGCTTCGATCCTAATACCTGTCGGTTCATCTCGCGCTCTACTAAACCCGGATATATGCTTTGCAAACGCTGGAGCTCCGTCGCTAGGTCCCCTGATAAGATGAGAGACGACGACGATAATGATCATCGTTGCTATTCCCACCCATCGTCGTAATTAGCAGCGTCGGAAAATTTCATCAAAGACTGCAAAGACTACAAGAGCTTTATGGTTCGCTAAATTTAAGATGTGTGTTCGTTGTCAAGTGATAGCCTCAATGCCTTCATAGCCTCAATAGCCTCAATCAAGCCTGATGAACCTGACCCAAATCGTCAGTTACTCCTGAAATATTTGTCAAGGATCGTCGGAGCTTTGTTCATCGTACGTAACACGTACAGCGCAGTCTTTCCTCCTGCTATCTTACGATTCAGGCAGCCAAACTTAAATTAAGCGCAAACAGGAAGTTGGAGCACCTAATTCAACAGGAGCAGGACTATCTGCCTAGATACATAAGCAGAATGTGAAAAAATGCAAAAAAATATCGTATCTGCTTTTACTCCAGAGTGATAAGTGGAAAACGAGAGGAATAGAGAGCTGCTAGTTTGAGTTGTTCAACCGAAGATCGCAAAGTGGAGGGCAGGGTATGTGGAACGAGAGGTTGGAAAGAGAGCAAGATAGAGAGAGAGAGAAAGAGAGTGAGAGAGGTCATGTAGCAGGAGGTAGAAGCTCGAGCCTACAGAGTACAGACTTCGGGAGGGAGCTCCTCGACTGCTCGTTCGCGTTTCACTGCTTCAGCAACCGGGGGGTTGACTATGTACCGCCTTCACCCACTCGTTTCAGCCACTTAACTTGTATACACACATGTATATATAGAAATATATAGAGAGATGTTGAGTTCTCACTGGGTATTGCAGGTGCTCGTTATTCCGCCACCTAAGCTCGAAGAGGGGGCTCGGCAACTGGGAATATGTGTAAGCGCGGCAAGTAAGCATGAAGAGAAGCAGCTCCCTGTGTACGTTTTGTTAGTTACGTACGTATAGGCATGGGTGGCGTTTCCGGCGCGTACCTAATATCGCCAAGCTTACGACTGCTGCTCGGCTCCTGTTGCCTCTCCTTCAATGATGGATACCTTCCGATATCTATGTACACTCGTTGTACAAATAGATGCTCTACTTGCACTACCATATCTTCAGTTTCGCTTACTGCGCATCCACGGACTAATGTCTCTCCCTGCATATGCGCCACATACGTCTACGCGCACTTATGTATTTACCGATTGTTGCCTTCCCCGCTATCGGATATTCCCGATATTTCTCAGATTAGGAACAACGAGGCTCTCCGCATACGGTAGGCATTGTTCTCGTAACAATAGGACCCAGCACCAGGTGTCAATAATAGCTCTACTCGAGGATCCTCCACCCAGATCTCCATTCTAGGAGCCTGGAACCAGTCATCAAAAGACAATCGGATTTCATCGATGCCGATTAATGTGTTCCTAACTAAAGTACTTGATCGCATTTTGTCTCATTTTACTGCAGCTTTCTTTCTTCATGATGGCATCGGGTCTTCCTGGCTCCAATTGTTCGTCAATTGACCTTACAACCAACAACAAGCTTCGAGGTCAAATGAGACAAATGAGACAACCCACCAGTCGCAACCCTGTAACTGTGTCAATGATCAAGTACTGAAAATTTTACATCGTACCTCAGGTGCTCGGCGAGCCAATGAATTGACAGCTCTTCCTCCAGGGTGTAGTAACTAGTGGCATCAGGATAAGGGCTTCAAGTAGGTATTCGAAAGGGAAAACTAACCTCGTTCAGGAAGGTTCAGTACGGAAAGGGAATAATTTTATTATCATGAAACGTTTGCGACAGCGTCAGGGAATAAGAGAACGTGGGAGTCGGTGGTTACGTGGAATTAACTCGAGTACACCCGAAGGAAGCAAACGCAAGTACAAACCTCCGACGCGGATTCGTGTGTGTGTGTGTGTGTATGAGCGCGTGCTTTCGTACTTCCGTAAGTGATAGAAGGTATTACGAAACACGCTGGGTTTGCTCAGGGCAAAAGCCTCGAATATACGTCTCTTCAGTGGAGAATCTGCTGTCCCGAGAGCAGATGGCAAGGCAAGATGTACGAATGAAGCATCAAAAGTAACCAGCGGAGAAGAACATGAGAGGCAAGTGCAGAGTACAGAACTGTGAGAATGTTCTTTACCCATTCTCTTCATTTCTCATACTCTCTCTTTCTCTCTCTCTCTCTCTCTCGTTTACTTTCATTTCTCTTTCTAGTTCTTCCTCTGGTACCGTCTTTTTGAATTTCCTTCTACGTCTCATCACCCGACGTTTGCAGCAATGTCCTGACGTCCCCACACTCATTAATTATTCAATTAAATGAAGAAGATCGTGAGAAATTGGCTCTCTGGCATAATTTTGTGATCAGGATGGTTACCATTGGAGTCTAAAACATAAGCTTCAGTAAATAACCACAAAACATAAACAGTACCTGAAACGTAAGATTCAATTTCTTTGAAAATCAACGCAGAATTCAAACAATTGGTTTCCATAATTTGATTAATCATCTTACCTCCACGTCATATGTACACTTTGCATAAAATCTGTGTCTCGAATGAATATAGTTTACTAGCGAATTCTGTAATGCATACCAAAAGTTCGCCAACCCCGGGGTCGTTTTTGTAATGAAATATGCGACACGATTCAGACTGCTGGTGGTGGAGGGTGGGAGGAAGGGTGCGCGGGACGGAGAAGCGACAAGGTGCCTGGTGCACAAGGGCTGCGAGAGATCCTCGTGCTTCCCTATAGACCCGGAGCGTGATGTCGCGTAGATTTTACACCCTCAGCCGTCACGAGATTCAAACACACACACACGGATCCACATTCAACTACGCTGCAGCATGTAGTACGTTTACATTCGAAACTCATACAAGATCAGTCTTTTATTATTTGACCTGGATCCTTTCAAACATCTTCCAAAAAAAATCTAACGTTCCCTGTGTTCAGAATAAAAATCCAAATGAAATTCTACACATTTTGTATGAGTCCATCCGAACATGGGTTCAAAGAACACCACAAAAAAGGCCTCCTTTCCCAATTTTTGGCAATTGTCAAAGATTTAATGTTGAATTTTTTGCCTTTTTATCACATAACCCCGGAAATCTATGTTCATCGGTTTACGTCCACGAGGATAGGAACTCTTATATGCTGCCGGGACCACCCAGTAAAACGCGGCTTGGTTGGAAAACGCCGGAGTCGATGCTGCATTCAACACTCACACCCTAAAGCGCTCACTTCCGAGCTCAACTTGCTCCTGCCCTCTGACTTTCCCTCTTTCTCTAGTTCTCTCGCCTCTAACCAGATTTTGCGTGATATACCGTTTTAATTTTCATACGGTGACGGGTGCCGCCTGCAAACATCTATTGCCGTGGCCGATTGATTTACTGCTGTCGGTATACATATACGTTCGTGTATGTGGATCTACATACAGTCACTGCTTCTGAATTGTGAGCCCCATCCACCAACCCGCGAAATCCACTTCGTCGAAACTTCTCCTACTCCTCGTTCGTTCCCCGCACTGTACACTCCCCCCTCTCACTCTTTTGATCAACCCCCTGCCTGGCCTTTTCCTGCAAGCTGTTTCATATTTGTTCTCGACGGCTTAGTTCACCTCGCAGCCATTTTTGTTTTGGCCAAACCTCGCTATTCGTTTTTATTGAGGATTGACTAGTAAAATCATTTTATCGGCTTTTTTTTTCAACCTTCGATGTATGCAAGTAAAAAAAATACTGGTAGCAACACAAATGAAACATTGGAAGACGAACCGGCGATGAAAAATGAAAAAGTGTCTGGTAGCGCAACAACGGTTGAATTTCGTTTTTTTATTTCTTATTTTTGCAAGACAGGAGGCAGGAATTAAGGAGACTTTGCAATAGTTACGAGAATTGAAAGTGATCGTGATGTCGTTCGTGACAAAAGGCTCAATAGGTTCGATGGCTTTCATCAGAATCCGCATCAATTTCGTAGCAACGCAGAGACTTTTGTAATCAGTGCATCATGCAGGATTCCACTTTAAGAGAAAGAGCTCTAGAAGATGGTGTTGGAGGTGTTTATACTTGAATTTCTTGATTAAAAAGCAACCTGTCAAGTGTAAATAAAAGATTTTCCACCTGAAGAGGCTGGGATTGAATGGTGACTGTCGAGTTCTTTGAATTTCTCAAAGTCGAGTGCTGGCCGGTGGATGAACCGACTAATGGTGAGTCCAACATCCAAATGGGAACTCAAGCAAACCACTTGCCAATATTTGATTTACGTTTGGGTTAACCAATCAATCGAATTCCATCTCAGCAGGACAATTGGTATAGGATTGTTTTGATAGCTCAATTGATGGGATTCTAATGGCTAACATGGTTGGAACTTGGATGGTTGTAGGTCTATGTTCCCAATATTGAAATGAGAGTGAACCGGTAATGAAGACATCAAAAGATTGCTTATGAGAAGTTGATTATTATTTGAGAAGCCTAGGAGTAATTAACAGGCTGCGTAGGAAGTTGGAGGTGGATTATCACGAAACAATTCTCATCACCAAGGAGACAAAACAGTTCGCCCCCTAAGGTGGTGTTATCCAGATAAGAGAAGCGTGCGGTTATCATTGTTGGCCGATCGACTGCACCCCATCGCTGTAGACTATACACCGAAGGAGGATTCAATCAGGAATCGGTTCTGGTAAATGGGATAAAGTTATATACCTCGAAGAAGTTCCTCAACCTTGTCTACCCCTTCCCACCTTTCTATTCTATTTCACTCTCGACACGTATACGTTGAATGAGCTCGAAGGATCGTTCGATCGTCGTTGATGGCGGCGAGGGTGGCGCGAATCGAGCAAGTTCCAAGGGTGGCGAGAGAGCGTGTGAACGACATTGGATTGTACAAGGGAGCACGCAACCCACCGGGGCGACCTCGCACTTCGTGGTACAAATGACTCTTCCTTTATTTTTGATGGCGTGGTGGGGCGGATGTTTATGTGCTTTGGCTATGCCGCTGCTACGATCGACTTCGGTGCCACCAAGTCGAGACGCCACGTCGTGTTTCGATGTGGCAGACTCTAGTTGGCCATCTTATCGATGATAGGCCAACAAGTGTCATTGACGTAGACACCAGAGTACGAGACACTTCAACGTCCTGAAAATCGGCTTTTACCACTACGACCTCATTTTATTGGAGCTCATCGGGTCGTTTGGCACATTAATGACATTCCTGGCAACAAGCCTTGTTTTGTTCTTCATTCGACTCCCTACAGATCCATCGTAACAACTTTTTCTGAGCTCCTTGATGTTTGAATATCAGCAGGAAAACCTAAGCATTCGGTTTTTGAGAAACAGAATAACCAGTGGCATTTTCGATCATTTTTTTCGGCCTCTAGATTGGCCTGGGTCCTTAAACATTACGGACTATTCATCCAAAAATGTTGAAAATATGAAAATTTTGCAGTTATCCTCAGCCGACGGTTCTACAAAACTACCGCAGTCAATCGAATTATTGTCTTAAACTTTGTGTATAACTATTGTGATAATTAAACACTAATTCCATCAGCGTGAAGCCCCATATTATCTTGAGCAGCATTTCTCCATGGGCGTGATTCCATTTAGACGAAGAAACTATCCATAGAACTTGATTACTGCCTCATCTGTACCTGGTTTCCAATAACACTTTGCTTTTGTCCTCTTTAATGAATACCAGAAGCAAATTCCGTAAATGCACTCGGGTTTACCTGTCCATCAAAGTTGGTATTCTCAGCGCATTTGGCGCAGCTCAATTTTCATGACGAAGTTAGTCAGGGTAGTCAGTGCGATTATCTTGCTGCTCCATGTTCCTGATTATTCCATTTGGAGAGGGTGGCCCACCAGGTTAAAGTAGGTCCTGGCGGCGGTTTAAAGTTCCAACTAATTAATGCAAGTGACGGGGGAAACTCTTGAAAGAATATCCAGACAAAAGATGTGCTCGGGTTAATGAGACGAGGTCAAGTTGAATGATTGTTCCTGAAGATTGAAGCGCTAATATTTAGGCCGTCTCAATAATTTTTATCTGCAGAGGTTTTCGGCAGTTTCCTTGTGCCATTTTTTGATGAAAGTGAACCAACGATGGGCGGGAAATAAAGTCTAGGAAAAAAATGGAACAGCTGTAGAAAAATCATTGATCGGGGCTAAATAAACAGCACAAAACTATCGCCGAATCAAATAACGAGACACAAAAAAACGGTTAATTGCGATACAGAGGCATAAATAGGGGTTCGATACAATTTCCTTTAAAGCCTCAGTACCGGAGAGGCTTTATCGGAAATTAAAAGGCTTTTCGGTATGTTTCACTAGTCGTGTATAGAAATACTTGAAAGCCAGTGGATATTTTCTACACACTGATAAAAAAAAAAACTATGTGCATGAAGAGAAAGAGACGGATATTGCGACGAAAAGGGATATGCTCTCCAAGTTACCGGGACGACGACGTAATTAAACTCTATGCCTCTCATCCTCTCTTTTCTCTCTCTCTCTCTCTCTCTCCATCTATTCGTTCGTACCGAATGTTATTTCAAAAGCTTCGAACTCACTTCGCGTGCACCGTGATTAAAAAGAGACGCTCAACGACGTGCGGCATGCCTCGATATTGCGTATATCAGTTTATAAAATCAAAATAAAGATACATTAACGAAACGGAACGTGGGAATAGATAATAAACTGACGTTTCCTGATTTACTTGATACTGTCATAATTACCACAATTTATTTACAGGTAATTATTATTATTCACAGCTAAAAGCAATAAAAAAACATTGTTGATCGCTTTTTAAAACGTTTTGTAAAAAAATACCATCAGTTTCGTACTTTTAAATCTTTATATCGAACATTTTTATAATTAAACTTTGAGCTAATCGATAAAAGTATTTTGACGGAGCTCGTTTCCTGGATCAATTATTGGATAATTACAAGAACCATTAATCGCATTATTTTTTGTCTGATTCGAGTTATTAAATCTTCATTGAATTATTTATTTTTATTCCTCTTTGTACCGGTCGTCCTTTCTATATAATATTTTTTTTTTTTTTTTTTTTTTTTTAATGATACATACTTCGATAATAATGTGCTCGTTTGCTGGGGATTTTCTTTCAACATTATTGCCAAGTAAAAGTCACTAAAGAAGGAGACACGGCAAGGATGAGGGGTGAGGTAAAAAAAACTGTTGCAAGAGCTTAATGAAAAGCCTGAGGTCTGTTTTTCCTTCAGAAGATAGTCTGTCTTTGATACACATCTATATAGATATAAAAACGAAAATTCTTTATTCACCTGGTTGGTGTTGGGGCGGGTATAAAATATGACATTGTGAAAAGTTATATCACCGAGCGACTACCTCGAATGCTTTGTTTTTATTCGTTAATAAAAAAAACATTTAAAAAACTTACATTGGATGTCGTATAAATGTGTAAACTCTGAAAATATAGTAGACTTTTGTTTTCGACAAAAACCTCATCTACGAGAGCTTGGATTTAAGACGAAAAAAAAAAAAATTATATATAAATATACGATTTTACCTTACACTCATTTGGAATGTTCCCAATAATGCCTCCGTTGAAAAATAATTGTCCGCAATTGTCGTACCGTAAATCCTTGATCGGATCAAGAGAGAAGAAAAAAAAATGGAGAGCGTATAAGCTCATCGAAGGGGAAAAAACAAAAAAACGAATGAGGACCCTTAGCGTTATCCACACAGGAGTTCCGCGATGCGTAACTTTTTGTACAGGGCTTTCAACGACGGCCTCAGGGTTCTCGACTTTCGCTTTTGACCCTGCGGACATAAAAGAATCGTTCGCATGTTGCCTTATTGTAACGTAACACAACGTCTCTTCACATTTATCGTTTCCATGCATTTTTTACTGCGAACAGTCAATCGGAAACTAGAGAAATAATAGAAACATATTTGCAGAGCCTTGGATACATTTTTTTTTCCCTCCAATTAAATTATTCCAGTCCAAAAAGAAAAATGCTGCTTCTGGATGCACGAATTATTTACTGCTTCACATTATCTTCTGCAACTTTGGATCCATTGTGAAAAATTGTATAAATATGTGCATCGAGAACCCAGTTTGACAGTAAGACGTCAAGTGTCTTTTCACGATCGTCTACGAGCTATTCTTGAATATACATAGACAATGAGACTACCGAAAGACCCTTACGGACTTCTTCTAACTGCTCAATTATTGATGTTACGAAACCCGAGTGTGTGACGTGAGGGTGCGTTAACATGAATCCATAATGGGGCCTAGGTGATTCCAAGAAATCACTGGACATACTTATTCGCAAAGTTCTCTTCTCATGCAGTGTTAACTTATGCCCTAATGTCATTATTATCTCGGTATAATATTGTCGGCTCTACATAAAGTCATTCGAAATAGGAGCAGGACGTTTTTAGCACTTGAACATTCTTATTAACACGAAAGTATTCTTAGAAACTTGTTATTCAGTCCAATTGTCCATGACCAATGATTTTTTTCAAAAGATCAATCATTTCGGAAGTTCTGGCGACGTAAGAATGTACTAATCCACTAGATGGCGTCAGTGTCGTGCTCGTTTGAAATTCCCGCTTCGTAGCCGAAGTTTAAAATGAGCACAAGAAGTTCTGAATGTTCCAGTATATTGTTCCCTAGGAAATTATTCTTAGAAACTTGTTATTTAGTCCAATTGTCCATGACCAATGATTTTTTTCAAAAGATCAATCATTTCGAAAGTTCCGGCGACGTAAGAATGTACTAATTCACTAGATGGCGTCACTGTCGTGCTCATTTAAAATTCCCGCTTTGTAGCCGGAGTTTAAAATGAGCACAACTAGTTCTGAATGTTCCAGTACATTGTTACCACATTCTAGGAAGTTAAACCCATCGTTTTGTTGTCGTATAACATCGTACAACTTGTGTCGTTATTTAAAAAAAGTCAGTGTACTGACCGTGAGCTATTTTAGCACTATCAAAGGAAAACTCTAGCTAACCGGACGTTCATCCTCATGTTGTAATTCTTTCGTAATATAAGATTCCAGGAAAATTAACTAGGCCACACCACCATCGGCATAAACCGAACACATTCTATACACACTACGATCGATTCGACGGACATTTATTTCGCGGAATTAGTGAATATTTACGGGGCATTTCACCGCTAACGGGGAATAGTTTGTGTCAGAGGACAGCAATTTTCACCTGCCTCTGAAACATTTACTTTCCTCTTATTTTATAAAAAAAACCACTACTCCTTGCTCGCCCCCTTATTATTGGTTTATTGGACTCGAATCTACTCTTCGGTTCTTTCCATTATTATTTCTCACTTTAAAGTTTTATCGAAACTTACGCATTTTCATTGAGCAATTTAATTTTTTTTTTTTTTTTTTTCATCAATTATACCGGAGCTCGAAATATTGTTATTTTTAAACACCAATTCGAAAAATAGATGACTCACAAAATTTAAAAAAACGTCAACCAACATTTTTAACTTTTTCCAGCAATACTTACGAATCGGAATTCGAAGCGTTGACCTAACGTTGCTCCAGTTTACAGCAGACCATGTTGGCCACTGCGCCAACACTGCTGATACATTTTTTCATAATCGATAGCATATATTTTATCATAATATTCTTCATATTTGCTTATCATGAATATTTTCTTGACAAATAAAAATGTAAACAAATATTTCGCATGCAGGAGTTAATTGACGTCAGTCCAATTTAGTCTCGTACTAATCCGTTCTTTTTTTTTTTTTTTGGTTACAGGTGAGTAGCAGAAAAAATGTTTCTGTACACATTGAATTTTAACGAAAATCAATTTGTTGGGGGTGAACGTAAGTACATGAAAAAAAGTTTAAAACAATTTGTTAAAAAAAAATATTAAAAATTCTCTAAAATTTTTTTTCAACTGACCTGCAATTGAAAAAATGAATAAAAATTGTTTACTTCCATATAGCATCGAAAGCAATGTAAAAAAACATAAAATTCCATATCCACTGTCATTAAAAAACGAACGAACCCCTCGATTTAAATAACCTGAAATGTTTAACCTCGAAATTTTCGAACTATAAGGTCTTTGAATCAACGTCATTAAAGACACTTTGAAACTTAAGATACTTGATGTTTACGTAGCGAGTACATAGAGCCTAATAGTTTATTGACTCGTCGGAATTTATACATACGTAGAAAAGTCTGTAAGTACAGAAAATATGGTAATAAATCGTAACCAAGGCATCTCCAGCCGAGACGTATGCATACGAAAAATAACTTTTCGTCGAAGAAGATCGAGTCTGACAATTTTATCACTCGTGCTAAAGTTTTCCATCTCGTACTCAAAGATGTTATGGTAGCTATACCTTAACTTATTCGTTACTTAAGCCACGAGTTTGAAGTTTTGACGACGAGAGACATTTCGGATTGGTCGATCTATCCGCGACTTCTTCCACTTAATTTTCTTGATCGAACCGAAAATAAAATTCATACTGACAATTAAAAAATATGGTTAAAAATCCGTAAAGATTAATTAAATAATTTTTTTAATAATTTAAATAACTATTTTTCAAATAATGAATATATAAAATGAATTTTAATGATTATTGTCTATTCAGCCTTCGAAAATCTGCAGCTTACACTTTCCTTCATAATCATATCGATTATTCGGTATTATCATCAAGCATTTAGCGGTCTAATTAGGGAGCATTATATTATTAACATGCTAAACGAGATAATCATGTTCAACACCAATTATCAAATAATATATCCATTACACGACCCAGTATCGATCAATTTTTAAAATAATATTTATAGTATTTCAAATATTAATATTGATAATATTTATATTTACATTATATTATATTTATATTTGTATTTATAATATAAATTTATAATAATAATAAAAAATATAATAATAATAATAATAATATAATGAATATAAATTTATAATAGATAAATAAAAATAAATATATAATATAATGTAAATATAAATATTATAAATATTAATATTTGAAATACTATAAATATTATTTCAAAAATGTATCGATACTGGGTTGTGTAATGGATACATTATATTATTATTTTTATATTATTTATTATATTATTTTTATTATTATTATATTATTATTAATATTATATTTATATTTATATTTATATTTATATTATAAATACAAATATAAATATAAAGTTATATTATTTATTTAATAATATTTGAAAATACTGAAATAAAATTACTAATAATGTTTTTTTGGTTAATATCTTTTAACAAAAGATTTATTTGTTCAAAATTTGAAACTTTGAGGTGTGTACGACCTGAGGAACGTCAATAAATGATGTTCAGCTTCAATATATGTATATTTATACATTTATAACCATATTGAGTTTCGATATAGCTCGGTGCATCAAAGGGTTGATGGTGCACTATGGTCTTGCAGTGTAAACCAACCAATTTTGTCTCTCGTCTACGTCCCATCGATATTACTCCACATGTATATTATGTTCGTTTTATTTCCTCGCTTGGTCAGTTTTTTTTTTTTTTAGCGCCCACATGTAGTAATTACGTTTTTGTTTAAACTCTTCCTCGGACGACACGTAAAAATAAATGTACATTTTTCAATTTAGTGTTAAAGTGATTTTTTTTACTGTTTATACGAAAATTGCTCAGAACTTTGTCATTTTTATCAAAAATAACAACATTTATATTGAAATTCTCGGTCGCATGAGCAATAAGTAATGAAAGAAATGTTGATAAATAAAGTTGAATAGAATAAAAAAAAAAAACAAAAAAAATAACATCCATAAAATCAATAGTCGGAAATAAACTGACAACGATGGTTGAGTGATCGGTGCGTGGCTCCAGTGATCTTCCGAGTTCAGCAGCCGCGGGCGAGGTCAGTACTTGGCTGACTGACTGCTTAGCCATGCAATTGACTTGCTGAGTGAAAGGCATTTTTTTTTTGTTTTTTTTTTTGTTTTTTTTTTTTTAGTTTCTGACGATGTTAACCATTTGAAATTCAGTGAAAAAATACGTTTTTGTTTGAGCTTTCAAGAGTCTTTTTGACCCTCGTGTACATTTTTTTCGAAACAGTGAAGATCCTGAAAGCTATCGATAGAAATAAAACCTTTTTTTTGTATAAATACAAATTTGCAAAATGAAAACGCGTCTGGGATAAACTTTTTTGTTTTCATGGTTAAGAAGATCAAGTTTTGGCTTCAAAAAAAAAAAAAAAAAGAAAATCGTATAATCGATCTCATGCAAATGAGAGAGTGCAGACTGTGCCTGGACGAAATCGAGGACGTGTGGTAGGAAGGATTTGAAAAGGATTTTGAATTTATTTGGCTTAATAATACGCAACCACATGGGAGTCTGTTAAGAAGGGGCTAGTAATTTTCTAGACCTGGATTAAATAGGGGCAGCTGATTATAATTTTCGATTTGGAGGGTACTTTTAGTAAATAAGGACTACGATGTTGGAGGGTGGTGAGGAGAGGGAGGGGGGGGGGGGGGGGGGGGATAAAGGAGATAAATCTGTTCATGTACCCTCGTCATTATTGTGGTTAAATTTTTTTTTGCTCCGGCACAGAAGCTTATAATACGAGCATGCCCAGATTCCAATTAGATAAAGATTTCTGAATCGTGGTTCCCTATCTCGAATAATCGAGGATGTAGAAAAAAAAAAATTGTACGAGAAAAAGAGACAAGGCTGAAAACTATTTGTTGCATTTCTACCTTATGCCGTCCGTGCCCCTCGCAAAAAGAAAAAAAATATGAATGAACACACACTCACGAATTCATCCCTTTTTTTTCTTTCCCTACTTCCATCTAGCCCTTTCTTTTTTTTTTTTTACCAATCTCCCAACGCTTTGTGAGTCATTATATCCGGCTGTAATGGCTGTCCTGTCGGTTGTTAAAGTCCCTTCGCCCTTCCTGAGGGACAAGATTGGAAGACAATTATTTTCGCTATCGCTCGGACGGAAAAAGGGTGGCTTTTTGGTCGTCGTCTCCTTTTTCTCTCGCTGGCCACACACATACATCGATATCCGTACTTATATTCTTCGATTTGTTTATATTTGTTGAGTGTCATTAACGTCATGCTCAAGATTTGCTGAGTGAGTAGATCGAGTTATTCTGAAACGAAAAGTCTTTGGCAGTTTTCGTGTAGCATGCAGCGTTCTCTGGTTATTCGTCATCCAGTGACAACCAATCGTGGGCGAGAGTCGTTGGGAGTAGCGAGTGGGGGTAGCGCGCCCCGCCCTCCCGGCCCCAGGCGATTGGCTGATGCAGTAAATGCTTAATAACTCTTCAACGACGCATCGTAGAAAAAAATGAACTGAAACTTTTCTCTTCAGAATTTTGTCCTCTACCTTTCCCGCATACTCGGACCACGATTTTCGGGACATCGTGTATACACGCAAATATACAATGTTCCTGCGTAGACAAAAGACTCGAAGAAAATATCGTCTCGACGTCTTGACGGTCCCTCGAGAATCACAAAATCTCTTGTGCTTTTTTTATTATTTCTTTTTGTTATAACGACGCATATTTCTCACGTAATAATATTGATAGCCTCGTTACATTATTCCAGTTCCGATGTAATCGTTTTTTTTCTCCACATGTCCATGGAAAACATATTTTATTGCAGATCTGATTAATTTTTTAGAAAACGAGAGTTTGGAAAAATAAATTTCGTATCTTTCGAAGCAATTTATCATCTTTTTTCCTAAAAGTGTATATATACGTTGTTGTATTACAATGAGAAATGCTTGTTTTCTGCTTGATTAAAGAGGGTCTGAAGTACTGGACCAAAGTGATAGCAAAATGGCGCGAAGTATCGCGAAAACAGTGGTGCTAATGAAACGCACACTCTCTCTTAAATCTTGGCGGTAAAATCCAACCGACGAAAGGGAGACGAGATTCGCCCCTAAGCTGAAGCAACAATTACACTGCCAGGCTGCTTTCTCTCCCTCACTTTCTCTCGCTCTCTTTCTCTTTTAGGGGTGAGACGTCTTTTGAGGCTTCAGGGACCCTCCAATGCGAGACGTCAACCCTCCAACTTGCATAAGTACATGAATCTATATACAACTATGTATATGTACCAAAGCACACACATTTATATATATAAATGGTAAATGAAAGCGCTGGGGTTGGCAGATTATGCACACACGAGTGCACACAAAAGCAGTGACCGATGAATGGGCATTTTTTGCCCACAACCCCTCTCAAACACACATAATGGGACATTTCAAGTCATTTTGACGGTTCAATAATTATTCGAAGCTAACCAGAAATGTTTCCACATTGAATATTCCTACAAACAACTTTTCTTACGTGACTTAGAACTCACTCATGCGATTTTTTACAAAATAACATTGTCAACGATTGTTTTGTTTATGAAAATGAATATTTATTCAAATTTGTTTTGATTCATCTCTTTGTTTTAGGACAAAAATACGACTGGCTTTGTGAATTAAGGCTTTAGGTCAATTTTCGAAGAATCAATTTTTATTTTTTTATTTTTAATCGTCTCTTAGGACCTCAAAAATGATGTCCCAAGAGATTGTGGCCGAGAAAAACCTCCAAGTACTCGGTTTTCGAATTTTAGTACAAGTCCGTCTGATCCGCAGCGAGCTACTCAAAACTCCAAACGCGTTTATCTTAAAACTGCATTTTTTAAGTTGGCCGGACTCGTAACTCAGACAATTTTCAACCGATTGACTTGAAATTTTGAATATATCTTTGAAAATACATTGTCTATGGAAGTCCGTAGGATTTTTTCTTTACATTGCATAGTTCATTTGTTATTAACATTTATCTGACGACTTTTTAGGCAAATTTATCACTTTCCCCTTCAGAAGTGCGCCATCGATCATTATTATTATTTTTAAGCACTTCTGCAATTTCCAGTCTCGATTAGCGAAAATGAGGTGTTACCGTGCAATATATGGGGGATAAAATATTTTTCCATAGAAATTAGAATGGACTTAAACTTAACGAGTATTCATTTATTTATTATACAAGCGTGCTAATTTTTTTTTTTGTTTTTTCTTGTGGCTTGTTTACTCGTAGGAAAGCTGAATTTTAAGAAAGCCTAATCTCCCTTATAAATAGCGAGCGAAGGCTCCGGCATGAATATCTCTAATCTTTTTAGCACTTTCGTTCCAAAGAAGAAGAAGAAGAATGCATACTTATGGGAATACCCACACTTTACACTTATTATTACAACACGTATATGTTTGTATGTATTTGCAAAAGTATGCTGAAGCAAATGCTTTGTAGAGCTAATGGTCCATAATACATTTTCCGCTTCCTTCCGTCGAGATTTGCAGAAATAACGTCATCTCAGCTCGCCCCATCTTTCCTCGCAGTCAGACGATAGCATTATTTCTATTTTTATCTTTATTCCACTTTTTTTTTGTGATGCCCACAAAGGAATAAGTTAACGCTTTCTGGTGATGACGATAACAGCTTCATATTTGTACGAATAAACAGGAAAACGTTGGGGAAAAGCTCGACGAAGATATCACTCTTCAGTGGATAAGGTTTTGAATTCAATGCTCCAAAGGATTGACTAGAAAATTCATTGTATTTGTTTCCTTTTGGCAATTATTGTTTTTCAATCCGTTCTAATTTTTTTTTTTTAACATGACAAAAATTTCGTTGAATGAACAAAATTTATTTTGTTCGACAAAAATATGGTCGATTCAACTAATTTTTTGGCGAATCAAATGATGTAGATTCGCGATTGAAGAAAAAAATAGTTGAATTGACCATATTTCCGTCCAACAAAATGGACTTTGTTCGTTCAAAGAAATTTTCTTCTCAGATTTTTAAAAAAATGTTTTAAAATGTCTTAAATTTTTTTTTAATTCTTTCAAAATCATTCTACGGATTGAAACCAGCTTCAAAAATGATTGAATCTTTATATCTCTAGAGAATTTATTTATATTTATATTCAACTTATATTTGTTTATATTTTTGTCTTTATCAAAAAAATTTAAGAAATTTTAAAAGATTTTTAAAAAAATCTAAGAAAAAAGAATTCTTTGAACGAACGAAATTCATTTTGTGATTCGATCCATTCAATCAATTTTTCGGCTCTCTTTAACGATTGATGGCGAAAATATACAATTTATGAAATTTTCAAAGATTAGTTTGTTCTTTGAAACAATTTAATATGAAAATAAAGAACGAAGCTGCGATATCAAAGCTAAACTCGAACGCGGCAAAATTGTTATTTGAAATTGATGGGGCTGGCGGTTTGCTCCGATATTTTAACACAGGTTAGTGTTTATCGAGAAATTGTCGTTATATCGTTTGTATCGTGTATAAAAACGGAATAGAGGGGGGGGGGGTGCGTATAGTTCCCAGAAAATAAAACATAAGTGGGCACAAAGGAAGGAAAGAGGGAAGGAGAAATATCGACGCTCACGAGACGTAAAGTGTGCGAAAAAGCTTTGAGACCTTACGTGTGCTACGGTATTGTGCAAAATACGTGGATTCGACTGGTTATTAGTCTCGCTGATGGCTGGTGGGACAACGACACGCACATGGGGTGTAATCCACTGAGTCCTGGTCATGCAACAAACGAATATTGCACGCGACTATAAAGATCTTTTTCTTTGAGTCCAAATGCTTCACGAAGTATGGACTTGGAGTAAATACTTCGAGGAAAGCAATCGGAGAGTTTAAACAAATCGTATAATGTCTAATGTTTCACCTTAATGAGTTATTATTTCAACCTTGACCAAATGTTCATAATTATCAGGACGATTATTGAGGGATAGTTGAAAAATATATCATTAAATATCAGAATACCAGCTTAGAATGAGGAGAGCAAGTAGTTCGTTGAGGAGTTTCGGTACAAATCATACAATTGAATGGTTCAGCTTATCTTTAGGGAGAATCAGGAGGGAAATTCTATTGTTCTCAAGCAAAGCGCCAACTTCACACAACAAAATTTCGTATAAAAATGACATGATTACTGAAAAATTGATCGGTTTCATTGACAAAAAAATGAATAATTAATAAACTATGTAGACGAAGTATTTCATTTTCTGGTGGCATAATTTTAATGATATTTTGAGTCGTTTGACAGTTTTTTAAAACCTTTTTTACATTTTTTCGTATTGTTTTATGCACATAACTGAAGTTTAGGGATAGCGTAGGCATGACTCTGTGTTAAAAAGTGACTTTTCATTTGAGAATTTTGTGGAAACGGTGTAGACAATCGTTTTGAAACTTGGAGGACACATTCAGGATAAGTCGAAGAACGTACTGTAGAAATTTGAATAAAATGGTTACATTTCGTCGCTTGTACCGAAACTCCTTGAACTCTGAAGAGAAAAGTCGTTAGTTATTTTTTTTCAATTTCGATCTTTATAGCTGACGAGCTTTTAATGATTTGTTGATGACGAATTGAGATTGGAAGCAGAACCAAAACGTCAAACATCTGATGAACGGAACGTCGAAATAAAAAAATATCTCAAGGCTATTCTCTTATAAATTTCGTGGCCTATTAACACCACAAATTTGAACTATGACTTTTGAAATGACTTGTAGAAAATTCATGAAAATTTATCGACTGGCAGATTTGTGCAAATGGTGAAATAGAGAAGAAATATTCGGTCGTTGTTTTCTCGGAAACAGAGTGATATCTTGTCAATCAGCCAAGAATCCTTTTTCCACCCTTTCAACCATTCTCTTTGTCCGGGTATATATACACATTGTATACATATATCTTCCCCTTGAGAGACCTCTTTTCGTGAGAGCCTCGTTCCACGATTGAGAAACTTATCCAGCCGGTTTTAACTTTCGTTTCAGCCCTCCTCCGCGTCGAGTATATTTATTCATCGTGAACCTCGCGAGATTCGAGTTCGCCGCTATTGTTTGTTTATGAGCTGGGAAATAATTCGAGATTTCGTAGTCGACTACTGGCCAAACACGACGACCTCAACGGAAGAGGATGTTGCTGATCTTTCGAGGGTGACTTTTATTGGTTGATTGAACGATTTAACTAAAAAAAAAAAAAAAAAAAAAAAACCCATTTCATCGACGATCTTTACTTACGAAGCTTCCTGAATGATTTTTTTATTTTATTATTATTAATAATCCCACACAAATATTCTATAAATCATGAAAATACAAAATCGATTTAGAGGGTTCACTTGAATCCTGATGAAATCATTGATTTTTGTCCATTTTTTTCCTATCGATATTTTTTTTTCTATTCTCGTACTTTTATCTTCAATGTTCATCGCTCCATGGCTTTTGAACTTTATGCAATATTATTGATTACCGGAATTCCCACATGAAAGCAAAATTCAGGCTTTAGAGCGTGCCCTCTCCCTGTCTTTCTCTTCTCTCCTGTTCAACTTCTGTAACATGCAGCATCACCGCACCCAGCTTCTACATTGTCGCCTTACTCGTGTCCCCGTTAAGTTAATTAATCTCTCGTCGTGCTTTCCAACAAAACTGTAGCTCGATTTTGCTCTCCTACCTCCTTCTCTTCTCTCTCTTCCTTCTCTCTCTCTCTCTCGTCATGGAGTTTCCCTGTTAATCTGAATAGTTCGATAAATCGAAATTGTCGGTTGGCACAGAGGAATAGTGTTCGAGTACAAGCCGAAGTGATGCAGTACCACTCAAGGACTAAACATACACACAATAGATACAAAACCCACCCATACGCGGTAATATGCATTAACATGTATTAACGTATGAAAAAAAAACGAATTTTTTGATTTTCGTTGAAATGCAGCTGAGTGAAAACATCAATAATGATTCATTATCCCTTCAATTGATTGATGATAAAGTCTTTTGTAATGGAATCTCTTTCATTGTTCCATCAATTTCAATGATCCTGACAGTTGATCATAAAAAGCGATGATTTATCGGGACCGAATACTGTTCGCCAGGGCGCCAAAATAGTGAGATTTAAATTGGAGAAATTTGGATAAGAAAAATATTCAAGGAAAAAAGTGTTGTAATGTTTTTTGAAAGAGTTCTCGACTCATTTTTCTCGAAGAAGTTCAGATTCGCAGTAAAGTGCATGACAAATATTTTGATTTGTTTTTATCAAAGGTTTTCATACAATAAAAATGATGTCATTGAATGCATTTTGATGGGATGCAAAATAATTTTTTTCCTGAATATTAGTCTCGAGGATTTCGTAAAACAATGAAACAATCGATATGCCCAGGGCGAATTACTCTTTAGGTTCATTTGTTTGTCTCAGGCATTTTCAAAATTATTCCATCAATGGTGTGATTGAGTAGTGAAATAAAAAAATGGAAAAATCCGGAGGTATATTGTTCTATTTGCCACGGTGGACGTACGTGAAGCGCCTGCCATTGTTTGTCGGAGGGCGCGAAAAGTTATTATTTATTTTAGTGACGGTTGATGACATCCGGAGGTCACAGGCGTGCGTCCCATTGACGTTGTATAATTGAAATTGTAAATTGATGCTGGGTACACAATGTTGAGCGGGCAGTAGCTCAAAAGTCGTTCGTTGTAGAGTTGAATGAATGCCTCAAACAAGTAAATTCTATTCTGAGCATAGTCAACTTTGTTTCAAGTTCGCGAGGCTGTTGGATCGATAGTTTTGTCAGATGGACAAGTGACGAATTAAGGCAAATTTGATCGAGAATGTTTAGGACCCGTTGGTCTTTGTTTTTGCAACAAAACGTGAAGGTAAATTGATTTTGGTTGATTGCTGGATCGGCAGGACCTGGAGTCCTTGGAGTCCTTCGAGTCCTCAGGGTCCTTTGGAAGCGAAACATTCTTAAACTATTCTGGACCAATTAGACCATTAAAATAATCATGGTCCATGCCAGGAGCCAAAAAATAATCATCCTCTCCCATTCGGACCTTGGCAGCCACAGTTACGTCACTCTCCTGGGCTGCTTCCCATCTCACATGGTGGCTAGTTGCTGTTGATTCAATCATTTGCGGAGGTGGTTCGCGATATCCTACGTGAACGTGATAATTATCGCTTGTTAGCCTGTTATGCTATCTACATGTGTAATCAATACTATCGGAAGCCGGTGATGCGAGGAGATTCTCACGTATAGCCATCGACAAAGGCACATGTGCTACTGTCACGTAGATATGCTGAAACTGCGTGCATGGCTATTTCGTTAACCACAATACTCTACGAGCTATCGATCTATACTTGGTAAACAAGAGACATGGGTATAATGCCATATGTAGATGTATGGCCAACAAGAAAGGAATCAATCGGTCCAATTGACATGTGTATTGGAAGCCGTAATGAGGCGTTATAATTGGACAATGGCCATAGAACATTTATTATTTGTTGGATCATTTAAAAAGCCTGTTCCCATTTTGGAGTAGGTCCGAATAAGCTGAACTGGCTTTGATTGAGGGTTAGATGGACGACAGGTGACCAAGTTGCAATCATTCGAAGGTAAAGTGGTCAGTGGTTGGTCAACTCCAATCCCCCAAGAAACCATCTCACTCGACATTGCCACCTAAAATTGGTTCTGGGTTAAAGCGTCTGATTTAACCTGGAACTTAACCTCTCGAGAGTGGCATCTACGGTCGGTTGGAAGAGTATCCGGATCAGGGCAACTGTACACTGTACGAGAAATGATTTATGAATCAAGTGATTCCCATGGAACGAGTAAAACATCAAAATCAAACTGGGTGTCCCGCTATGATTGCATGTCATTGGTGTCGGGCTGTGTGTTTGTTTTTACCGCGTTTCGATCGAAGAGCTGATTACTAGTAACAGGAGAACATGGGTCATGGTGGAGAGGCAAGCGTGGGTGATCGAAAAATGCTTGATTCTGACCTCGGTGATAAAAGCGTGATAGCGACCGGAAAAACAGTGCTGGCAGGCTGCTCGAGCTGGAATAACAGAATTGCCACTGTTATTAAATTTCGGTGCATGTACATCGCAGACAAAGAGGAACGGTTTGCATGTGTTGGGCCTGAAAATCCATGGAAGCTCGTTATGCTCGAGCACGCAAAGACACCAACACGAATCATTCACCCACACCCACACATTTCGACACGTACGATTCACACACGTGACTGAAAATTATCTTCGTAATTAACTGCACTTCTTAACATAACGCATGGCGTGCCAAGCTCCCTCGACGTTCTTGGGTGATACCCTACACCAATGTAAATATATAGTCGAATCCTGTACGAATTCACCATCTGCGCGGCGTTACAGTCTTTTGCCTACTATGCATGCACATATGCATTGTATGTTGATGCCTAGTGCGCGGTTACATTCCATTTTACTACAGTCTCTACTGATTGCTACGACTAAGGGGTGTCTTATTTCAATCTTCCCACAAGATTACCAGATCCATCATTCCCGATAAGGGGTATAAAGCTGCAGGGTTCAAGTGGATGGCTTCCCAGCGCACATGCCACGTGGACAGGCTCTCTTTTGGAACTTCTGAACCTACTTCAATGCTGGTCCCTTGGCTCACGGAGCTGCGTACCACTTTCATCGATAATCCGAGATAAGATGGAATCATATCCTCATGAATCTTATCTGTTCGGGTGTTCAAAGTTCTAGCATATTTTGAGGTCGAAACGCAGGAAGGCCTATAAGTAGTTTATCGTCGTGTTGCATGCATATGGCGACAGGACTAGGACCCAACGAGATCAATTATCAAACCACACCGATTTAGAGAGACCCTTGATCCCTCGTGAAACATAGTTCGCAACGTTCTTCAACTGCGATCATCCAAAGCATGTGGAAGTTCCATCGTCGCATGCTCGCCATCCGCACGAACATTTTCCACCTCCCGAGAATCCCGGCATCGCGTTATCTCTGCGAGTAAGTTCGATTAGGTTTTTCCATGGTTCCATTAGCAACAATGAACGTTTTTCGATGCTTGTAGCTAGAAGTGCCGCTTCTGCTCATCATAATTGATAGAACATGCCGAATTCCATGCCTGCCACGTTCCTCCAATTGATGACGTTATCCTGGAGAAGAGTTTGCCAAATCCAAGAATAATCTGGTTGCATGAACGCCACTTTCAATCGTGACTCCCATGTTTGCTCGGAAGTTTGGATCTAATGAAAAGATGCCCATATTCCAGCAAAGTTGAAGCTACCGAATGAAGAAAAGAAGCCATTGGATTTATCTGCCAATGAGAAGAGGACTATCAAAGTCGAATGTGTGGCTTTGGCTTCCGCTTAGCTGGCTACCACAGCCATCAACCACAACGGCCGTCTACATTATATCATCTATAGGCAGACATACACATACAGAGGCTTGAAGCTACCGAGTACCTTTAATAATTCAGTATCTGTGGCCGCCCGGCAGTCTGCCGCCCCTGCACCATCGCTGTATACGTGCGCCGACCTATACCCCTAAACCTCCAAATACAGACACATCAACTCTCTCTCCAACATAGCCTGCCGCCCGTTTCTGGGTACTCCTACTAGCGTTCCTCAGACTTCAATCACTATCGGGAATTCGCTCTACGTCGTATTTTCCATTACTGGTGTCACGTTGCTTCGTGTCTATCGGGGCTACATAGAGGGACAAGTGATTGATGACTGGTGACACTGGTCGTTGTTGGTCCTTAACGATTCACTTCGGTGCTGTATCTCGCATTTTTAATTCTGACTCAGCTTGACCTTTTTCATCCAAATTACCTTCGATTCCTTGGCTATTTTAGCTCCGGGCGAGGACAGTCGATAGGAATATAAGTTTTTAGGTTCAATGATCGTGATTGAACCTTCTGGGACTCTTCGTCTCATCCTGATGGTCCGGGTGTGTCGATTTCTGTTTTCCTAACTACTCATCCAGTTCGATGACAGTCTGGAGGTTGCTTATTTCGGCGGTAGGAACATTCCATCGAGAAAAAATTGCACAAGTGTTGATTCACGTTGAAAATTGATGTCGCTCTCAGCTCCCGTTCTCCCCCAGTCGCCGGAATGGGGCAGCGCAAACTTCTATCGATGGGTCTCGCTGCATGCAACAGTTTTTGTACTTGTTCTATTTCAGTTTTATGTTTTTCTGGTATGTTCGGGGGGAACGGGATAACAGACCCGGGCATATGTACACGGTGATAAAAATATGAATGTATGAGACAGATTGCGAGGCAGCGGTGCCCCGATGAGAGCAAGAGAAATGGAAAGAGCCCGAGAGAATCTGGCGAAGTAATAACGTGACGCTCGGCCACAGCTCAGCGGTCACTATTGGCTCGGTTCGATACGCTCCTACCTGGTAATAACCATCCAGTTTCATCACGGATAAATTTTTCTGGTTACCGCTGGACCGCTAGCCCATATTCTCGGCCAGTGGTCTTCCGTTTTCGGTCTGGAGCTCTCAGGATGGACCGCGAAATCCGCAGCTCGCAAATTCAAATTCTCCCCAACTCTACCAATCTTTCTCCAGTCTCCTTCACCCTCCGTAGCCTTGGTCATGATTTTTTTAAATATTCTCTCTTCCCGCATTTTATCACGGAACTGCTACACTGCAGCTCGTGCAATTCTTCAAGATTGACTGCTGAATTTGGGGTATAACCACCAACGATCGCGCCCCCCGCCCCCCCCCCTTCGCTGTCAAGAATTTTCTCATTTATCGCTGCTTGAACTTTACGGAAAGAGCTTTATCAGGAACTCCGGAAAAGTGGTACTCTCATCATTTTAATACATGATTCTCTTGACTGCACTTAAATATTATAACAACCAGAGCTTCTCGTACGTTGGTCTTCGTGCGACTTACCCAACCGTTCTAATCCTTCATCCAGAAGAAATGCGTTCCTACATTTTTCCGTAAGTTATACTTTTTTTTAGTCGAGAACCGAAATAAAAGGTACTACGCAACCGTCAAGTTTACTAAATTGATTTGACTTGGACTTCAACTTGGGAAAATTCCAAATGACCTTCATTTTTTTGCTTTTTGGAATTACAGATGCAAAGAAAATGAAGTCAAAATTGTGTAAGTGAAAAAAGTCGAACGTTCAGAGAACGATGAGGTTGGGTTTTGGAATAAAAGAAAGGCTAGTGAGTAACTAAAATCATGGGGCGCTTTATGTAGTTGGTTAGCTTCTGAATCTACTCAGCTTGGGTGAATCTGCGTCTCGATTAATTGGACCCTGAGGACTTTTCGTGCTAGTCAAAGAAGAAGAACTGACTGGAGACGCACTTATTCGCTTTCGTTTTGGCCTCTCTGTATGCCTGCCTTTCTCTTTTCGTCCCAAATGTGCAGTCTGTCCAGACTCGAACGCGGCCGCCCCCGAAGCTTTTGTAAAAGTTATGTACACAGGGTGTCCTACAAAGTTTACAACATGGAGGCCAAGTAGATCGTCATATTCTGAAAAGAAAAGTCCTCAGTCACTTTTCTCTCGGGTGGACCGTTCAAAAGTTATTCATCGATTAGTGGCAGCCAATCCGAACCGTTGGTACAAAATTTGGTAGAGTGGGGGAAACGCAGCGGATAGGCTGACTCGAAATCTTTGAATATCTCGACGAGGGTGCATCGGAGAAAAAAATGACAAAGGAAACTTCCGTTCGGAATTTCACGCTCTATTTATCCTCGATGTATTGGTGAAGAAAAAAATCAAATAAAAGCTGAATTCGCTATAAAAATAATGTAATTTTACCGACGAAATGAAATTTTTTTTATAGACCTGTTAGTTTGAAACGGAGCGTCCAAACGTTGATTCATACGCGATCGTCCCAGCACCGCGAAAGAGTCCGTGCTCTCGTCAGGAGCGATATAAACGTATCACGTAGGCACGTTGAATTACGAGCACTCCGAGGATGCCTCGAAGATAGAGGCTTACACCGCCCGCCCTCTTCCTTTGGCTCCTTCTCTTCTCGATTCTCATTCCCCGCAGCCGGTTTGCTTAGTCAGGGATTCTTAAATTTACGCAACTCTCGTGGCTGCGATTCACTGAGCGTGCGATAATTTGCACAGTCGGGAAGAAGCTTAAACTACCAAGATCCCTTAATAAACGTTGAAATTTCAACCATTAATCAATAAAAAGGTCGAAAAAATTTATTCAAAACCACAAAATACTTAAATTGATAAAAAAAAATAACAAAGCTAAATCATTTCTTTTTTCTTCATAAGATTCAACAAAATGATCAAATACAATTTTTCCAAGATTACTTTTTGAAATTCCGCGTGAATCTTCCCGAGCGTCGTATTATAATGTGTCAAAAAATTGAGAAGCTTTCACCGTCTGGTAATCGAGATATTCAGTATTTAAAATTGCAACTTTAACACGAGGTTTTATGGGAAGTGACGAAAAAATACGATATTTAACAACTAATAACTCGATTTAAACGGTCAAACTTCCTCAAATTTGACCCACAGTTGAGTATGATTGTTAAGAAGATTCATACGAATTTTGAACAATTAAACTTGGAGTTTATCGAACGCTTGAGAAACGATCGAACCTCGTTAAACATTCAAATAAATGATAATTAATAAAAAAAACTTATTAATATGAAACACAGTTCAAGGTTAGAAGGTCGTAGAGAGGGGAACAACATCCGCGTCTCTGTTTCTCGTGTAAATAGCGAAGCGTTTACTAGTCTATAGACACGTGAACCAGCAGCAAGTGGCGTTAACCCCTATGCATCGTCGCCAAGAGCGTTTATCCAAACTATACACATGTCCACTACGTATGCGACCGGATGTAAACCCTCTGCCCTAACTTTCTTCAATACATATAATAAGCCCTGTATACCTGTGCTTTTATTTATACTTTTGCACTTGACAGTCGACGATGACCCCCCAGCAATCAACAGCCCTTGTTCGACCAGTTTTTCTTCAATTGATGTCAATTGCACTGATAAAAAGGGTAACAAAACGGCAATAACAGTCGATTTTTGCGGTTTTATGACCTTGGGGTGACCTTTGAATCAAAAAAATTGTATTCAACTTTTTCAAAATGCCTCGTAAACCCGTAAAAAGGGTTGGGCATCATTTTCCAAGTGAATAGGCTCAACCCCCAGCGAGATAAACGCGCAAGGGGTTAATAGGCGCATAACTAGGGGGTGTATTATGCAAATGGCCGGTGAAAATTGGCGCCGAAGGTCGACTTATATATCTTATCAAACATTACACCAACTGACGGGTCCAAGAAACGCCAAACGGGATTGTCCGCCATTTCGTATGCGAATATCGCACCCTTGGGAAACATGCCCTTTCCACACCCGCGCCCTACATCTCACCATCGACCAATGAATATTCTTTGTTTTACAGCTTATTTTCATCGCTCCGCTCGCCACTCAAGGCAAATAATATCCGAGCCAAAGGTGCGAAAATAAAATAAACAATTTGGATTATGTTTCGCTAAGGGTGAAAGGGAATAAAAATTTTCACTGAAAACACCCTCCGATGACCGTTTACACTTCATTCACATGGTAATTGCTCGGGGAAAATGGAAATCTGCTACCTCCGGCCAAAAACAAAACCACCCTCTCGGTGTTGAAAAAAAAAAAAGAAAAAATATCAACATAAAGTAAACCGAACAGTCAACGGACAAATAACGAAATTGCAATATTTAGATTGATCGTAAAATTAAAATAAAGAACATCTTTTGCATCAATCTCAAATCTAAGAAAATAGAATTGTGTCAAAGTTTCCAAAATATTCGAAATGATTGCAACTAATAATATTTTTTTCTAATCCCATCAACTATTTAATGATCGACAATTTTTATCGACAATTTACGAACCTCTCTTGTTATTTAACATAAAATTTACGTCTCCGATTCCCTGGATAGTCAATTTACTAAATAAATGTATTTAATCAAATTTACAAATGGTCAAAAAGATTGAAATATTTTCAAAATTTCGTACCTTCCCGTTGACAACAAAAAAATTAACAAAAATAATATACTTCCCGAATAAATGGTCAAAAATTTTTAACATTTTCAAACTTGCGTGCCGTACTGTTGACAACAAAAAAAAAATATAAAAAAATAATATACCCCCCGAATAAATGGTCAAACTGCCCTGCACGTGAACACCGTATCGATATGCTAACCCCTCGACCTCCCAAGCACAAACCAACTCTCATTACCTCACTCTCCACGCGTGGAACACGGCTGATTTCCGCGGTAATACCAGGTTACCTGAAATATGGAAATCTTTTACGCTGCGTGAGGATAATACCCTGTCATACCATGAGAGTTGCGCATAATATCATATTGCAATATGTTATGATCGCGTATACAGGTGCCATAGAGTCGGGCCATTCAACTTGAGCCTCCCTCACCCGCCCATCTCTTCATATTGAATTTTCGTACGTAGCCCAGTACACCTTGAAAACATTATTTTTCATCGTATTTTATATTGACACTTTCTTTATCTAAAAACCTATATTTTTTTTTGGGTAATTTCGATTAGAATTGTTTAAGGTGTTTTTTGGCAGGATTTTGTTTGGATTTTCTCGACAAAAAGCTTCTTTTTCTCAAATTAATTGTAACATTCAACTTGAGCCTCTCTTTCTCGCCCATCTCTTCATATTGAATTTTCGTACGTAGCGGAATACCTTGAAAACATTATTTTTCATCGTATTTTATATTGACAATTTCTTTATCTAAAAACCTATATTTTTTTTTTCGGAGAATTTGAAAGTTTTTTGGCAGGTTTTTGTTTGGATTTTTTTGACAAAGAGCTTCTTTTTCTCAAATTAATTATGGCATTCCTTTCATTTTTTTACAAGGGAGGGGGGGGTTTAATTTATGATGGAATCACATGGAAACGGGAGTCAAACAAATGTACTTGTCCAGGATTTTTTCCGCGGTTATTTTGTCTCTAAAAAGATGAAAAAAGGTAATGAAAATAATAAATTGATAATTTGGACATAATGAGGAAAAAATAACAAATTATTATCACGATCTGTCAGACAAAATATAAAAAGTTGCAAAAATCCTGAAATTTTTTGGATAATTAGAGCATTTTCGCGTTCAATATTTTTACCATGGTGTACACCATAAAAGATTATATATATTTTTTCAAATTTGCCTCTCTCCATACTTCAGCGTGTATATTGTGATAGAAAATGTACAATGAAGAGATGAATCTCTCGGCCTATCGACGGGAAAATTGTGAGGTCATGGGTGATTTATTGAAGCCCATACAACATGAGCTTTTCGCGCTTCTACAACGAGCACGTATTCACACGATGTCGTTAATCTTAGCCGTACGGATATATGTGCACTGTGTTACGGCAGCATACACGATAAATAAAATACACGAGGTAAGACGCGGTATATGCATAGACGCTCAAACGTTCTGCTTATCTCAATAGTTCTGGGACATCCGACGACATCATACTCCGCTGTATTATAAAACGAGGGAAGAAATAAAAAAAGTTTCGTGTGAAGAAAGAAAAAACTAACGATCGTTAGAGAGAGAAAGAGAGAGAGAGAGAGAGAGAGAGAAAGATAGAAAATTATTTTGATTGAATTAAAAATTAAAGTTGCTATAAAATGATAATTAAATGACGAGAAGATTTTATTATTGAGAGAAAAAAAAAATGGAAAAATTATGACTAACGAATAATTCAAAATGAAATGAACGAGGATATTCTTTCGTGGAGAGCAAATGATTTTTATTACATAAGCAGTGAAGAATAGAAATAGATATTATTTATCGGATCCACGAATAATTCTGGTTGCTTTAGAAAAAAAATAGAAAAAAAATTGAAAAAAAATGCTCTGGCTTGAATATGAATCCTATTATTCTTATTCACAAAAGGACTCTTTGTCTCTCGAAGCCCCATTGTACCCTTGGCATGAAGAACCCCGAGAAAAAAAGTCTACGAGACCGAACAAAAGTCAGTAAATCGGTAATACTGCAATCTCTGTCAAAACTTCTCGATAAAGTGTTTTTTGGTACACGATAAAGAACAAGTGTCAGGAGAAAACGGTTTTGGAATACAGGGACAATGGTTTCTGTGTGGAATCGTTTTATCGGGCGATTAATTAAAGTAATTACGTGTCAGAAGTTACGATATGAGCCTTGAGCTCAAATTTTTTTTAATTATTCTGAAGATTTTCGAATATTCTTGAGCCCCTCAAAAATGTTATGACAAAATAAATAAATAAATAAATAATATAAATGATTTTATTCCGATTCCAAGGAATAACAATGAAAATAATTCTTCTTTCATTGTTCAAATATATTGCCATGTTTCTTAATCCAATTATGGTAATTAGTGTCTCCTTCGTACACGTCGTGGTCCATCTACACGTCACCAACAATATGCCTCTAATTACCAAAGATATCGCTCTTCCAGCAGGACTCGCGTGGAAGGTCTGGGAAATCAATTAATTTGGATATTGGTTGGAAGATGATAATGACACACCAGGGTATAACATACTCCAGTTTCAGATCCATAAATATTCTCATAGTAACCTGTACAGAAACTTTGTCATATTTTCACCGTCGACGGGAAGCCATAACAAAGAATTCTCACTATACAATGTGTCCTAATAGTATCAGGCGATCGTTATCGAAGATAAAGGACTTAAATTCCTGACAGACTTAGTCATTGTGTCGAATAAACCTTTCAAAAGATCAGAGTTAATTAGTAGCTTCCACAGTGATCTCTGATAATTTCAGCAGCTTCGAGTAAGGTCAGTACTTGGTTAGATGACCGCTGGGATATGCACTGACGGATGCACAATTGATTCACGAATCAATCGTTGCATCAAGACTCAGCCATTCTGTCGAATAATTCTTTCAAGAGATAAGAGTTAATTCCCCTAATTTTTTAATCGTAATGAGCCAATGAATTTTTTTCGATTGTATGTAATAACTTTGGCCAAATGGCGCACTTCTAGAGTGAAAAGTGATAAATTTGTCTAAAAAATCGTCAGACAAGTGTTAATAACAAAAAAAAAAAAATCAATTTTTCGAAAATGACCACTTCGCCATGCACCAATTTGCAAATAAATCGTCGAGCAGAAGATTTTCTGAGTATTTAATAAAACGCCAGGCAATTGAAACAGAAATTCCAAACGCCTTGAAGTTATTAGGAAAAAGTGTCTCCAGACAAAATTCCGTCGCTTCCCACAGAATAGCTGCAGAAATAGTCGAGTTGGAAATGAAGTGAGCGATGGATTACGCGCTCGTAGGAAAAATGTTGGAAGTTTAAAAAAATGTTAAAAATTAGCTAATCTAATGCGTCCATGAGCCTTTAGACTGTTTTTTTTTTAGCTTCAACTGTTCCTGCAAAGTTTGCCTGTGGTTTTTGGGATTCCCTGTATAAAATTACTGGACGGTCGTGTTCACGAAGCATCCTCGTGTGTTCTCTAGCGTTTCGCCACTCCATCACTTAGTCCAACATCCCACAGGATTTCCATGAACCCTCGTGCCTCTCACTGCGTCCACGAATATACGCGTAAAGACGTTTTTTTAGACTCTCTAATGTGGATTTTACTTTGTGGGAAAAGAAAACTTTGTCGTTCGTTGACCGAGCAGCAAAGCTTGTTTCTCGAGTCCACACGAGAGATTGCTCGAAGCCTCACCGCCGCGCGATGGACCACTTGATGTTGATGCAGCGAAGAGCACGCGCCTGATGGAAGGATTACGACAATTGATGTTTGCTTCAAGTTTTTTTTTCTTTCTTCTTTTTTTTGTATCGAGACTGGAACGAAAAAGCTCATTGGCTTTCCAAGTCTTGAGATAAGCTTCAAGTTTACCTGAACGAGCTAAACTTCGTTTTATCAACTAGAGTCTAATTGTTATTCGTAATTTTTCGACTATTTGAACAAAAAAAAAACAAATTCTTTGAATGTTTGAGTCTCCCATGAAACTTCATCGCTTACGATTTTGCATGATTTTGTAATTTTCAAAATCCGATGTTTTAGCTTCTCGACACTCATTTCTGAGTCTTTTTTTTGTCAACGTCATTCTAGTCTTTAAAACAACGGGTCCCACGGACCCAGGCGACTTCAGGTGTTTTTTTTTCGATGATTTCTTTTTAAGTTTCAATCAAATCGATTTGATTGGAGTCGAAGTGAAAATCAATGACTGCATTTCGTCTGGAACGTGAATGAGGATTCGGTTCTGGGTCAAAGTGACCCATTGATGGAAACAATGAAAAAATTGATAATGATTTTGATATTCGAATGATTATTTTGAACATTTTAGTTTACGATCGTAATTTTATTGAAAAAAATGTAAATATTAGTAGAGCTTGTCAATTATTCCAAATCTTTTAGTTGCCATGATCAGGTGCGCTATCCGTTAATATCGTCTCGTTATAATAGCCTTGGCTGTTAATACATATAGTTATTATTATCATACGAAAACTCGGTATTGCCCACTAATGCGTGTATTAATTACGTACACCGCATTATATGATTTACAAAGGGTGGTCGAGGTAAAGTCGATGTCTACAGGTATAGCGAAGCATTATTGAAGCGGTAAGTCCATGGTACCGGTTGTTAAGTTTAATTGTGATGTGTGCGCAACGACCACGTTTTCAACGGCGACGAACTACGGCAATCGCCGGGGCTTTGAGGGGGGAGTCTTTAAAGTTATTAAAGTCACAAGCCTAACAATTGGACACGCGAGACGTTGGTGGTTTAGAAATATTGACGAAATTATCTTTTAGGTTACAGCCACACAATTTTTATTTTTTATTTTTTATTTTAACCAGCATTTTTACGAAATTATCAAAAACACCAAGTTCTTCCGACTTTTTATAAACAAATTAAAGTCAAATAAATGAATAAAATTATTAATAAAAAAGTAACAATTGCAGAAAATTAATCTTTAAAGTTATTTAAGTCAACAACGAAATTTTTATTTTTATTTTTATTCTTTTCATTAGCATTTTTTGAAAAATTGTCAAAAACAACAAGTTTTTCTGACGTTTTGCAAAGAAATGAACGTCAAATAAATATTAAAAATTATTAATAAAAAAGTAAGAATTGAAAAAAATTACTCATTATGAAAAAACGTTGTCGAAAATGTTTGACATGTTAAGAAGGACCCGAAGGGGGGCAAAGAAGAGCTAACAGATTTCACATAAGTGCGGTATAAGTAGGGTATATAGGGTTTTATAGAAAATTCGATAATATTGCTGATGGTGGTTCCATGTTTGGGGAAGTCTGCGGCGAGGGGTGACTCAGGGCACAAGGGGTTGCAGAGGGCTAATAACGGGAATGGAAAAGCATTTGGTTTGCAGTATAAATGCAAGGGAGACGAGCTCGATGGTGGAGCAGGATATTTTTTTTTTTCTACTTTTTTCTTCTTTTATTTCCACCACGCCAGGGTGAAGCACACACGCAAACAACGAGATGGCCTCTAACACGCGGGGGCAGTGGCATTGGGCATTATACGCGAGAGCCAAATCCTCTTCTTCTTGCTCTTTTGATCAACGTGCATTTCAATATGTCTATTTACACGGTCCTCTATTTGCTTTCATTTCTATTTGTTGTTATTATTAATTTTATATATTAATTTATGTTTAATTCCCTAATACAAAATGCTCGTTAACAACTAATTTAAAAAAATGATCCAAAAATTCAAATCGCAGATAAAAATTATCTTCTTTGACCAAAACAATTCGTTGCAAATGACTAAAAATGATATAAAAATATAAATTGCAGATCTAGATACGATTCGAAAGATCAATCATCCCCTAAAATAGTCCTCGACTAAAGTTATTGGTGGCAAGTGATTTTCTGATAGAATTATAGTCCGAAGTAACTGTCTTCGAGTTACTTAATAAAATCGCTATTGAATAATGGTACAGGGGAGCAGCCAAAATGTCTGCCAGGATAATTTACAAGACACACTAAAACGAGTGTCTGTCTCGATAACGTGCGGTGGCTTGGTATGAATATTTTGTTTCTTTTGTTAAGCGCAGCAGTAATCTGTGTGTTTGGGGGTGAAAGGAGGACAGGATTTACATGGGAAAGTGAATAAAAGGTAGTTACATGCGAGTAGCACATGTGTCTGTTTATGTGGACCGTGCGGACTGCATGTACATTGAGCTATTAATCAAGCAGTGCGAGGACAGTCCCAGGCGTGCTCGAGAAACTCCATGTCCTTGCTAAATCGTACCGAATGGTCAACCGATTCGTAACAACTAAATGTTGCTCCGCGAAGGATACTTCGGAATAAGAAAAACGGGCGGAGAGAGAGGACGAAGGAAATATATAGAAAGAGAAACAGGAAATATTCGTTAGTATCGCTTTGATATCACCTCTCAACGATCTTTCTTCCCTGGATGACCCCAACGTCCAGCACGTTTTCAAGGGGTGCATTGTGTGTGACGTTCGCCGACAGGCCAAAGTTACGTACGTTATTAGTTGCCATGCACCCACCTCGTTATATATATCTACGACCATTTCACTATGGCTTAAGCAACCACAGGGACATTCGCTTACAGGCTGCCCTAAAAACCACCTTTTTCGACTGGAGAACAATTTGGAGGTGACTTTTCTAACAGATAAATACTTAACTTCTTTTTTTTCAAGAATCTGTCGCTGATCAGATGTTCTGGCAATTATAATGACGTTCGGTCATGAGAAAAAGTTGAAAAAAATCATTACCTCGATTTTTCAGTACTATTGATTGATAAAATCTTTCTTGATTAATCAAAAAACATAAAAATACTCGAAAAGTTTTATTTTTTACATTTTTTATGGTTTTTTTGTACATTTTGGTGACTTTTTTCAATGTCCAACTAATTTTTGCTTTTTTTTTTAATCCTCCGACCTCAAGCGACGATAAAATATTTGTCCTATTATTGAAATTACAAATTTGAGTTCTCTATTTAAACCTTTTTCTATATTATTCTGTCAAATTATTTGGCAAATTTTTGAAAATTTGTACTGTTGAGTAGTTTTTTTTTCTCTGACAACAAATCGAAACAGGGATCAACAAATGTACTTGTCTAAGGTTTTTTTTTCCTCCAGGTTTTGACAATTTGCTTGTTTAGTAGTTCTGAACGATGGTAATTTTGAGCTCACCTGTACATCCTTCGTCTTTGGCATCGGTCTTGGAGTTGACTCTCGTCCCAAGCCCTTGGACTATGATTCTCGCTTGTGACAAGTGTTAACGTAACCGTTCCCAAGAACCGCGATGATCTACGACCCGGGAGTGTCTCACAGTGGAATGAAACTATTCGACATAGAAACACGGCAACTGAGTGTGTAGCAGTCAAAGCAAATAGTAGGAGCAGAGGTCAAGGAAGGTTTAAACTTGAACCATGCAATGAATCTTGGTAAATCCTGATTAATCATTTATTCGAATGCCATTTTAAAGATGTTACGATATTTTCTATTATTTTAAATAATTACGTTACGATTATTCTTCAAAATCTCGCACAAAACTTTAAACTTTTCTCCGGTAAAGTTGCAGCAATTAGTGACAAGTGATTTAAAAAGCGAGAAAGACAAATCTGGGCGATACGAAATTGTTGAATTTTCTGTGTCGGTGAAACAAAATTGAATATGTTCTGATTCATCATTGTTTTTCGAAGGATAAATTAGCCATTTCTGAGTGGAGTGGATGGGAAATATAGAGGACACTTGCTCGTGCATCCCTCGCAACGATGTTCCGGACGAGATGCGCGAGCTTTCCCGTGTTCTTCAGGACAATAGAGCCAAATGAGTTGCCTCGCCGCATCCAACCCATTCCTCTTTTCCTCTCTCTCTCTCTCTCTCTCTCTCTTTCTCTCCTTCTCATTCTCTGGCTCACTCTCACCTTCACTCAGCAAACAAAATAATGACGATGCGACGAGCAAAATCCACAACGCAATTGCGATGAGAGAGTCAAAGCGCAACAGTGAATTTGGGGCCATGCTTTCAAGCTCGTGACACTCATAGAAATCATAAAAAAAAAAAAAAAGTAACAAAATGTCATAGGCTTATCCTTGTTTTCTGCATCCCTCGAGGATGGGGTTCGAAATTCTCTGTGTGTCTGTGTTTCAATAAAGTATAAAATTCAATTTTGACCTCGATGAAAAAGCCTTGATCCCACGAAACAATTTTCCATCAGATCGCCATTTTCCTGTCACCTGAGAAGCTTTCTTTTAATTATTTTTATTCCAGTTGTGAGTGCATTTTTGACAATGATAAAGTGCCAGCATCAATTCCTAATCCTTTAATGATTTCGAGTCGAAACTTCGCGAACTGTCCAGTCAGTGAGGCTCGGCTCTGTCCACCGCCAGCTCCATTGCTTTCTGTGAACTTCAATATTTCATAACGAAAGTTTGATGCACCTCAAGAACTACTGCATCCACGTCAACGAAACATCCAACTGAATATGTAACTACTTCGAAAGTGAAGAATGGAAGCTGCTCGAATGACTGTGCAGTTGATCGAGTTTTGAGAATTCTGTTGATTCTTTTTCTGATAGAAATTGCCGAGGAATGCGATCGAGGTCATTGAACCTCGATAAATAATAATGGACGGAAGGGATGATCGCAATTATAGGAAGTAGGTTTTGATAGCACGCACAATAAGATTCGAAATAGGCGTTTCGGCCATTTTGAGAGAAAATGATGAGAAATGTGGCGATTGCGGATGGGGGCTGAATAGAAAATCTGTTCAAAGACGCGGAACAGACTAAATTCTCCATACGAGGAATAGCGAAGAATCCTACAATCGAGACGTGACTCGATTTTCCCCCGCATTTTTACACTGGACTGAGCCGGAATAATAGCGGTTGAGGGTATTTTTCCGTTTATTCATTCGTATCCGTGAAATTGGCGGGTACAGAGCGATCGAGAGAGCGAATCGATGGGAGGGGGGGAGGGGGGGGAGGCAACATTGAAGCCTTGGGTACCGAGCAGTCTAGTACCTGTAAGTGTCTCCAAGGATATCGATGTATCGATAGAAAGAGAATGAAAAATAGAAAAAAAATGGAGCGGATGGTCTGGAGCTGGAACTCAACAAACGCAGGAGTACCAAATGGTGGGCACGGCGGTACGGAGCTGTCGTCAGTAGACGATATCCTACGAAAAATGTAACCTGCTCTCTTTTCCTCCATCCTTATACTCCGCGAGTTATCTCACTTGGAAAACCATATCGAATTTCAACGAGCCGCCTGCACTTCTATATTTTTCCACATCGAGGCACATCTCGCATGATTGCCGGCTCGATTACATCCCCGTTCAAGTTACCTACCGGCTTAGAATTTAAAGGAATTGGAAAAAGGATATGGATTGAGTTACGCGTGTGTGTGGACCTTCGTGCAATAACATTTTCGGCTGAGGGTTAAAGGACGAATAAAACAATCAAATTTTTAGTAACGTCGTTAATATATATATATATATATATATATTTATTGCGGTAAAGAATTTTCTTTCGACTCTGTGGGAAATTAGAATCATACCCCGTCATCGTCATCATTCAAGTTACAAAATGGCCGGAAGTTTGCCCAAACGATTCTCCACCATCACTCAAATTTGTTCCTACACTTTCTCTCTCTCTCTCTCTCTCTCTTTCTCGCCTGTTTCACTCTTTGGAGCCTCTCATTCCAGGTTCAATTTTCCCAGAGAGCGGATTCACCAGGACATATGCTTGGTTCATTCTGCAGGGGCAATCCGTATGAGTTTGACCGGACAGAAATGGCCTGTAGTCTGGATTCTATATGCGGCCCCGATTTTACTGTTGCACACAGAATTCATGTGAGCCCCAGCCCTTGGCTTCGCCTCCCTCCTGCCCTCTGTGATCCATGTCCGTTCGTGACGCCAATTTATTTTCGCATTCGTTTTGTGCCGATGCTTGTAAATTGCACTTGCTGTAATTTAGAGGGCCGAACGGATTGCGGACCAGTCAGCACACACGTACACATACCAATTCACCAGAGTTAGGGTCGTTTCCATTCTGTTACCTTACACGTTATAACTGTACCTAACAAACCAACCCCACCCCTTAATACCCTTTTCCATCCTCTCCCAATGTTTCCACTCACGGGGTGTGATAACCAGCGTTTCCCGAGTTACGCGCCACGACATCTATCGCCCTCTCTACACCTTTTTACAAAAGTTAAACCCTACTATCCAAATCGAAAGATTTAACTTTGAAAAGAAAAAAACCTTAGCATTATACTTTTGGTTGAGAAAAACAAAAAAAAGTTGCTTACAAAAAATGCAGGCAAATTTTCTGGGTCATACGGACCCGTGTCAAGTGATTCGGCTCAAACAAAGATTGAAGATCATCCAATTATAGCGTTTTTTACAAAATTTGAACCCTACCATCCAAATCGAAAGACTAAACGATACTTTGAGAAGAAAACCCAAGTTTTATACTTTTGGTTGACTTTTTTTTCAAACTTTACTCACTAAATTGACCTGTCAGTGAATTTCCATGTCAAAAGGTATCAAAACCTTTTAAAAAAACTGCTGTAATTAACCAATTACAGCAGATGTCTCATTTTTCCAATTAACAAACCATCCTGCCCATCAACTGTAAGTGCAACTGCTGCCTCGTCTCAAAGTTTCTTAGCCACAACGAACTAATTTACTGCTCGTAATCGGATAATATATTCCCAGGATTCTGAACGTCTACCTTTAGAAATTTTCGAACTGAGTCTCAAAGTATCGAAATTTTGGGAAACTCTGTATACCAGTTTGTAATATCTACTGATTTAAACCATTCGGATATAGATGTGTGTGAGTCAGACTGGGGTGTCAGCAGCAATCCGTAGCTACCACATTTCCTTGCTCTCTCTCTCTCTTTCTCTCTCTCCTCCTCTTCTCTCTCTTTCTCTCTCTCTCTCTCTCTCTCTTTCTCTCTCTTACCCTTTGGATTTCTCTTTCTCGCTCATTGCTTCGCATTCTAGATCCGATAGCATTGGTGTTAATCATAGCGCAGAATGACACGAGTGCAGAAACCAGTATTGCATTACAGCTATGTATAGACATGAGGCATTACCATTGCCTCGACATTGCTGGGTCTATACGTGCCTTCCCTCGGCAATATACCGGCGCCTACCCAAGCTGCCCCACGTACAGTTAACCCCTGGACAGCTTAACCTGACACACAACTTTGGGACGTCGATACGTCTTTGTCGGTAACCCCATTGAACCATCATCCACGTGAGAATTCACCTGGTGCCTGTGGATTGTTTTCCACGACGATTCATTGGTGGATTTACCAACCAATGTTGACCAGACGAGACATGATCTACAACCAAAATACCATCATCCCACACCTATATTTCTCTCAGCTTGGAATAGAATTTCTGTTGAGATTTTGGTCATCCATGGACCTTCGTTCCAAAATCAGATTATGACGCAGTTATTCATAAATTCATTTCCTAAACAGATTGCTTGATTTCCAAGCTTTATGCAGGATCAAATGGATCCGCAGTTTAAAGAAGTCCTAATTAGTCGATGAACAGAAAATCTTGATTTTGCTTGCCCAATCTTAAAAAATTGATGTCCAACGACACCGAGTAACTAAACTCAAAAGCTCGGCTAATAAATCAAATTAATTGATTTCCCATCCGGATTGCTTGATTTTCGAGGTCAAATGTCTTGACCGTGGATCTCACAACACCGAGGACTCCAAACAGCAAAGTCCCCTGCCAGTGATTCTGATTGTTGCTCCCCATGATCCAGATGGTTGTGCATGAAACAAGCTGCGCGAAGTCTCATTCTATCGATGCCTTATACACACTCCCATCACTAGTTCGAGTGCCGACGACCCAAGAGAGCCAATAGCTGGTGACCATGATGGGTAAACGTACTCCCCACGATATTTCGCCCTATACCAGCACATTTGGGTAATCGTCATTTATTTTATATAATACATCGTTGGGAATAGCCATTAAAACGGACAGAACGCATTGGGAGGACAACAGTGACAAGGTTAATCACTAATAAGCGAGAAATTGGCCGCGGATTCGGGAGATCTGGCGCGGAGCTCTGAATTGTTAGCTCGGCTGATATTTGCTTATGCGACCAGTGGCATCAGAAATGCTAACGTATATGAATGCCATGGTATGTTTTACGCGCATGTGAATTTGTGTCAAAGAGAGTAGGAGGAGGCCGAGGGAGAGGGGGGGGGAGGGGGTGACGGATATCAAAGTTAAAAGGTAACGTCTATTACTATAATACAAAAGTCTATAGCTGTTTATCACTGTGTTCAACGCGTTCGTTCGCCTATGTATCAACGAAATTGCGTATGCGACATGTACACAAGAGCAATGCAGATATCGTCCGCGGTGACAGACAAAAGGTTTCGGTTAATATGGATTAAAAGTTGGAGCTTTTGAATTTTTACGCCCTTACGACAATAATAACCGCTCGAGAACGCCGCTGCGTACGTATGTATTTTCGAAAGTTCACCTCTCCATAACAACAACGCGCGGGAATCAATTGTCTATCCGTTATTTCGGAGGCGAGCTTAACGAGGCAGGACTACAGACAAAAATAATGGCTGCTATGACTAGCCCTCCCACAGGCTCTGCTCCGGTTGCTGTCGCATCCTCCACACACTGACCCCCCCACGTTAAACGAGCCGATTCATTCAATTATCTTGCTTTTTGAACTCTTTTTTTTCTCTCTTTCATACCCTCACAAATTCTAGCATCGAAACCGAACTGACGCTTCTTCCTACTGCTGCTCATGCATCATTCTGTTTGTGCGTACATTCGACGCATGGATCCCAAAAAGTGATCATCATCGCGGAACATGACAACATGACGGATCTGTCGATTTGGAGAAACAAGGCTTTTTTTATTATTCATTATATACTTTGACTATCGTGAACGATTGGCATCCATTTGTCTTCGTCTTCAATACTTCGGATGAGAATGCAAATCATTTTGGATGGGATTTTGGCAGATTTGATCATTGAATTTCGATTCTTTTAATGCCTTTATACTGTTATTTTTTTTTTCTTCGGAAAGCCGTCAACGTTTTCACCGAATTCATTTTTTTATCGTGACGATCCGTTCAGGGGTTATTATAAAATTACGTAAAGAGCATCAAATGGATTCACTGCCAAAGATTAAGGAGGTTCAGGCGTTAACCATGCGTTAGACGAATTCCAAGTTTAATTGTTTAAAATTCGTCGGAATCTTCTGAACAATAATAATCAACTGTGGGCAAAATTTGAGGAAGTTTGACCGTTTAGAAATCGAGTTAAGTTATAAAATATCGTCTTTTTTCGTCACTTCCTGTCGTCAAGGACTGTTTTTTATTTCCTTTTTTCTTACAATTCCACTGCACTCTAAAAATACTCAATTGTTTTTACGTGAGAACTGATTATTAACAACATTGAATTAAAAACATCGAAGAAACATATACATATTTATACTCAACGGCGGCACAGGCATGAAAGAATAAAAGTAAAGAAAAAAATTAAAAAAAAAAAACAGGCCAATGATAAATTATAAGCATCAGGGCTTATTTCTGTAACGAAGCTCTCATTTGCAAGTATCTCGTTACAATTTACATATATATATATTTATTTGTATATACGTACACGCAGCTTTGTGGCTTATTCGTAGTGCAATATCGTAAAAACAAGGAGAGAGAGAGAGAAAGAGAGAGAAAGAAAGAGAAAGAGAGAATAAGTAAGCGAGGGAGTAGCAGACGATGCTTGACTGTGAAGGTAGTTGTACACCGGACGCTAACTATCCAATTAAGGAACGTTTCAAGTTATTAGATTTCGCGTATACGAGAAGAGAGCGTGCCGTAATGCCTCTATCTCGACTTTTCATTCTTCTCCCTCGGTCTTTTTCGCATTTGCTTTCCCCGCCGCTGCGGGTACTACACGAGGAACAACCGCACACTTTATCAGTGGCAAGCTAGCGGATGTCGAGAACCTTCGTGACAATACCGGATGTCGCGGGGATGGTGCGAAACACCACATAGACATCTCTTGCAACGAAAAAAAAAAAGAAAAAAAAAAAAACTCTTGAAGTTGCTGAGCCTGACTCATTAATGATTTGATTCGTTGCAAAAAACGATCTTCTGACGAGAAAACAATTAAATTTATGTGTTTTTGTTGTTAATTAAAGATTCAAAAACGCCTCAAAATTTCAGTTTAACAAAAAAACTTGAGCCTTGTACAACAATTCAATAATTTTATTGAGAGAAAGCGATTTCCGAATAAAAACGAATAAAAAATAGATTAATTTAAAAAGAAATAATTCTAATAAATCAGTAATTAGGAAAAATAAATTAGAATAAAGAGGAAATTATTGTTTTAAGCTTCACGGATATTTCTCGATGTTTCAAACTCAATTTTGATGCTGTTTCATCGATTTTTCTTCTCCCGTCGAAATAATATGATTCGCGGGAAATACCGTTGAAAGTTTTATAATTTAACCACATAATCAGCAAAAAAAGTGGCAGTAGCAATTCGCTTTTGTTCATTTTTCTTTGTTTCTCCTTTTCGTCCTTTTCTATTCTCCTTTTTTTTATGAACGGAAGATCGAAAAGTTCAGAAAAATACAGCGATGTTATAACGTTTGGTGTCTCACCCGATCTCTCGATTTTCAGTACTTTTCAATCGTTACCGCGAGCCCACTACGAATTTCAACTCCTAATTAGCCACTCATCATCATTCTCATTTTTCACGCATCGTTCCCCATTATATTCCCGTTTGAAAAGTTAAGCTCTGGTCTGCTTGTACCGGGAAAAGAGGATTGGCAGAAAAAGAGATTCAAAGAGTCTCTATACAGCCGACGATAATCAACGAGAAAGACTTTGGTTCTTCATACATTAACTGATTAACTTATCGTTCATTTGAATTTTACAATGGTATTTTCACTGGTGCCAAATCATAGAAAAAAAATCAATAAAAAAGGAGAATTTAAAAGTTCAAGGCTTTAGTGCTCGAGAAATTCTATCAAAAATTTGAAATCCTTACGTTGTTCATGTATTTACGTACCTCGCGGTTGCTCGCTCCGAGCGAATAATTAATTCACGAGGTTTCCATCAAGAGAATTTTGAGAGTTCATTTATTTTAGGATTTTTAGGGCTCCATTTCCAAAAAAAAATCAATTTTTCCAAATGTCACTAAATAAAAAACGTTTGACATTATGGATTTTAATGAAATTCACACATTTCAGTATTCAACAAATTTCGTACGATCAAAAATTTTAGATTATTGCGTTTTAAACAAATTTTCCAAACTGTCTCATGAGGATATTCAAAAAAAATCGAAACCTTTAGTTAAAAAAATTATTTTGACGATAATGATCACCTACAATTTCGCTGCATTTTTTAAAAACTTCGTTACTTAAATAATTATGATGATGCATAACGAAAAAAACACAATATTTTTTGGAATTTAAAAATAAACTTTTTATTTTTCTTAATCTTCCCTTAAAATAACCTTAAAATATTCCGAACACCCTGTACATTGAAACAGAAAAATATCGAGTCCTTTTATAAGGCTGCTTGCGACTGTCAGCACTTTCTTAATGAAGTCAGATGCTTTTGGGTTTGAAAAGCCTTCGCTATTGGAGTGTAGTACACTCTTAAAGACGTTAACCAACGAGCGGAGACTGAATACAATTTTATCTCGCCAATTCCAGGCTTACAAAGTTCTTCGAATTAACGGTGAAGATGTAAAAATGAGGTATTCTGTGATCCACCATTTATATAACCATTTGAATGTATATATAAGTATATAAATTCACTTGGACGATTCATTAATTTTTGCCACTTTAATCCACTGTGACCCCTCCCCCCTCCCCCTCCCCACTCACCCCCTTGTTCCCACCATTCTCTTATAATTATCACGAAAGCCAGGACCGAGAAGGAAAACTATACAAGAAGAGTAGAAAGAATGAGAGTCACCCTCGGAATTGAATTAGTCTCAAGTTTCGCCCGAGAGGTTTTCTCGTACATCATCACTCACCGAGATAGTCCATGACGATGTGCGACTACAATATTGCAATTTAATATTTTAATATCATTTAAAATTCGTATACATGCCACCTCGTAATATATTATCAAGTTATAGGGCGTAAAAAAAATAAAAAACAAAAATATTATCAATGAAACAACGATAAATCGTGTTATTATTTGATTAATTAAATCAATTAATTTGAAGAGTTGCTCAATCAATTTTTAACCAATTTTCGATGGCTCTTTGTTATTGAGTGATTAAACAGCAGCATCGATTTTGATAATCACGAACACAAAAAAAATGTTTCGTTAACACAAAAACCAAAAATATTATCGATAAAATAATAATAAATCGTGTTATCATTTGAATAATTTAATCAATTGATTTGAAGAGAGTTGTTCAATCAATTTTCACCAATTTTTGATGGCTCTTTATAATTGAGTGATTAAACAGCAACATCAATTTTGACAATCAATAAAATTTAATATTTATGTAATTATACAATGGAACACGTGAAGTTTGTTTTTTTTTTTTTTTTCGCAAATTTCAACTCGATAAACATTTAATTTGGCAAAACAAGTCGTCTGTTGTACCAAATTTCATTCTGATGCAATGATATTTGTCTCGAATAAATTTTGTTCCATTCAAACGATCGGAAGGACTCTCTCGTGTTTGTCAAACTCTCGACAAACGTTGCTGCTTGCTTGGGCTACGCGTTGCGTATCAACCGTGCGAGTGTACATTGCGCAGATGAAAAAGAAGATACGTATGGAAATTCGGCTAAAGTAAATTCTACTATCAATACGCTTCAACTGTATTCATGATTTTCAGACATTTTCGACTCTCTGTACACTTCATTTGTATACATCGCGAGTTTCCTACAACATACAATCGACAGGTTGTCAAAAAAAATTTGAAAATTAAAAACTTCTTATGAATTCGTATCGCGAACGAGACTAAAAAGGACTAAAAAGGATTGTCATAAATTTGAATTAAAAAAAAAAAAATACAGCAATTTTGATGCTCTCCAATAAATCAATGATCGTTAATTTTGTTAATAAAATTATGAAAAAATTTATCACTTCAAAATATTCAACTGTCGATTTTTAACAAACTTTTCATTGTTTTTATTTTGTTTATTTTGCTTTTTTTAATTAACACACTAATAAATAAAAAATTAACGTTATCCAGAAACAAAGAAATATTAAAGGACTTTTTCGCTTAAAATGTATTACAATATTTATAGTATTTTGATACCAAAAAGATTAGAGAATTTTGATTAAAAAAAAAATATATGTAAATATATATGTTGCAATATTTATACAGTGAAAAACCCATAGACAAACACGTAAAGATAAAAACTCGTGGGTAGTAGAGACTGACATCCAGAATATCCTTTTTCGCTGTTTGCATCAATACCGACTTGCTAGTTTAATTAAACATTTTTCTTTTAGCATCGCTCAACAAGAGTTCGTAACGCTTTACCAGCATTTTCATACAATCCAAGTGCACTCGTATATTTATATAAATATATATATATATGTACAGCATATTACAGGAGATGCTTTTACCGAGGCTGCTACAAACCCTCAATGATCGACGTTACCTTTTTTTCCTTCATGCTTTTTGCAGTCCTCTCAAATCCCTTTCAACCTATTTTCCACTTCTCTTGTAAATATTCTAGATGGTATATCCGAAGCTAGATCAGTATTTACGCTCTCCAATTTTTTTTTGCCTGATAAGAAGCTATGTTCACTCATTTTGAATGTATTGAAAAAAAAAAAAAAAAAATTCAAATTGTTTTTTAGAGAGTTTACAGAATAAAATTAATTTTTTTAAATCCTCTGCTGCTTTTTTCTAAAAAAAGGAGCCAATTTTTATTTTGGACTTGAGTTTATTTCGATGAAAAAAAAGCATAATCTGGAAAAACAAAAAACAACTGATGGGAACTATAAAAAGAACGAAATCGTTTTTTTCTTTTTTTTTTTTTTACTTTCATCGACAGATAATGACAGTGATCGACAAGAAAAAAGAAAGAGAGAGACTTCACTTTCTCTATTTTCATTTTGTTGGTATTAGCGGAAAACGAAAAGTCTCTATTGTTTGAGCGTTTCTTCAATTTCCGTTCGACATTCGACTCGTTCTTTTTAGACTTGTCTGATTTTACACGCCGCCTAAGGGCACCGTTAGGAAAAGTTGAATCCTCGAGGAGTGATCGGTCGGTGAAACTGGGTCAAATTAAACTAGGTGGCTTGTTTCATTAACGAGACAGACCAATCGATAAAACAAGAATACATCGAATTCTTAAATCTCCTGCCGAAATATCGAACTTTTCATGAATTTATTATATGAATTTTCTAATTAAAACGATTATAAAATGTCGATAATTCTTTATTACTTTGAGACCAAAATAAACGAATCCTTTTTGTCTTTCTATATCATCCGATTTATTTTCACTCTATTCCCTTATTTAGATCCTTCTGAAGAATTTCAATATTTTTTGACCGACGTTTCGATTCATTGGAATTAAATTTTGACAGAGTTTTTAATCTGAAATTAAAAATACATTGAATTATTTATCATTTTTTTTTTTTTTTTTAAACAAATCGAATCACGGCAAATTTCTTTCTACGTCCCCAAACGAAACGAGAGACGTTTTTGTTTTACTTATGAACTGTCTGGAATCTTCTAGTGGCCGATCGGTTTCTCCCCTTGCAATATGATAGCCCACGAGAGAAGCCAAAATCATGACGAACCGCAACATGCCTTCCAAGTGCAATATTTTGTTTTTATTCGCATCTCTCAATCTTATTAATAATTAAAAAAAAAAAAAATAATAGTAAATTATTATTTAATAATTATTTATCAATAATAAAAATGAATAATTATAATAATTGATAGTTTTTATTATGATATAATAATTAATAATTAATAATAATAATAATTGATAATAGAAATAACGATGTCAATAATTTTTGTTTTTTAAAATAGGTACAAAAAAAAAAGTTAAAAGAATGATGAATGTTTAATTAGAAAAATGTGCTGAAAACTAAACCAGTAACCTTGAAATTTCGATCCATGATTGAAAAAATGTTTTTATCGTTGTAATGGCCATAAGGATATTAGAAAAATAATGGAGCTATGAGAATTGCGATTGCGGAGCATCCATTGTGATTCGGATTAATTAAAAAGCCCACAGAAGAGCATTGTCCAGAGGTTATTAAAAGTCAAGGGTGGTCCCGGTTATAATGTTGCAAAAGAAAAAAAAGTCAACGTAGCGGCAATACCGCATCGAGTCTTTGCGTTTTACGTTCCAGTGCGTTCCATAATGGCCAGTTGTATCTCCAGAACCCTGGATAATTACCTTTTACACCACAACCGTCTTTTACTATTTTCTTTCAACATCGAAGCCGTATTCCGTGTCTTTAACTTCTGGATATTGACATTAGTTAGTCTTTTAATGAGTCAGTCCTGGAATACGATGCTCCAGCACCACAAAATTTCAGTAAAATCTACGCGAAATTAAACTGAACGTTTTTCAAAACGTTTTTCATGTTTTTTTTCCCTTATAACTTCAAAAAAAGCTCAAAAATGTTTTTTAAATCCGAAAACTTAAAAAAGCTCAAAGTTCATGTTTTTTTAAATCTCAAAACTAAAAAAAAGGTCAAAATTCCTCTTTTTATCTTAAATTTTTTTAAAAAGCTCAATATTCATGTTTTTTTAAATCTTAAAACTACAAAAAAGCTCAAAATTCATATTTTTATCTTAAAATTTGAAAAAAGCTTAATATTCATGTTTTAAAAAGTCTTAAAACTACAAAAAACCTCAAAATTCGCATTGCAATAAACTAGAATAATTAATTCATTTTTCAAATAATTCTAACCTCCAAAAATGGAGCTTGGAAGCAAGCGAAAAATCTAATTGGCCAAAAGATACTTTTTCTCTTTCTATTCCACTCTCTTTCTTTCTGTTTCCCATATCTGGAGGACAGGATGCTTCAAAGGGTTAAATTTAAAAAGTTGGAAGCCAAGACTACGTAGTGAAGGAGTCGAGAGAGCTTATCCAGAGCGTTGACTTTTCTTAGCTCTCGGGCAAGAGTTATAGGCTGCCTTGTCCTGCTGTTCTCTCTCGCCTTGGCGTATCTTTCGTGCACCGGAGGTATTATGCACCGGCTGTGCTGCACATTGCTCTCGTTATGCTCTTTGTGCTGCAACTTTTGCTGGGACAGCTAGACAAGCGAAACAACGTATCAGATGGACGTGGGAGGGAGGGGGATAACTTTTTTGGTAAACTCTTATATCCTCCGTATGATTTGTACGCCACCGTGTTTTTCTAAGGCAACGATAATAAGTGTGATCACTGATTGTCGTTAGTGCTTCGTGTTTTATGCTTGAAAGAGCCTAAAAAAGGCGTTTTTGGAGAATTTTTTTTTAGGACAGAATAGAAAAGTAAGTCTAGCGAAATTTTAAGATAATTTTATTGCATGTTTGAACATTAAAAGAAAAAAGAAAACCCACCATTTTAGAAAAATCGTAAAACAGAAAACTCGAGAAAACGAGTTTTAAAGTTTAAAGTTTACAATCGGAAAAATGTTGATTTTCTATAACTTACAGTGACGATAAAAGTACACCTTGAATTAGGAATAGATTTTGGCAAAAAAAAAAAAGAAATCGATTTTTTGAGCCATCTTAAGCAGACTTCCCCCTTAAGTTCAAAGTTGGCTGATGGATAGATTGTGTGATTCTGAAGATAAAAGTCCTTAGACATTTTCATCCAAGATGAACCGTTGAAGAGATACGAGCTGTTGAGTGATCGCGGAGTGGGGGAAGGACGCGCGGCTGTTAGCCACGCCCGCTGCGTGCTCATCGGCGCAGCGGATTGGCTGTGGCCATAATTACTGAGTATCCCGCAAACGACGGGTCGTAGAGAAAAATGGTAAAGGACTTTTCTCTTCGGAATTTCTTAATCTAAATGTCCATTAGACTTTAAGGGCTAATATTTGAAGGGTGTAGAAAATTGATACTAATTTATCCGAATGGGGCAGAGAAAAAGAGTATAAAATCGCATGGGAGGAAAAGGATAAAAAGGATCGTTCTAAAGTATCCTAGAATCCAATTTCGAAGGAGGAAATAGTAACGAAACTCTTTGAAATAAGGCACAACGAAAGTTTAAAGCGATATAGAGGCTGAATTTTCCGATCTAAGAGCAGGAGAGTAGAGAATAGAGGAAAATAAGAGGCTCTCAAATAACTACGTAATAACGTTCATCTGACGTCTATTGGTGGACGTGGATACACTAACCCACCTTGACCGTAGCGTTATCGCTATCAAATAGACAATCACAAGTGTGTGTAAAAGAGAAAGAGAGAGAGAGAGAGAAAGAGAGAGAAAGACAGAGAGTGAGCATTTTCTTCGCTACTTCCATCATCTCAACCTCATCACCTCAACTGCAGTTTTTTTTTATCGTTCTCTCTTTCTCACTCTCTTCTTTCTATTCTTCTATCTCTTTAGCTCTTTGGTGGACCACTTCGACCTCGTTGCTGTCCTCGTTTCACTTTTATTTCGTCGCTTCTGCTCGTTCACCATGTTATTTTTTTTTCTCTTGTTTTTCTTTTCTTCTCACCCTTCTCCCTCCCCCCCCTTCCCTCGTATTCTTTGCGCCACTATACTTTGGCTTTCTTCTCATCTGAGCTGAAAATTCCTCGTTGCAATCTACCACGTGCCTGGTGCATCGGCTGTTGCCCCCGGGCTACCCCCCCCCCCCCCTCCCCCCTCCCCACCCGCGCGAGTCCTCATCCACACCTGGCGAATAAAATACACCAGGAAAATTCAACCAAGCCCTGCTGCTCTGCGCGACAATAACGTGTATTCTCGAAACTACGTCAGCCATGGAACGTCTTTCGCACGTTTTATAAGCTTACGTGCCTGAAAATGAGCACCTTATGGCTCAAGAGCTCCCCTTTTACGAACGCCAACATATATTGCTCTTTTTAATCCTTTTTTCACACCTCACTTTCATGACACGTGGCTCTGCAGATTTTCCTGTAAACACTAAATACATTCCCACAGGTATTTTACCTGTCGACCCCTACAAGCAATCCTTTTAAGCTAGGAGTTCTATCGTTATATCGTTTTCTTAAGATTTTGTTGAAAATTTGGATAAACCTTCCTCAATGTCACATGCACGTGGGTAATAAATTTTAGAAGGTTTCACCAAGCTGAACGTTCAGATATTTATTGGTAAAAATCACAGTTTTTGATAGTCTCTCGTAAGAGCTCGTGTTGAAAGTTACATTTTCATCAATAAATATTTTGGCTCCTACACGGTGAAGCCTCCTAAAACTTCGCATACATTTTTATGCAACATCAAAGAAGCTACATCAAGTTTTTCGAAAAAATCTAAAGAAAAAAATGTTCGCAATTTTTGTAATTATACAGCAAGCACATATTACCTTGGATGACCTTGAATTTGGAGTATGTTGTTCTTTAGTCAATTTACAACAACTTTTCTTCATTAACTTGTGCCCGCAAACCATTTTGTATGCGAGAAAAACTGAAAAACAATTTTTCCATATGAATTTCACGATAGAACTTCGAACATTTTTTTCGTACCATTCAACAATGAATTGAAAAAAAAATCACAAAATATATATTGATATTTATCTAATGATTTCGAAGCCTCAGGGCGAATTTTATCATAAAGATTTTTGCTCGGTAACATGTCAAGCAAACAGGATCTTTGTGCCAAGAGGAATTAACAATGGGGAATCGGATTTGAGAGGCTTTGTGATGATTGAAGGCTTTGGTGAGGGAAACTTGTGGGGTCTTTCGAGCTGACTACAACTTGTTTGATACGTAAACAATAATTATCGCATACAATGAGAACTAGTCGTTCGTACTATTCGTGATTACCAAATGCACTCTTGATTTTCCATCGGACTTTTCAGTTCAAGCTGACCTGCATTTCGACAAGAAAAAATAAATCAAAATCCTGCAAAATTGAAACATTTGTCTAAATTTCAATAAATCCTACGAAATAAATTGTATTTATTACAAAAGTTATAAAAACCAACAATTATTCAAAACAGACACAACTGTTGTTTCCTAAAATAAATAAAAAAAACCATGCTTGAGGATCAAGAGTCAAAGGTCCTCGTGATTCGGGTCGAAAAGACCGATACCATAAAAATGATGTATTTGAGGAAGGGACACAAGTAATGCAACGTGTAAATGCATTTGAGCATTAGTGCAATCTCGCCAAGTCTGGTGTAGTTGGTAGCAAGCGTCGTGGCCCGGAGGATCTTGTGTCGGGAAGGGTTGAATGTGTGTGTTACGAGTAAGTCTGGCGGAAATTGCCGCAATGGAGGGAAGAGGTGTATACAATCAGCGTGGGTGTTTCGTGCATTACACCGATCCAGTTACCCCTATTTCAGCCATTTTTTTATTTTTATTTTCATACTTTCCAACTTTTTTTTTCACGTGCTTGCACTAAAGAAATGTAACAAATAAAAAATAACAAAACTTGCTCGTACAATTTAGGACTCTGGGTCGGTTCGTGTGAACGAAATGACTGTATTATGGCCTCGGTAACAGGATTTTCAAGCAATGAGACTCCACTCGTAACTCACATTAACCAAAAGTTACGATCTTTCGAATTTGAGCTTTTTTATCGACACTTAATTTTTGAAAACAAGGGATTTTTTCTCAATTTCTAAATTATTTTTATTCTATTTTCATTAATATTTCTGTTTTCATTTTATTTTTATTTTTATTTTTGAAAAAAAGGATATTTTTTCGAAATTTCTAAATTATTGAGAACGTCAAAGGATTTCAAGAGTAAATTATTTTAATTTTATTTTTATTATTATTTTGGTTTTATTTTTATTTATTTCATTTTTGTTTTTGAAAAAAAAAAAAATACAATTTTTTTTATAATTTAGGCATTTTGGGTGCGAAATAAATGATTTTTTCTAAAACTTTATTGAATTTTTGGAAATCACAAAACATTAAAATCAATCATTTCGGCAGTGAATTAGTCGAATTGGTCGACCGATTATTCTTTTGTGAAATATAAAATAATATATTCCTGAATTCGTCACGTGTTGAGAGATTCATATGTTTGAAATCGTAGAGAGTGAACGTGGCTCGCCACACCTCGTTCGTGGTCAGAGTAGTGAGAGTAGCGTCGCCATATACGCACGAGAGTGTTTGTGTATATACGGTAACATGGACCATAAAATGAAACAACCAAATCGAAAATTCTCCCATCGTTTGGACGCTCTTAAAATTCTCATGATTCTCATTCCAATGGCTTACAAAGCGCCCTCCGCATTTGTTCCTGTTGTTCCTGCGGTCATTTTTTATTCTGTATCAAAGTCGTAAAGCAGAACGTCGTTAGCGAACGTTACCGGAATTTCCGGAATTCCGGAAAAAAAAAAAAAAAAAAAAAGACTCCGAATTAATTTGTACTGATGTTCCAGCATTTTTCAAAAAAATATTTTTCATTTTTTTTCTTCATCATCTGACACGTGACTATTTTACTGTCAACGTCAAATAGATTCAGTTAAAAAAATAGGAAAATTCTGTGGAGACATTAAAAAAATAATAAAAATTTAAAAAAATAAAAAAATCCTTCGGAATTAATTTTTAGTAATGTTTCAGCATTTTTTAAAAATACTTTTCAATTTTTTTCTGCATCATCTCACACGTGACTATTTTACTGTCAACGTCAAATAAATTCAGTTAGAAAAATAAGAAAAATTTGGCCATCATTCAAATGTATTTGGACAAAATGATGATCCTTTTTGTAAAGTATATATTTACATGGTATTTTTTCGTGGCATATCACTCACCCGGACGTCGTGACAGAAGATACTAAACGCCGAAATAGAGACGCATTACTTCGTTATCCGATATGCTGGCCGCGAATATCGATTTAATAATATATTTACTCCGACGTCCTGGCTGAGCGATTCCTCGTATTCGTATGAATTAGCCTCGCAGTTATTTCTATATAAAATGTTTTTTAATTCTTTTGATTTTCATTGTGTATTAAATTACAGAAGATTTATTGAGATTTTTTCATATTTATTTACTTGTTTATTAAATATTCAAACATGCATTCCAATCATTTGTAAATTAACACTTCACTGGGATTTAAAAAAAAAAATACGTTATCGTACATATTTTTATTATTCGATTAAATAATTTTCGTCTTCCTCTAATTTTTTTTAAATCCGTTTCTTCGTGTCAAAGTGACAAAAGAGTTTGCTTACGAAAAGACTTGCATGAAATTCAAAATAGACGTCTATAAAAAAACAATTAATTCAAGTCTGAGGACGAAATAAACGAAAAAGCGATACAAATTTTTTTACTATTATCGGTTGCTGCTCAAGAGTATTTTCCGTCCAGACGGTTAATCGATATTTGAAGCGCAGCGACGATAGGAAAATCCTGGGCAAACTCTCATTAAGATCATTCACAGATTCGCGAAACTAAAAATCTATAGATTGTGAGGAATAATTTAATGGAAATTAATATACGAAGACAGTCGACGTTAGAAATATTTTTCCACGTTTCCACATTCCCTCGATTAAAACGCCAGTGGATCGAATAATTTTTGAAATCTCATAAACGATTAATTCGTCATTAAGTCTTTTTTTTCGAACTAAAAATCCTCGAAATCAAAAAATTTTGAATTAATCATTTATTTCCATCGAAAATACAACAGAAAAAAGAAACAAGGGTTGAAAAAAAGATTCAAAAGGGACGCGAATTCGTGGATGACGTTCGCAGGGGTTGAATGCCACAGAAATCTCGAACAGTCGATCCTCGTATTTTGGAGCAAACTTATTTCTCATCTCTCCTAGACTCTCGAACGTATATAAAGAAAAGCATGATGCTCTGGTCGTAAATATATAGGGGATGTAAGAGACTTTAGTGAGGGTCTAAACACACGGAATCTCTTATTATTTTCGCACGTTATAAAAAGGGCATTTTCCTCATTCAAAAGCCCCGAGGGGGTGTCTCATATTACTCTGACTTTTCATACCGTCCCTCGACACCCTTCAACTCTAATATATCACATGAACGTCTATATATATGTACTCGTTTCATACGACCAACTAAAATATATAATCTTGGCTCGAACACGTGAGTTCATCCTCCTCGTCATCTCTTCATAACCGCGAAAGTTCACGAGGGTGCAAATTCGAAAGGATGACGTAATAATTTTGAGATTTCTTGGGATTTCTTCACGATCCCTGTCACGAGCTCGTGGCTATTCAATGAATTCGACTCATCCTCGTGTTTTACCAGGTCGAGGTGATGGCCTGACTCCGTAAAAATGGCGCGGACAAGGTAAAAAAATTCATTGAAAAAACATCGATAAAGAGTAATAAAAAATGTGGATGAATTAAAAAAAAAATGTTGAACAAAATTTACAAGATTGTGAGTTATTCAATTGTGGAGGAACAATTTTTATTTTGAATTTTTTATTCTGACGTTTTGGACCATGTAAAGAATTTATTTTAATTGTTTTAATTAATTTTTATGTTTTTCAATGGCGTTGGGAATTATTTAGAAAAATGCGAAAGGATGAATTAATAATTTAGAGATTTTTTGGGACTTTTTTCGAAAAAATTCATTGAAAAAATATCGATGTCGTAAAGAGCAATAAAAAATGTGAAATGAATAAATAAAATGTTGAACAATTTACAAGATTATGAGTCATTGAATAAAAAATTTCATTTTGATTTTTTTTATTGACCTTTCGTACAATGAATAAAATACATTTTAATTGTTTTAATGAATTTTTATGTTTTTTAATGACGTTGGGAATAATTTGTAAAGATTCATGACCTTAATGCCAGTGAATAATTAGAGGTTACAGAGTTTCATGGGGGGTCGTAGTTTCCATCAAATATCAATGGGCATCGAGGGGGCATTGAGCTCCGGATGGTTTTACATTATTATTTCAAAACCAGATTTACCACCGGAACGATAAATTCAGCTTCAAATTAATCACTACACTGTACCAACAAAGCCTTCAAACAATATGTTTTCGCATATTTTCCTGCGAATCGTTGCGCGATCCTTTACAAATGTAATTTGAGCGAAAAAATAAATAAAAAATGTTGTGGTATTTACGAATAAAAGAGTTCAGCAGTTGAAACGATGTCAAACAAAAATAAAACAATAATTGTGTTCGTCTCTTTGATAAAAAAAAAAACACAGGTACTGCAAAGTGAACATGGAAAGCAATATTTTTACAATTACCAACAATATTAAAACACGAAAAATAAACAGACAGGATTTACAAATGAATCTTTTTTAAATTAAAATGAAAAATTGATTGCTAAAATTCTAGAAAAATAATGACAGAAATGACACTAAAGTTGTGTCCTACAAATTCGTTAAAACCACAAATAAATATGGCGTGACCGCGAGAAGATTTAGTTTTCGGGGTAGTAAGTCCTCGAACTCCGCTTTAATGGAGCCTGGATTTCCCGAGAGACTTTCACATGCACCAATGAATAGATATATGATAGAGTTATGATTCCCCTATGTTACCATTATGAAACCAACCCTTAATATAAATGTTCAACCTTCACCCTCCCCGTTTTTATTTTTCTTGCCCTTTTTCTCTCTCTTTCTCTCTCTCTCTCTCTCTCTTTCTCTCTTTCTCTCTCTCTCTCTCTTTCTCTCTTTCTCTCTGTACTTTTTTTTCTTTCCTTTTCCCATTTGGTCGAATACTCACCCTCTCGTCCATATTGTACGAAAGCCACCCTTATGGGTTTTGTGCTAACAACCCTCACGATCTTAAACAGTACTACAATTCTATGATCCACACCATATAAAATGAGGTGGTTTTCGATGGTGAAAAATCAATTTTCATGCCCTTCTTAACAGGCACCTTTCCACAGTCTTTAATAAGGGGATGATTTTTCGCTATTCAACGCCATATAAACAGGTTCTAAATAAATATATTCAAAAATTTGCAAAATTTCATGAAAAAATCTCAATTGGAAAACGTGCCTGGAGGTTTAACTCTTTACAATTATGATTTTGTGACTTTTGCTGACACTATTTGTCATTTATTAATTATGGATTAGGCTCTTTATTGGTAATTAATGAAAATAAAAATGTACTTTTTACAAATTTGATTATGTATTTCGACAAATTCTACATTAAATTATGTGTGATACTTATATATTTTTTTTATAATCAAATCGTGAATTAATTGAGAAAATTTTCGATTTATTTGCAGAACCAAATTTCAAAGAACCCATCAAGAACGAAACCGCTCCGGTTGGTCGAGAAGCCATTTTGGCTTGCCTCGTACAGGACCTCGCTGCCTACAAAGTAAGTATTCAACAGTTACGCTCACTTCTCTATACATTGTTCAATTAATTATATTAGGATACTTTGAATTTAAGGTTCAATTAAATTGTAATTAAATTCCTTTATTGCACATATCGCCATTTCTGCGAAGCTAATGTTGATTAACTTCATTTTCATCAGCTGTAACTGGTTCGTGGGGATTATGAGTTCATAAACAATAAAAATTATCTTCAATAATGTGAAAAAATGAGTTTTATTTATTTTTATTTTTTAAATAAATTTATTTTTTTTGTCTGCCAAGGCCTCTTGGTTTTTTAACTGTTAAATATTTTCATTTTTGTTTTTTGGCATTTCAAATGTTGGAAAAAAATCAATAATTATTCCTATCCCATTAAACAGCAATTTTAATGAAAACCATAATTTATAACACGACGAAATATTTCTACAGGCCAATTTGGCTGTATGAACCGTCGCTAGAGGCAATCAACTTTGGAGATTGCGTGACGGAATAGCGAAATAGTCAATTTCGTGCGGGGTGATCGAAAAACGCTAAAATCGACGTTCGGGAGTTAATTTTCGAATTTTGAACAAAGACACGGAAAGAAGTTTGGGAAAGCTTTTGATCGGTTTCTATCGTGCTTGGGATCAATTGACCATGGAATTTACGCCTGAACGAGTCACTCCCAAAGTTAGTTCCTCACGTTTAATGTAACATGTGTGTACCAAACGTTCCAAAACTCACATTCAAGATTTATGGAGTACGATTATAACGTCAAAAAAAAAAATTCTTTAATCAAAATTTTCTCTAGAAATTTTTTTTTGGAAAAAATTGTTTGAATTTTTTTTAGAAAAAATTGTTTGGATTTTTTTTTTTGGACCAAAAATATCCAATTAAACGGTTGGGCCGAAGGGTACGAAAAAAATCGAGAATTTTAGGTAAATTCGGTCGATTCGAAGGACTCCAGAAAATTGCGGAGTAACTATCGGAAAAAATCGAACCCAAAAAATATAATAAAAATTATATTTTTCAGAAGAAAATTATATTTTTCACAGAATCTGGTGGACTCTAAATTAATGAATAACTTTATAAAAAATCATCCTAGAAAGAAACGGCAAAGGATTTTTTTCTCCAGAATCGTCCATCCTGCCATTTTCTATCCGAGCAAAAGTTGGAGCTTCAAATTTGAGGTTTTACGACACAAAATAAGTAGAATCAAGAATATCATCAAATTGGTACGAATTAGCATAACGTACGACCCTTTTATCAAGATTAACGTCAACGGTTTATCCCAAAAATCGATAACTTCATAGCTCACAATTCCAAAAATACTTTGAAACCTGTCAAAAAACACAATGTCCAAATGAGGTCGAAAGGCCCACACATTTGGAAATGGCAAAGATATAAAATCAATTGAACCGGAAGTGATGGACAGGATGGAGGAGCTCTCGAATGGGTTGACGTGTTCGCATATTATTTTGGTATTCCATTTCATTGCCCCATAACACAATATATACAAGTACAAATATTATACGCGTACAATACACAAATGTAAATAAATAAATATATATATATATATCGAAAAAACATGAAAATGGTACATTCAATCTCGCTCGATTGCCCCACAGGATCCCATTTCTCTTTTCCTCCTTCTGTAAATATTTGCGGTTATCGATATTTTCAAGAGAGACACATATATATACACATACAAATAAAAAGTATGTCTCTTCATGTCAGATTTCCGGGAGTCGTTGGATGGAGTTGGTTCAGGAGGGGGTCGTAGAGCCCTTAAGGATTCAATTGTACCCAGTAAAAGAAAAAAGAAAGAGAGAGAGAGAAAGAGAAGGAGAGGGAGAGAGAGAGAGAGAGAGAGAGAATGGATAAAAAGAAAGAGATAAATCGATCGTTCAAACAGAATAAGGGACGATGTAATATTAGAGCAAAAGTGGAATGGATGTAGTGAAAGAAGGCCTCCGCTCGTCAATTTTTCCCTGCGATATGAGACGAAAGGGTGGAACGGGCGATTTCAAGCAATACGTCAAACATAGAAGCATTCGAGCGTTTCAGATCAAGATATATCGAGAAATATGGCGACTTTTTTTTATTTTCTTATCGTCTTTATCTTCCATGTACTGCCCCGAGCCTTTCGAACTTCCGGTTTCTTCCTTTACGTGAAAGAACACTTGGACGCCCTAGGGCCCACGTCCCACTGTAGCTTCCTCAACAGCTTCCTCTCTTTTTCTCACATTTTCTTCTTCTTCTTCTTCTTCTTCTTCCTCTTCGTCTCTACGCATACGTTCAAACGTTCCTTTCATACAAATCCTTCTTTCATCGCTCTCCCAATCGTTCCTTTTATCTTTCAGATAAGATTACTCTTTTCCCTTTCCATATTTATTTGCGCATTTTAGTGCATTAGTCAATTGTGATACAAGTGCAAATATTTGTCGATTGTTCATTCTTAACACTGCAATTTTTCAAAATTACACTTTTTGGCTCGGGCTTTTGTCCGAGTTTCATTTTTAACGTGATTCTACGACAACATTAAAATCATTTGCTGATGCATCAAAACATTTGGACTGTCCGGATTAAAATGGCGAAGGGAAACCCAGGCAATTTCGAAAAATTACTAAAATCTTTCGAAAAACTCCAATGTCCATACAATTTTATTAATTTATAATAATATAGCGACTCAGTCGTTACTGTCAAAAATTATGGAACTTTAGCGATTTTTAATTTTCTGTTTGAGGAGGTGTCGAAATATAAATAAACAAAAATTTACATCAGCTTCGAAAATCAAACATTAAAAACATTTTTCAAAATTACATTTCGGGCACTTCGCTTTAATATTTTTTTCTCGTTTTTAATGTTTGATTTTTAATGATTTTTAATTTTTGTAATTTCGTTACAATAAAACTCGTTTGGTATTTTTTTTTTTCAGTTTTTGTACGTATGGAAAAAAAAGAAACAATGAAAAAAGGTTTCAAGACAAAAACGAGCCTACAAGAAAACGCAGTAGAATTTGAAGCAGTTTAATTAATTTAATGAGTTCTGTCGGGCATTAGGACGAAAGGGTGAATTTCTGAAAAGAATATGATTTTAAACTCAAGGGTTCTTCACTTTTACTGGTTCCGACAAATTTGACCTCTTTCACCTCCATTTTCCACTCCTTCTTTTCTTCCCTGGAGTTTTAAATTGATTCGTTTCTCAAAGATCTCGTGAATAACGGTTGAGAGAAGTGGAAAATCGCTCGGGGCGGAAATCATATTTGTCTGAACGTCTCATCCGTCTGTCTTTCGCTTTCTCTCTCTTTCTCTCCCTCCTCTCTCTCGCCCTCGTTGTCCAGTCACAAGTTTCTTACGGCCATTCTCGTATATCAGGTTAATTTCACGTTCCATCTCTTGTATTTGCTCTCTACCAATGTTCCACTGTGTATACCTAATACGAAATATTCTACGGTGCAGAGAAATGCTAGGATTTCGAGCAGCAGATTTCGTACGTCGAGACACTTCAGTAAAATTGTTAAAAAAAAAAAAAAAAACTAACAATTATAAATAGGAACTTTGATTTTAATTATTTAAATTAACAATTTGAAATACGAAATGAAATAATTAACATAAAAATAAAATAAATTAATTGAATAAAAGAAATAAAATAAAATAAATTCAATTGAAATAAAATTAAAATTAAAATTAAAATAATTAACTAATGATTCTCATTTCACGACCAAGATTTACTCGGTAATTAGTCCATAAAGAATGTAGTGATTTTTTTCAAATCCTCTTAACAGATATTTTACAAGATTTCCTTGTGATTATTTTTTCAAAAATTTTCAATTAAAAGAATGAGTTAATTATTCAAATTGAGAAGAAAAAATGACAAGAAAGTCTTGTAAAATATCTGTTAAATAATTGACTAATAATTTTAATTTTGAGATGAGAATAAAATCTTGTAAAATATCTGTTAAAAGGATTTGAAAAAAATGAGCGGATTCTTTATGGGCTAATTAATGGGTAATTCTTGATGATCTATGAATGGAAGTAAAAAATAAAAATAAAAAGTTTGTCATTTTGTTGGAGAACGAGAATTTGCCATTAAGGGGGATGAAATGATAACTCGTGATTTATGTTGTATATGCTGTCATTTTCTAAAGTAGGATGGCTCCGACGAAAAGGGGTTGGAGGGGAGAGGGAGGAGGCTGGAAATTGCAGACTCGATGTTTGCAGACTCGAAACACGTGGAAATGTTTCCTGTTGGATGGACGTGTATGTGCCTATGTTAAAATAGGTCGTGGAGAAGATATCGCGTAGTGGAAATGCGTGCAGTCTGGACCAGGGGTTTGTAACGTGTCCCTCTTGCCCGCATTAGTTCGCTCCAGGAGCTTAATCAACCGCTAACCATGACGCAGAACCCTGCGAGATGCTCGATCTGGGGATTATTATTCAAGCGTCCTAACACACCTCCTCTTCTCACATATCTCTCTTTCATCTCTTTTTCCAAGTTTATTTTTATGTTTTTCTATTTTTATATTTCTCTTCCATTAAGGTAGTTCTATCGTGACACTCATATCGAAAAATTGTTTTTCACTTTTTCTCACGTACAAAATGGTTTGCGGGCATAAGTTAATGGAGAAAAGTTGTTGTAAATTGACTAAAGAACAACATACTCCAAATTCAAGGTCTTCCAAGGTAGTATGTACTTGCTGTGAAATTACAAAAATTGCGAACATTTTTTTCTTTAGATTTTTTTGAAAAACTTGATATAGCTTCTTTGATGTTGCATTAGAATGTATGCAAAGTTTTCGAAAGCTTCACCGTGTAAGAGCCAAAATATTTATTGATGAAAATGTAACTTTTAACACGAGCTCTCATGAGAGACCACCGAAAATTTTGATTTTTACCAATAAATATCTGAACTTCCGCTTGGTGAAACCTTCTAAAATTTATTCCACACGTGCATGTGACATTGAAGAAGATTTATCCAAATTTTCAACAAAATCTTAAGAAAACGATATGGTGATAAAACGACCTTAAACAAATTTTATTTCATCTACTTTTTAGCCATTTATTTTTTAATCAATATTTATTTATTTCGAATTCTTTTTAACCTTTTCTTATTATTTACATTTTTTATTTTGTTATAATTAGTTTTTGTTATTAAAAAAAGAGAGATTTTACTCTATTTTAAAATTACTCTAATTTTTGTATAAAATCGAAAATTTTATTTTGCTCTCATAACATAAAAGTTCTCCAAAAGTTTGAGGTTCCAAAAGACGTTGTCAGATTATTCCTCCAGATGTTGATGCGTTCACCAATATTTACTTGCTGCTTCCTTTATACGTCATTGCTGCATCCCAAATCGATTTTTATTTATCCGTAGGATATCGGTGACTCGAGGGAAAAAGGAGAAAGATTTAGAGTTGGGCCGAAGTAAATATTAAAAAGTATTCATCCCAGCCGAGCATCGTATTCATGAAAGTCAAATGGATATGTTGGTATTTCGCATGACCGCGATAACAGCAAGAGAACAGAAAATGCAAGAGGGAATAACTCCAAAGAAATAGAGTTTCATAAAAGAACGAGTTGTGTTTTTTTGTAGTGGAAACGTCACTAAACATTGAAACGTGTGTGTCTTAAAGTAAAAATCTTTTTTTTCCCTCGGAATTTCGAATTTGATTTCTATAAAAATATAGAGATGAGGATTGACAAAAAAAATTGAAATCAACAAAATTAGAACAAATTCACGAAAATTACTGTAACTTTTTTTCCATTCGAAGCTGGGACCCCAGTCACCGCTCATTCTCTTCATTGTCGAATTATCTTCAAACTTGTAATCAGTGTTTTTCATTTATAGTCTTTTTTTAATAACACGAGAAATTTTGAAGTAAAAAAAATGATGAAAAATTGAATTTTTCGATTGGCCTTGCCTGAATAAATAATTGATCGGAATGCAATACGGCCTACAATCTATTCTGATTTATGGGCTTCATTCCTGTGAAAAATTCATGCAAATTGGTTTAGTGGTTTTCGCGTGAAAAGCGGCCAAACACAATTTTGCAGTTTAGTTTTATAAATAAAGAGATTTGATTTATTCTCTTTGCAATAATTCAACATTTTGTCATCTGTCGTGGAAAGACCTAAAGAAAGAGAGAAAGAGAGAAAGAGAGAGAGAAAGAGAGAGAAAGAGAGAGAGAGAGAGAGAGAGAGAGAGAGAGAGAGAGAGAAAGGGGGCCATGAGAGACCTGATGAGCACAGAAGGATATGTGGCTTGATTACACCTGAATTATTTAGTTTTATCCAAGCTCTCGACGAGGCTCATTAACCTGTTTCCAGTTTGCGTTGCAAATTTCTAACTGTCACGTACATTAGTGGCAACGTTTCGAATTCCAAGCAGCTAAATACTAAAGGGTCAATATATATCGATATCTGTATTAAAAATATATATCAATCCACACAAATTGAAAATGATAGGACTTTACAGATGTTGGATAAATAGATGGTGGCATTTGAATTCGCAATTAAATAATCGTTATTATTATTTATCATTTGTGAACATGCTCCTCGGATTAATAACGTGTCATTGATCAAGTCTCATTTTCATAGCAATGTTTAAATTTCATGAAATCAATCAAACAGCTCGGTTTCTGACAACTTTCGTGATTGACTGGATCACGTGACAATATTTCTCCGCGTCTATCCTGATGATATTCCCAAACTTTAGTGGCTCTCGTTCTTGGCGAATTTTTACTCATCATTCTCGACCTCGATTCGTGGAGTTTACCTTCAATTTATTTGCAATATATATCATTGACGAATTTATCAATTTTCGATACTCTGGGCCAGCGATTTTGATTAATCAGAGTAATTGATCGACTGTTACAATTTTTCAATTCCGATTTCTGTTCAATTTCACTTTTAATTGCTTTAATAACTCGTTTTCCGTTAATACTGAATAATGGTTTATTATCGTTTTCTCAATTAACGGTGCAAAAATTCGTTCGAATCAATTTAATCGTCAACATTGTGCAGCAGCATCTTTTGGATCGAAATTTTTTGAAAGTTATTCCTTTCTGTCACATTTTTCCTTCTCCCATAATCGGAACTTTAAATTCTCGGATTAAAAAAAAGTGTTTAATCGAATAGCAAACAGAATTAATATAACGAGATACTGAAAAAAAAAGTTTCTACAACTTTGGACAGCTTTTGCAAAAATATTTGGCTCTCAAAAGGAAGCTCTACGAGGAAATAAAATCGCTTTTTTCTGCCATTCATCTATTCCTCTGTTTTTCTCATTTACTGTGAAAAGTGGGGCGATTGAATGGAAACGAATACCAAGAGATTCGAGAGTTTATAAAACCGATACAAAAAATTTTTGCTGACGAAGCACGAAGTACTTTTTTTTTTTTTTTTTTCAATGCTTCAAAAGTCAAATTGACTGGAAACGTTATCCACTAATATCGCATTGATAAAAACAGTTCGATAATTAACAAACAGTCCCCGATAAAATTGTCGATATAACAGAACTTAAAAAAAGAAAAAAAATTAACAAAAATCCTGCACAAAAGCCAGAATCCTGAATGATTGTAAAATAAATACAGAAAAGCAAAATGATTGCGATGTTTTTCAATATAAAATATGGGTTCGTATTAAATTAGTCTGATTTCGATTAAAATTCGAAATTCGAATGCAATTTTTTCGGAATGGAAATATAAATTTCTACGGGATGATAAAAAAGTCTTTCGTTTTAATTGAAATATTATTGGAAAGTTGAACGAGAATAGTGACGACAGGAAATTGTTGAAAGAAAAATCGTAAGCTTTTGAAAAAAAAATGGAGATCACTTTCCGATAACAGTTTATACTTTTATTTCTGAAGATTTTAAAGATCCCGAGGAAGACGTTTCATTCTGAAAGTGTCTGTTGCACTTCCGGTTGGTATGACATGGGTGAGTGCAAGCAATTGTAAATATAGGATCCGCGGGGGCAGCAGCACACAGGGGTTGAAGGCTGTTGAGAGTAAAAAAGATGAGAAGGGTTGGGGTTGGGGAAAAATCCAGGTATACAAAAGTGCTGAATTGTTTGTCAGTTGCTGGTTTTCCGTCTGTGTTATTTTTGAGTATTCGAGTCCGAGCATAAAAGGGTGAAGGGTGGTTATCATTTTTGACTTCATTTTCCAAGACATAGAATAAGGGATGGCAACGTTAGATTAAACGGAGGGGGAAACTTTTAGAGGGGAAGAGAGTAAAAAGTGTGTTAACGAGGTTCTATCGCCATAATCGTAATTGTATTAATAAAGTAACGGCAAAATGATCGAATACAATTTTTCCAAGATGATTTTTTGAAATTTTGCGCGAATCTTCTCGAGCGTCGTATTATAATGTGTAAAAATTTTGAGAAGGTTTCACCGTCTGGTAATCGAGATATTCAGTGTTTAAAATCGCAACTTTAACACGAGGTTTTATGGAAAGTGACGAAAAAAGACGATATTTAACAACTAATAACTCGATTTCTAAACGGTCAAACTTCCTCAAATTTGACCCACAGTTGAGTATGAATGTTGAGAAGATTCGTACGAATTTTAAACAATTAAACTTGGAATTTATCGAACGTCCTTAAAAGGGTTGGAAAGGGATGATTCGAAGAGCAGGAAAAAGGCTGAAGGTTAAAAAAGGGTCGCGAAAAAGTAGCAACGACACGTGAAACTCAAACTCCGTCTAAAATCAAACGTTCATCTCTTTCAAAATGAAATATCCCTCCGGGCAAGAATTTCTAACAACCCTTAGATAATGGAGGACGCAATGGAAAATCCTTCACATCTGCCCTCGTCGTCCTAAGACTCAACTTTCACTGTTGCCTTTCAAATGTCATGTACAAACACTCGTTCGAATCTCTTTCCTCTCCTCCCATCCCTTGGCAAACTTCTTCAATAGTTTTCACTACCTCTGTCACTGAGAACGCAACCCCAAACCCTTACTTTGACATTTTCCGATATCTTCCAACCGTTAGCAATAAAATTGTATCGAGTAAAAAAATAATCCGTAGCTATTATTTATAACAATTGGCCCGAAATTCGTGAAAAAATATCTTTTGTAACGATTTATAAGAATTTCATCCTAAAATAAACGTCCAACAATACCTGTTCGTAAAATAAACAAAGCAACACGAAAATGGGTCACGTGTATGCAATTCGCGATCGTGCGCAAATATTCAAATCCCAGATCACGATTTCAAACATAATTTTACAAATAAATAACTCATGGAATCGGGGGATCGAATAATATCGTTAATTTTGATAAAATGATTCATGTCTAATGATCTTTCATGAGTTACGTTTCCTTTTAAAGAAAAAAACAAACAAAGCAGCCATTATTTATGAGCCAACGAGACAAAATGAATCAAAATCCTTATAAGGCCATTGAAGTATTTTCGCAAAAGTTGACGTTAATTGAATTTATGTGAGGTTCAATAACAGTGAATCTTGAATCCGAGAAAAGTAAGGCAACGCATGCAAAAATTGTGGGTCGGCAAAGGGCTGAGATCGAGAGAAGTTTCGTGGTAATAGTGGGAGTGTTTTTGGAATAACTGTCAAAATTGAGTTAAATGGTATGAAAATAGAGAAGATGGAAGGAAGGAGAGAAATGGTGGAGACACATTGCTAGTTGGTTAGACTCGCGTGTCTCATTCCCTGGTGCTCTTCCCCGGGTGCTCTTCCCCCTTTGCTTCAGCCGCCCCTAAGCTTGCTGGGGAAAATTACCTCCAATGGATTCTCCTGGCTGGGGAAACAGAGGTGGCCGGAATGGTTGTCCTCATCTCCCTTTGCCATGCTGCCAGTCGTAAATACTTGGTTATCATAGTTGGCGGAAGTGCGACGGGGACATTACGTAGATTCATCTGGGCAGGAAGAGGGGATGAAGGGAAGAGAGAGGTACCGAGTGGAGAGAGAGGAAGAGAGGAAGAGATAGAGAAGCGGACAGTTGCGACGAGCCAACATAGCCACACATGGACAATGACCCAGGCCAAGAGAAGCGAGAGTGTTCCATTCATTGGAGTGGATATCAAATGCAATAGTTCATAGGGGTACTTCCGACTATGTGGTCAACCAGTCCTCCAACTTCCATTTCTCTCTCATGTCCCTAATCCCATGACCCTTCGTGGTACATACACGATTCACCCTTTAAACCCCCCCGCTCGCTCCGGCTACGTAAGCGGGTCAGACTGTCTCCACATCCGCTACTCTCCAACAGATTTACACGCCGGGGCCCTCGATATCGCTGATCCCCGTCCAGGATCAACGAATCAACTCAGCCTTACCCCCCTTACCTTCTCCCATTTCCCCAACTATTTCACCACTTTCCTACCAGTTTCACAACTTCATTTTCTAAACCTCGACCTCTCGAGGTAGGATTTACTAAATTGGTCTTCAGCACATCTTCCGTATGTCTGGGAATGTTAGCTAACGTTTTAGTTTGAAGAATTTATCACCGATAGCGATGTATACGCGGTCGCGAGTTAAGCAACATCCACTTCGGTCAGTACTTGGTTGGGTGACCGCTTAGCCATGTACCAGCTGGCGTGTCAATCGCTGAGTGGGAGGCAGTTTTCGCTTTCTGATGGCGTTAAACAACTGAAATTTAGTGGAAATTAAGAATTAATGAAAAAATCCTGAAGCAAATCATCAAATGTCATACTTTCATGCGGATTTATAAATTAATTTTCATCGTAGTTCTAATACCCGAAAAGTTTGACACGAAAAATATATTCGAAGGCAGAAATATTTGTAACATTTGATTATCCATTAATTTTTTTGTGCCTAGGTGGCCTGGCTCAGGGTTGACACTCAGACGATCCTAACAATAGCGAATCATGTGATTACGAAAAATCATCGAATAGCCGTGACCCACAGTGACCATCGTACGTGGTTTCTTCACATAAGAGAAGTTCGAGAATCCGATCGTGGATGGTACATGTGTCAGATAAACACGGATCCGATGAAAAGTCAAAATGGATATTTAGACGTTGTTGGTAAGTTGTGAATTTCTAATTTTTTCTATTTTTCACTATTTTTTTGTTATTAAATAATTTGCACGTTTACCAACGAAGATAATCTTGCAAATTGGTTTTTAATGAACGTTGAAACCTCGAATCAAACGTACCATTGAATAAATCACTCGCTGAATAAAGGCTTAAAATCCTTTGTTTAAGATTGAAATTTGTTGAAATCCAAAATGGTGGTTGCGCACAACAAAAATCATAAAGTTGTATTTATTTCTTGAGGGAACGGAAATAAAGGGCATTGAAGTTGGGGTCATAACTGATGTGCACGTGGAAATGGTACGGGAGGTTTTTATGGGAAGAGGGACAAAAGATAACGGTGTATGACGAGAGAGAGAGAAAGAGAGAGAGAGAGAGAGAGAGAGAGAGAGAGAGAGAGAGAGAGAGAAAAGGTCGCGGGAGAGTATGCTCGGATGTGACGATACTCCGGAAGCTCGCTGGGATTAAATTGCTAAAAATGGGATAAAAGTGCGCGGCTCTCCCAGATCTAGCATGGAATACCAATTTGATTTGGACCACCCAGGGACACTCTCGTAAAAGTCAAATACGAACGCGTACCCGAAGCAAACCACCGGAAGTGGGATGTGTCTCTCGTTCAACTGTTGTGGTGCTTCATTCCATCCACCTTTTCACAATAATACAGTTCACAGTCCTACATCCCGGTACCGTTCGTACTTTCACTAGGATTCTACGCGTGACTGTTTTGCAACGATTGCATCAAAAAATCCCAAATTCTATTTTTAACAATATTTTTATTCAGCCAAAATATTAAATATAATATTTATGGTATTTATCGATCCTCCCTTGCATTATGGATGAGGCATAATATTACGATGAATATGATATTCAACGAGGTTCGATCGCCTTAATCATAATAGTGTACAAAGTAACGGCAAAATGATCGAATACATGTTTTCCGAGATCACTTTTTGAAATTTTGCGTGAATCTTCTCGAGCGTCGTATTATAATGTGTACAAAATTTGAGAAGGTTTCACCGTCTGGTAATCGAGATATTCAGTGTTTAAAATCGCAACTTTGACACGAGGTCTTATGGGAAGTGACGAAAAAAGACGATATTTTCCAACTAATAACTCGTTTTCTAAACGGTCAAACTTCCTCAAATTTGACTCACAGTTGAGTATGATTGTTGAGAAGATTCATACGAATTTTGAACAATTAAACTTGGAATTTATCAAACGCGTGAGAAACGATCGAACCTCCTTAAATAAATGTATGACAGTACAATTTTTTTTACTGACTCCAAGCGGATGAATTTTGTTTAATGTTCATTCAATGAAAATAATTTCCATTATTTTCCGATTGGTAACTGTTTCCATGCATTTAAAAAATAAATTACTTTCACCTCATCTCATCGACCAGAAGTTTACGAGCTCAAAAAGATGATACCGGATCGGACATCGATGGCAATTGGGTTAATTACACTAGTAAGCTCTGTCCAACTTCAAAAGAAGATTTCAAACTCGATAAGCCAAAATTGTACTGGTGTGTTCCATTTACGTGCTCTCCCTAATGGAGTATTAATTAGTCCAACATTTAATTAATTCTCATCAGTGAGGCTGAGACTCCATTATCCGTGTTCTACCTCTGGCGGAGCACAACCTCGATCGGGAGGACCTTAAAACTTGAAAAAAAAAAAAAAAAACTATTTCTCGAGGTACAGTCGTCGACGAGGTCGAAGCAACAAGAACCCTTCTCAATTACCACCCTGGCCCAAGTCTGAAAAGAAACTTCTAAAAGATTGTCAAAAAAGTTGAGTTAAGACTTTACAATCTCTGCCAATCTATCGATTTAGGTTTGAAAAAAAAACCTTATTTCTCGAAAAAGTTCTTAAGAACGAAAATCATGGTTTTAGGAATCATTGTAGACCAACAATCATGGTTCCAACGATCCTTCAACCACTCGATTAATTGAACTTCAGTTAACTCAATTCGATTGAACGATGAAGCTTGGAGCTTGTATACCTTCGATGAACAAATAAGGTGAATCAATGTGACAGATGTTGGCGAAGATAGGATTTTACGTCCTTTGACGAATCCCAATCACAAGTGTAACCAGTACAGAATGTTGAGTCAGGCACATATGGAGCATTCCATGCCAATTCAGCCACTCGATAACCTTTTTGGGTTTTGTAGTTAAATTGTAGTTAAATAAAACCTACAATTATTCAAAATGGTATTCCATGAATAAAACATCATTTTTTATTGAATTTCGTCGCCTAGCCCGAGTCTTTTGACAAGATTTTTTTTTTTAATTACGAAAAAATATAACCAAAAAGAAGCCCATCATGAAACTAGTCTTAAAAATCTTCGAATTCGTTGAAGATTTTTTGACAGTTCTTTTTAAGAAAATCAAAAAAAGTAATGTCCTCGAAATCAATGATTTTCTTGCTTCAACCTACAAAAAATTGGATCAAACTTATGCCAAACATTTTTTTTAATTTGAAAAGAACAGGAAAATCCTCTCAATGAAAAAACAAAAAAGCTCTATTCGGTTCATTTTTTAGCAAGTTATTTGTAAGTGAACGAAAAAAATTTTTTTTTTTTGTAAAAAATCATAAATGATAATCCGATCGATAAAAAATTCTGAAAAAAAATCAACAGAGCTCCTGTCAATGGGCAAAGCAACCTAAGAAATTCCGAATGGAAATCAAAAACCAAAGGTTAAGTTGGCGTGGAATGCCCCATATATAAATAAATATTTAAAAGAAGAAGAGTTGGGATTGAGAGTGAAAATGTATGGAGCAAAAGCGATGAGTGGATAGTAGGTGGGTAGATGAAGCGTTAAGCGAGCTTTGGATGCAATAGGTTCTCGAAGGACTAGGAATAGGGTTGGAAGGGATTACGACGAGCGACAAAGACTCATTTGGATGTATGTGCAGAATGGTTATGTACATGATTGGAGGATTCTTGGTAGGGTTGCAGGAAGGTTCGGCTTCGTGTATCCGGCGAATGAACTGGTTAGGAGTGGATGGAGTGAAGCAAAAGTCTAGGTCCTCTTCAACGCATTGACCTGGGTAAGCCTCCCCCTTCCCGTCGGTCCTGCTGGTGGGCAGCAGCGTTTGCCATGGGAATCGAACGCTTTCGATTTCCCGAAGCAGGCGGTTCTGGGGTGTCCTACCAAGAGTGATCCATTGTTCCAGGCATGTATACACAGACACGAGTGTTCGAAGTAACTACCTCCTGTTTTGGAATAGGTTCGTGTATCGGAGATTGGTCGTAGTACATCTACCAGCTCGCTAGTCACTTGTGGACTCGGCCTTGATTCGAGCAACTGCTCAACAGCGCCGCGAACTTTTCACGAGAGGACGGCTGGCTCTTCTCGGTGGCCTCGTATAGATGTAAAGCCGAGAGAGGGTTACGAGCGCGGAATTGCTCGGGGAGGACAAAATGCCATGGGAAAGAAATGAAAAAAAAAAAAGGGCTCCGAAGGTCTGGATGGAGGGAAACAATGGCTATGTAGGAAGACATTCCTCAGCCTCGCTACAATAGAAAATGTAGAAAGAGAGGCTTCGGGGCTGGAAGATAAAAGAGACGGTAGAGTAACCATCAAACCATCGCACCCACCCAGATATTTGTACAGGCTGCTCCAAAAATTCTCTCGATCTTATGAAATCTTATGGGATTCTGAAAAGAGAAGGAATCAGTCATTGATGAAGTGTTAGGACTTTCGTGACAGTCAAAATGGAACCTTGTGTCATCCTGGATTCCTGGATGAATGACATCTGACGAATCCAGCCACGAGAATACTTCGGGAGCTTATTTCTTTAGGAATTTAATAACCAACTGCCGTTGTAATCCGTGGTCACAAATTTTGCGAGGCTCTGTACATCGCGGCCAGTATCTAAAGAAACATTGTAACAGGAGGATAACAAGATAGCAGCGGAGCGTGAGGAAAGAAATATCTTGTGAGAAAATTGTCCGAGCTGGTGGTCCGCAGCTATGGAAAAAAGCTCTCGGCTTCCTCGTTATCCGTCGACGAGCCGAGAAGTGGTGGCTCAGCGAGGAACCCCCTTATCCAGCCTCATGTCCACCCCCGCAAATTTACTGCTTAGCTGAACGAGGACCCGCGACATAGAAGGGTGTATCGAAGTAAAAAAGTAACAGCCTGGTGAATCCCATGACAGTATAACGACTCTGGACAGCAGTAGAACATTCCGGATGAATGTAAGCTTGAGAGGGTTTTCGGATGTCATGGTAATGCGATGTTGCCATCAAGTGGACAAAAATACAGCAAAGGGAGCAACGTTCAAGGGTTACCAAATGAATTTGTTATAAGAACTGGCCAAGTTGATGGCCAGTCACAAAACATTCAATTGTTCGTCGAATTTGACTGATGTACCAGCTCCTCCGAGACTTATCTCTGCAGCCTTCTTATTCTACCACATCATTAAGACGAATCAGACTAAACCCAAAAATGTTTGATGGTTTTATGGTTGGATGTAACCAGAATGAATGAAACTAGTGACTAGTAACTTTGAGGCAACTTTCTCTAGTTGCAAAAGCTACAACCTTCAAATCTAAAGGTTTGAAATAAAACAAAAGTTCATTTACGTGTAAAAAGTATTCATCGGATGCTGTGCTGTTCTGCTTCCTGGTGTCCTTACCAATCTCTGGGTCTTATTATCGCATTCTCTCGCTTGCTCTCTGCTCTCATAACGTTCTTCGTCCCTGTTTCTCTTTCAATGTTGCACTCTATTGCTCTCTCTCTCTCTTTTCGTCTCTCCTTCTCTTCGCCACCATTTGCCTCTTCGCTGTGGCCAAGGCATAATAAATATGTCTATCCATCTCTTTTTATCTCTTCCTCTCTCTTTCCCGTGGTCTAGCAACCTCATAAACTTTGCTCAAGTCCTTCGCTATACAGGCTGCAACTTCGGGTCGCGAAGCAACCAAGGGAGAGCAAGTGAGGAAAGGAAGAGAGTTTAAGAAAGAGAGGAGACGATTTACTCAAAGCAAATTGTCATTCCACCTTGCTAATTACGTCCTGAACTTTTGTAGACAGCTATTGCGACAGTCTCCTGTTGGTGAACAACTCTTCCAGCTCTTCGTCCATCTTCTCTCTTTCTCTCTCTGTTTCTTTCTTTCTCTCGAAGTAGAGTTACAGTTCGTGACGGTCTGGCGAACATATATACATGGAAAAGGCCTGTTTCTCTCTTGTCTTGTTTCCAGCACTAATTCAGTCATCCGCTTCTCTCTCTTTCCCTCTCTTTCAACGAATAAAACATATGAAGCCCATGTGCTTCACCGAATTCGAGTCATAATTGACTTGAAATATTTAACTTTATATATTGTTAGTTCCCGCATCATCCTGAAACGCTCAACTCAATGCAAATACAACGAGAGCCCCGAGAATTAAGCGAAATTCTCTCCGCCTCTCTATAACGTTTTAGTTTAACTTGTTCATTCACATTTCTCGTTACTACACTCCCTGCAAATAATTATCTCGAGCGCTCAATCGAAAATCATCCCAATATTAGCTCTTGTCGATATTCGCTCGGATATATCGTCGGATGTTGGCTCCTCACACACCAGCCAATAAAGTGCACGGAATTTTAAAGGTGTTGGTGAAAAAAAAAACAAAAAAAACAAAAAAAAAATTGCACTTTTAATTGTCGTACGGTCGGGAAAATGTGAGAGGCAGACCAACTGTTGACATTAAATGACATCAGGAGTGACAGTTCAATTTACAAAATTTTCAAACTTCGATGGAACATAAATGTATATTTTTTAGCACTTTTTTTTGAATTTTTTCTGATCCTTTTTTTTTTAATTGATCTTTCGAATAAAAATTCAAACATTCACTGAACAAATGTAGTTTGTTTATAATAAAAATGACGAAGTTTGGAAAATATGCATTAATGCATAAATAAATAAGAAAATTGATAACAGAAGGATTTGGAGGTCAATTTAGCAATCACGATTAATCCCATGTTTTCCGAAATTAATTGAGAATAATTATTAGCATTGATGCATCAATCAAAAACAATTATTCTTGGTGTGTTGACAAAAGCATCGGGATAATGAATTCCTTGTTCGTTGTGCTCTGTTAAAGCTGTGTTGATTCATAGCAACGTGTTTGAAATGGTTTTACATATTTAACTCCTCTATTTTCGTACCATCAGCGGAGGTACTACTTCGATATCAATTTTGTGTAAATATCTTTAGCATTTTGGAACATTCTCTGGGGATTCCGGAAAAACAGGAATTCGAATGCTTTCAATATTGTTTTTCGAACTATTGTTTAAACTAATTTCCCTTTGTTTGGAAAAACAAAAACGTTGGAAGAAAAAAAAAAATGGAAATTTAGAGAGTTCCCAAGATTTTAGCGACACATTTCGAGATATTTGGATGAAATATAAAATTAATAGTTTGAAAAATGTTGAACGAACATTTATTCGTGGCTCGGAGGAGCCCGCGGCGTTCGAGCGCGTTCGCATATAACGGGAGAGTCGGAGGATCGGTTTTTGCCGAGTCTTTTGTCTGTTCGGAGCAATAAGCAAAACAAAACGACGAATAAAAAGACAAACAAAAGAAGTCAAAAGCTTGTTTTATAAATCCAATTTGTCGTCTGTGGCTGTCCGAGTCATTCACCAAGATAGAAAAACCTCGAGAGAGGGGGGTTGTGAGGGACGAAAATAAGCGCTGGGTGGTTTTTAATATTCGATTTTTTTTCGCTCACTTTTATCCCGGCGGAGCTTACGTAGACGGGAAAAGTGGATAAGTAAAAAAAAAAGTAAATAAGCAAACTTTCGTGCTGCGTCCCGGTGAACCGTAAATTCAGGAGTTGCCTTTATACAAAAGAGAATATCTCTCAATTCCACTCAAAGATATATTGGATCGTGTTCTCCAAGCGTAGATTTACTCGAATGCACAAAGTGACCGAAAACTCGTGCTCTGCGAGCTTTTTTTTTTTTATATAGTCAGAAAATACATCGTGATATTCTCAAGAGTTAAGTCTTCAGAGCTCTTTTTCCCTTCGATGCACCAATGGCGAGTTAATAATTATTTACTCCAGCGAGCCACCTCGACTGTTCGATCTCCTTCCACTTCGTTCCATCATGGATGCGGAAAGGATGGATTTGTCCATGTCCAATTAGTTGCTATCTCATCAACGGAGCAACGAATAAAATCTTGCCATAAGAATTTCACGATCTGACAACTCTGAAAAGCTGGGGATACGAATTTCATTCGATCCGCGACGTCGCTCAATGACGAACGTCTGAATGCCTTTGCCCACCTTTTTGGAATACAGTGCGCTAGCATTTCCCTCGTACGCTTTCGTGAATCTTTATAACGTCGAGTACAACGCCCTCCAGTGGGTGAAAAGTTCATCTGTATCGAGCAGCCAATGCATCAATGTGCAGAAGGCTGAGAAATAGGAAGATATCCTATCAATTTTTTCCCTGCCAACCTCCAGCCCCTGTGAAAACCTCCAGCGGGAGAATTTTTCTCCACGCATAGTGGCTTCTGCAGCAATGATCGCGAACGTGTTCAAAGGCACTGACAAGTACACGTGTTACCGAGGCTACGGATTCAAGCTGCGCAACACACCACTTCGGACCTCATACGATGTAATGGTTTCTTGGATTTCCCCTGCGAGAACTGTTGCTGCATTTTATACAAGAATCATTCCCCTGTCCCGAAATCCTACTCTAGACACCAGTAAGCGCGGACGTGCATTCACCACTACCGAATCAATTTTTGATCCACGATCCAGGTCCTCGATGTGTTGCGATCTTTTGTTATACAGGGTGAAACAAATGTCCACTCTGATCGGTTGAGAAGAATTCCCTCAAGTTTGGATTTGACGTTCAGCTGTCATTGAGCTTTTTCATCCATAACTATGCTTTCTGGAAAAAGACACGGGGTTGGAGTCGAAAATATGGAGATGTATGGAAATTTGAAGCCGCTATTGGTCCCCATGGACACGATTTTTTATTTATTTATTCGTTGCCCAGAATACAGCAGAAGCAACTTCCTTTACATTATTTATTCGTTGCTATGGTTTTGTTTATCGTTCGTTGCTAAACACCCGGCAGAACCGATTTTCAATCATTCAACTGACAGAACATAAGATTCAGATTTAAAGGAACTCGACTGGATTTCAATCTTCAACCTTCATTCCCAATCCACTTGCTGAGAATGCAAACCTCGCGATAGATTAACGTGTTTGGATAAATCTGCAGGTTTCCTAGAGTCGTTACTGGTTAATGAACGTCGCTGGATGGCCAACCGAAGCCATTGGGTATCCTATGCCGACGGACATTTGTTTCCCTGACGACGGTTCTAGCTCTTTCGGCGATTGCAACGAAGTAGAGAACAACCAGAGGTACATGTGGCTTGATGGCTTTGGTATCACGAGATGGTTTTCGTATCACTTGTGCAGATTGCGCCTCATCATAGCCAGTTCTAGTTGGCACATTCAAAGAAGTGATATGCATTGGTGGAATGATTTACTAGATTGGAACAAGAACTAGGACAAAAAAAGACTCGTGTGATAGGCTCTCAAATATTAGGAATGTTGCACAAAGCATTTCTACTGAATCTGAAGTTCGGTTTGGTCGGAGTTGGCTTCCCATTTTAGAATACCAATGAAGGTCATTGGACAGGCCAATCGTACGGTTACACAGTTGCGACGATTTCCAACCAACAAGTAAACCAAGGTTTTCAGTTCCACCCAGAAAACCATGTCCAAGTGGCACTTTGGAAGGTCCAAGATTACCCAAACAGTTGATGAGTGTCTTGTAATGGATCACAAGAAAAAATCTAATCAACGATTAGATTTTTGATGATTAGATGATTAGAATAAAAAGAATTTAAAAAACGAGCTTGGAATGTGTTATTCATTGACACTTGGCCAAATGTCGAAATGGATCAAGTTCCAGAAAGTGAAGAAACAAAGTAAAGATCTGAGAGGATGTCAATGATAAAGGTGACGATGAAAAAGACAGAGAGATTGAGAAAGACGTTGTCTGATGATGAGAGGGCAGCGTAGAGTGTGAACTAGTTCATCCATGGAGGGTTTGGTTTATCAAGAGAGATGGAAAGTTGGGAGCGACTGGTTGGTTTGGACGAGCCAATTCAGCATCAGCCCGTACGAGCACTCAACCGCAAATCGAGTTCTAGCCGCGGGGTCAGAATAAAAATGCCTATACATTGGCGCGCTGTGTATGTGATTCCATACGTTCCAGATCGTCTCGCACCAAGAACCCTACTATTCTCTTTACGACGTAGAGACACTATCCAACCCCGCGGTTGATTCACGCTGCGTACAGTTGGGGGTTGTCGGTTGATCGTTTCCCATACAAGCCGTTATCGTGGCTGACATGTGCCGTTCTCCAGGGTAAGCTTTCTAGATCCTGGTAAGCATTATCCACGAGGGACGCGTTTGATGACTGGCCCGCAGGGTCGAAGGAAACGAGCCGATCACTGGTGAGGCTTTGCAAAAGGTGGTGAACGGAAAAGGAGGAGGAGGAGGAGGAGAATGAGAAGGAGGAGGAAAAGAAGAGAGAAGAAGACATTCCACGAGGCACGAGGTATCGGTGTGTAGGGTTGTTTTAATGACCCGCGACCATGGCAATCGAGGAACGTGGCAAAAGTATGGCTACGAATGGTTGAGAAGTGACAACAACTAGGGAAAGAGGGTGGGGGGGGAGGGTTGAATGAATGGAAGTTTCGTAACAGAATTACGGGCAAGAAGGTTCAACGGTACATCGTACCGCTTCTTCCACTGATATTTTCTTTCTTTCTTTCTTTCTTTCTGTCGCTCATTCCCTTCCTCCTACTGTACCCCTCTTCGTCTCTCCTTGCACATAGTCTTCAACAGCCATAGCTTTAATCCCAACAATGTGCAATTCTCGTAGCACTCCTAGCGTAGGGATGACGTTACGTGTTCCCTTCCGCCGGATACGACTACGTGGATGTCGTCTCGCGTTATCATTCTGCTTTATTATATGCAGGCTAACACTAACGGTAGACCTGAACGCGCTACAGGCCAGCCACTGGAATAACCGGACTTGTATAGTGATATAGAAACAACCTGGTAGCACCGTTTATGTCTACGATAACCCTACATACAATCGTCACAAGGCTCTACTGGATTGTACAAAGCTTACTAGAGATATTTATTCATATACTGCAATCATGAATTTGACGAAAACATCATCTTTTATCGTTTCTCGATCTTTGATGCAGCGTTCGGAAGGTATTAATTATTAAGGAGGTTCGATCGTTTCTCATGCGTTCGATAAATTCCAAGTTTAATTGTTTAAAATTCCTATGAATCTTCTTAACAATTACACTCGACTGTGGGTAGAATTTGAGGAAGTTTGACCGTTTAGAAAACGAGTTATTAGTTGTTAAATTTCGTCTTTTTTCGTCACTTCCCACAAGACCTCGTGTTAAAGTTGCGATTTAAAACACTGAATATCTCGATTACCAGACGTTGAAACCTTCTCAAACTTTTGACAGTCACTCGTTGCCCAGAATTAATTTCGTTATAATTAATTTAACCTGGTGATTCGTTAATTATAATCTCATTAACAATACATCGTTGTAAAAATTTCTCATACAACTTTTTTCTTCATCATTTGGACATTTAACTATAACCTCAATGTTGGGGATATTACTTTTGAAACAATCTGTATACACATACCCGGCATACTGACTGATTTATTTCTGACTGCCTTGTCGGATGGAACGTTATCATACATTCGCAAAAACTCCTTCCTGCTGAATTTCCGGACCCACCCGAGCATATTTCGTTCGGTCGCAACGAACTGACGAAATACTGGCATTTTAATCGGATACAGCAGAGGGAACGGCTTTGCGCACAATTGCATCTCGTATTTTTCACCAAACCGGAATAACTAAATTGACGGACGACGAATTCATGTACCAATATCAACTTCAACGAATCCAATTAACATTTAACTTAATGAATAAGTGCGAATTTAAATAATAATAATAATAATAATAAACACATAATGTTAAAGAACTTTTTTTCATACTCATTTCATTCGTTACTTATTTAAGGAGGTTCGATCCTTTCTCATGCCTTCGATAAATTCCAAGTTTAATTGTTTAAAATTCGTACGAATCTTCTCAACAATCATACTCAACTGTGGGTCAAATTTAAGGAAGTTTGACCGTTTAAATATCGAGTTATTAGTTGAAAAATATCGTCTTTTTTCGTCACTTCCCACAAGACCTCGTGTTAAAGTTGCGATTTTAAACACTGAATATCTCGATTACCAGACGGTGAAGCCTTCTCAAATTTTTTACACATTGTAATACGACGCTCAAGAAGATTCCCGCAAAATTTCAAAAAATGATCTTGGAAACATTGTATTTGATCATTTTGCCGTTACTTTGTGGATATTATTATGATTATGGCGATCGAACCCCGTTAACTTACTCTTTAAACTACTTGTACGTTTATTTATTTATTTCTAGTACCTCCGGATATCATCGACGATCAAACCAGTACAGATATGGTCGTGAGAGAAGGCAGCAACGTTTCACTCTCGTGTGCTGCAACTGGGTCACCAACCCCAAACATAACCTGGCGACGAGAAGACAATCTAAAAATTCTTCTCGACAATGGACTCAAAGGTTCAACCTTCAAGTATATAATAAATGTTTTAATGAAGCAAGTCAAACGTTTCAGGTATTAATGGAAAACTGAGCAATTTTGATACGAAACTGGATTTTTACTTCTAGAAAAAAAAACAGGTTGATTTTTGAATATTTTAATCATCGGGTCAAATTTATTCACTCAATAAATCTTTAAATATACAACATCTGAAGTTTTACGAAGAATGAGTACATCGCCAAATCGTTTATCAATAGAATACGCTGAAGTGAACTCCATCTCGAACTATTATGTTTTCCATTTTTCATGATCTCGTTCGTAATGTAAATAAACGATTGAATTGAAAAAATAATTAATCCATGTACAGAACATCCTTCTTAAAATCCTTGATTCTAACGTCGCTAATTTATCATTAATTAGACTTTCTGCCATTGGACCAAATGCCAGAAAATCTATGTCCTTCAAGTATTTTTTATTCATTGATTCGCTTCATCTTAAGACTTCCATTAAGACTTATTGAAAGAATTCAATTGTTTTGATTTTTCTATATTTTTTAATTACATTTTGATCGATTAAAATTGACGAAAGATAATTTACAATCTGGCGAATTCTTGAATATTAATAAAAGCATGACCAATAATTACTTTTCACGATGAATAATAAAGTTGGTATCAATTGATATTAATGAAAAACCAAATGAAATTCATCAGAATTGGATATCATAAAAAATTACTTTGTACTATGTTGATCGTAAAAAAAAGGTCGTAAAAAATGCTGGTTACTGCTTTCAATTTAATTCGAGCCCGTAACACTGTCGCTCAAAAAATTCTAATTGACGTTTGCAAATCCCTCCGAAACTTTAATCCACACTAGATTGATCAGGGACGCAGATATTCAACAAAATTTATTCCATTGTACGCTGGGCAAATAGTCCACGTGAATTTAATTGTGGTCAACGTCGAAGGTATGAAAACATGGATTCGGTTCGTTCGATTTGGAAAATGTGAAACTGTTTTTTATTGCATAGAAAAAAAAAATTGTATGACGTTGCAGAATAAATTTTTTATATTTTTCATTCAAAAAATCTTTTTTTTTGTACCGAATCGATGAAATTTGAGGTTTCAGTAAAGACACTTCGATTGTTTATCAATTTTTCGATGTCTTCATTTTTAAAGTATTTAACCTTTTTTTATAAAACTTTCTCTGTTTTTATTGAGATTTTTTTATCGAATATTTTTTCTACGCAGAGATAAAAAGTAGATTGGAAAAAATGTTATTTTCAATTGCAAATGTTCTGGCAACGTCTGCTCGAGAAGAGATTCGAATCTGCAATGAAATTTATTCCACCGGACGTTAGACAAATATTCCTGGTAAATTTAATTGTGGTCAACAGCCGAGCGAGAAAAACATGGATTGAAATAGTTCGAATCGAAATTCGTTTAAGCTTTGGAAGTCCATCTTCAGTTTCGTATAAATAAAGTAAATTTTCCGCACAACCTGAAGCCTTCCATCGCGCGGCTTTATTGCATTAATAATTCCTGGCGAACCACTCTTCCCATCCCTTTTACTTTTGATTTAAAAATGGTCCAAAAAACACTACGATGAAACTGAAAAAAAATAAAAAAATAAATAACAATCTTTGTAAAAAACAATATTCAACGATTTTTCAAAATAAAATGACAATGCGAGCATGAACTTCCCATGAATATCGGTTTTTATTGATATTTTTATTTATTTTATGTATTTATTTTCACAAATCAAATATGGTCGAAGCAATATTGGAATTTTTGCGATTATTTGCAAGCCTCGATGGAGGTTCGCCTGAAAATTAAACTGCGGTTATTTGTACTTTATTTATCCAATAATTAAAAGCTCCATTTTTTTAGAAAACCTCAGACTTTTTTGGTATTTTTTTCTCGCCACACGGAGAAAAAAAATGTATATTGCAAAAATTTTTGTGATGGTTATTCAAAATTTCATTTTGCTTTCACCAGAAATCGACGAGAATTCGATTGCGTCATATTTACATTTGTGTTTGGAAGTCGGAAACTTGATATTCGAGGGAATTCCATGGGAAATAATAAAAATCAAATGGAACGGATGATGAAATTGATAAACAAATGATTTTCACAAAATAATGATATTTCTTTACGCCATGATTTCTTTTTTTGTCAATTTTTTTCGAAGCCATTTTCCCTCATCGGTTGAAAGAGTTCCTCAGACTTGATAAATCAATAAAAATAAATAAATCGTCATTAATCTGAATGAATATTGTATGAATAAAAAATAAACAATATTCGTTTGTGATCGACAAATATCGAGGGATTAAAATGTAATTAATTCAGCCAATGTTTATCAAATAATTGCAGAAAGCACTGTGGAAGGACCGTTCTTAAACATAACAAAAGTAAATCGACTGCACATGGGACCGTACTTGTGCATAGCATCGAACGGCGTTCCACCCTCGGTCAGCAAAAGGATAAAATTAATAGTACAATGTAGGTCGAAAAAAAAAAACAATTCATTTATTCTCATGAATTTTTAATGAATTTTTGAATCCAGATGTAAAAACAAATAAATTTGAAATCCCTTTGTGAAGACAGACATGAAATGGAAGTGGAAAAAGCTGGATTGCCTCAGACTGTTTTTCCAATTATTAAAATCTGTTCCCAACTCATCAACTAAATAACTAGACGATTGAATAATTCTTCATTTTCATTAAAGAACGATAAAAATTCATGAAATTCCTCATTTTCATTAAATAACTATAAAAATTGTTAAAATTCATAAATTACATCGTTTTGAGCATTAATTGAATTAAATATCATTTATTGAAATTATTTTATAGTTACACCAATGATTTGGATTCAAAATCAGCTGGTAGGTGCTCAACTCGGTCAACCCATAACCCTCGAATGTCATTCGGAAGCATTTCCAAAATCGATAAACTACTGGACAAGAGATAAAAATGATATCGTTGCTCAAGGTGAGTTTCAAAAATTGTTTTTTTTTTAAATACACATCAAATATTTTTTAAAATTAATTAAATGAGTCTAAATTTGACCAATATTCGATAAAACACCAAATAAAACTTGCACATTCTATTTTTTCATCATTTCTTCGCCGAAATAATCGGTAAATTGATTTAAAACAAAATATATCGCAAAGAAATAAAACCCTGGCAGAATTTTTTAATTTTTTAATTAATCGCTTAGTTAATCCGTCGAAATGATCGTAAATAATCGTAAGACGTTCAATAAATCTTGATATGCACGAAAATCCACAAAAATAAGTAAACAGAAATAATTCTTTTTTTTTTCTACCCCTTCGATTTCATTTTCACTCTGATAAAAAAAGCTGAAAGCGATGACAATGGTTCAATCAAGTATCGAAGATGGCCCAGCCCCATCCGCTCCGTTGGTCTTTTTTGTGCCTCGTCTTATTTCGGTATTCGACACGCGAATAACGGCCTAAGTTGACGTGATTTCTGTTTTGCTCGACAACCGTTCAGGCACTTCCGGCATCTCGTAGCTTTTCACTATCGATGCTATTTCGATCAATCACAAAAGTATATTTATATATAAATCTAGAAACGATTTACTTCGACAGCACGGAGCGTCTAAAATGGCTGTAAAAAGCCTACCGGAAGTGCAAATATAGTGGCCCAAATTCACACGATGATAGAAAACGGTTTTGCCCATTTATTTTCCGCCAAAGCTTGCAAAATTTTTGATCGATAAATGGAAAATCAAATTTGACAAATTTCCATGAATTTCCGTGACCAGAATAACATAAAATGATCAAATTTCCCATCAACGACAAATTCTAAATGGAAAATTATTGAATTTTTATTTGAACAGAATTTAATGATTTCTATTTTCATTTAAACCAATTTTAACATCCATTTAACCTTTTATCAAAACTGAACAATGAATTAAAGAAAAAAAATCCCTTAATAATTGTTTATCGACGAATTACAGGAGGAAAGTACGACACCGAACTGATCGACAATGCGTACAAAGTTCGCATGAAGTTGACTATACATTCCGTAACTGAGACCGACTACGGAGCTTATAAATGTGTTTCTAGAAATTCTCTGGGCGACACTGACGGCAGTATCAAACTTTATCGTGAGTTGTTGTGCTTTCGAATAATTAATCTGCACGAAATTATTGACTTTTTATGTGAAGAAAATGGTGGAGAAAGGGTGGGGGTGTTGTTTTTTTTGTTTTTTTCCAAGAGTTTATTTCCAAGACGACAAATTTATTGAATTATTCTTTGGGATAAAAGACGTATGAGCAACATTTGTTGTTGTTTAAAAAAAAAAATGTAAAATTCTCTTTTTTTATTGATTTTTTTTTCGTCATTGTTCGCATTGATTCTCAATATTCCACATACGAATAATATTTAGTTGTAGTCTCTGATTTTCAGATTCTATCGCTCGGACACGTTTTGAGAGTTAAATATAACGAAGCACTTATTGAACCGTGTTTCGCTAATATTGAATGACATTTATAGAAATTAAAAGATGATTTCTGCATCGTCGATGCTGAGGCATCAAAACTTTCGATCAATTATTTTATCGTGCACTTTCATCCAAAGATTAAAATATTTTTAATAGATATGGAAACAATTTATCGAATAAATTCAATATCAATTAATTTGACAGAATAATTAGAACGTTGTGTTTTGTATTTTCCCAGAAATACCTTCGTCATCCGGTTCGCATTACACATACGGAAATGGAACTAAATACAAAGGTGAGTTTCGAACAAATACTAAAAACATGAATTTATTCTTGAGAAAAACCAAAAGTATCCTAATTTTCCTATAAATTTTATAATCGTCATTTATTCTGAACCAATTAAAAAGAAATAGCTCCATAACTAAAATATCGTTGACACCCTTAAGGTTTTATTCACAATGAGAAAAAAAAACCCATTAACCAAGTAATTTTCTATAAAAAAAAAAACGTATTGACTCATGTATAAAAACACGAGTTTACATCCGCGATATTTTGCCGTGAGTGGTTATAGTTTCATCGCTGTATTAAAGCTCATTACGACTATATGGACGATTTTATGTCTCATCCCTACGGATAAAAGTCTCAAGTACCCATAAGTTCTATGATTACACTTTCACGGTTATTCTGCATCGTAGCTGCTGGCTACAGTCGCACACCACACAATTTATGTGGCGCAGGGGCACGTATGGTCGACGAAGTATAAGGCGAAAAAGGCAGTTTCCCCCTCCCTTCGAGTGTCCGAGCAAAAAAGCATCCGAGCGCTCCCCACTGTCGAGAATCTCGAAGCAGAGTGGAGGGGATTCCCCCCTTTTATGGTGCGACGAATAAACTCGCGGCGGCTCCGCCCCACCACTCGCGAATTGGCATAAAAAAGGCGGGGCTTCCCCCTCCAATGTGAGAGCGTCTCGTGAGAGCGCGAGAGTGGGGGAACGTTCCTCGACAGTTCGCCGTCAGCCTCCGAGCTGTAAAGACCCAATTCTCGTTCCATGCTTCCATGAAGTTTACGACCGTAAAAGAAATTGTACAACGTGCATATTATTATGCATCTGTCCCATCATATTTTATTTCCATCCGATGTTTTGATGCATTTTCATTGCGTACTATAAATTCGAGAATTGCCTTTATCATGACGACGTACGCTGTCGTAGCGTCTTTTATTTTATTGGCTACTGGCCCCTGAGGCTAAAAGCTCCGTCTGAGTTCATGGAGAATAGCAACCTTTTTACTGAAAACCAGGACAGTTCGGGAAACTTGAAATATACTTTTTTATGGGATTAAAAAATTAGAGGAAATCGCGATATAAAGAGTGAACTTTTTTCATTAGTAATTCGTTTAAAACTATCGAATAATTGTAATTTGATAATTAAATCAATAATTATCTTTTCTTAACCTTTTCTATATTCTGTCGCTGTGGCCCTATTTCGCGTTCTAGTTCACGGTGAAAATGGAAAATTATAATCAGATTAAACATAAAATGCTGGATTTCGAGAGGAACATTTATTTGTTCTATATCTATTTGGACGTTGAACGAAATTTTATAAAGTTTAATTGGAACAGTGACGAGCTCAAAGCTCTCTTTCAATGGCTCTTCGATTTTCCAGTTTGTACTTACGAACCCTTTTACCTACGGAGCTTATAGAGCCGCGAGGTAAAATTTCATCAATCTGGTGACTCGCTGGCACAACTTAATCTTGTAACCACCAGATGGCAGTATGTGGTCTCTTTCTCGCTTTGTGGTGAGTAAGCCACGAAAAGGATGAAATTATATGGTCACGAAGAGGGTGAGCAAGGAGCGTGGAGATGGGGTGAACGTACATCAGTTTGTAACGGAGTTTATAAATAAGTAAATCCTTTCGTAATCCGATTAAAGTCAAGCTATAGAGTAGATGCGCTGATTCTTCGACTGTTTGTAAATATGAAAACTTCCATTCGCCAAACTCAAGCTCTTTAATCGTTTTTAAAAGTAGTTCCGAGACAATTTTCAACGTAGAAACAAAAAAAAAAAGAACGATTAATAAAATATTTGTTAAATATTCAAGTTTTATGAAAAACAGAGGATTCTACTCCAGGCCAACCACAATTTTCATAAGCGTTGTCCGCCCTCCTGCGAAAGCACAGCTTTTCGTGATGTTTTGGAATAAATCTGACGATCTTCCGGAGCGACCACCTTCTGTCCCCGCGTAAGACGTAGGGCTTTTCTTCCGGTACAGACGCTGCACCTTCACCATGTTCTCGCAATTAGCTGTTCCACCGACAAGCAAAATGGCAAAGCTATGGTGCGAGCTCTCGTCCCGCCTGCGATAAACTTGAGAGTGTTGGCAATCATATTTACCGGGTGTCCCAAAAATCATTTTTTATTATTTCGAAATTGACTAGTGCACATGATTTCGAGAAGAAAAGTCCTTGGGTTTTTTATTCTCCGATGCACCATTCCCGAGATATTAACGATTTTGTGAAAACCGGTGAAAAAAACGTGAACGAGAAGTGCGCGTAGCCGCCGAGGGAGCGCTCGAAGCCTGTTCCTACGCTCGAAGGGGCGGAGCGCACGCTCCCCACTTCACACGTTCTGCCGACCACCCGTTCGTTTCGTCGTCTCTAAACGATGAATATCTCGCGAACGGTGCATCGGAGGAAAAAATGACTCAGAACATTTCTCTTCAGAATTTCAGCCCCTACGCACTCCATGAATTTGAAATGTGATTATTTCAACACCCTATGCACAAACACACATGAATGTATGTACAAAGCCTCCAACACTTTCACCCTCTCTTTGCGAAGATTAACTGTCGTCCTCACGTGCGGGAATGTCGGCCAACGTTAGACGTTTCTGTGCCTTCCTCCGGCGTCTACGGTATAATAATTTTCGAAATATGGGAGACCCGAGGTCCTTCCTCTTTCATCTATCGTACGAACAGTTTTACTTTATCCATCAAAAGAGAACGAATAGGCATATACAAAGTAAATGGAATTGCTCAAAGTTTCACCAGCTTCTTGTGCTCCGTTGCTCATTATGGTTGTTAGAAGTGTGTTCTGAATCCAGTTAAATTGTTTCAAAACACTTGCATTTTTTCTTCATTTTATCTAGCATAGTTGGATTGTTCATTCAAAGGAAATATTCAATTTTCGTCCTTTCACGTCCAACTGATTTTTCATTTAATTCACTAATAAATTTCATCTCAAATCTCATAATTTTTTTTTCGTCCGATTTTACTACTAAATCCTTTCGTCCTACGTTTCCTTCCTGTATTCAGTTATGCAATTCTACAGGTCCGTGTACTACTTCTTCTATAAATTATATGACATTTGGTTGCCTGGGTTATTTACCGGTAATCTAGTGACGTCTGAAACTTTAATGACACTCGAATGAAAAATGTGTCGTTCGTTGTTCAAAAAGTAAAAGGTTTCTCTCAGTTCTCAGTTATTATTTATACTTTGGATTCAACGAGTATGTTTTAATTTTTTATTCACTTCCTCTCTTTGAGACAGAATTGATTTTTTTTTTGCTTCCCGATAAAACACTGAAAAAATAATAAGTCTGTTGATAATCTGTTTTTCAATAACTCGGAATTCCCAGTAAATCGGAATCCGTAGCCTCTTATAGGCTTAACCGCGGAGCCTCATTGACGAGAAGTTCTTCGACTGAAGCCATCTAGTGGCGAGCTCGCGAAGCTCCATGTTTTATCGATCTTTCAGGGAACTCAAATTAAGATTGAAAACCAATAAACACTCGCGGTTCTTCGCACATTTGACAAGAACGAGTAAACTTTTTAGAAAAAATGGCGATAGGGTCGTAATCCTGACGAAATATTCTCCGCGTCCGTGGTTTTTGCTGCGGTTTTTATTCATTTTCATATACGCGCTTGAATTTTAAGTCTTTGTGCGTAAAAACAAACGTGGCAAAGTTGCAAAGAGAAGTGCCGTGTACATAAGGGACTGAGTTGAATTTCACAAAAGTTTACACGCTACGGTAGAGAGGGCGTTAGGAGATATCCGTTAGCGGGGCTTCGGCGTTTTTTTTCATACGAAGATCGTTGACGAAGCCAAACACGTAGACCCACGTCAATAATAACATATACGAGTGTCCCTGTGCCCTGCCTAGGTCACGTGTATAAAAACAAAATATGTATAGAAAAGTTGTTATTGTTTTTTTTTTTTTTTTTTTTTTTTCTTACAAAAAATAGAAAATAAAATCTCGGTAGTGAATAGCATTTGGGTTTGGGGAAAGCTGGGGCGCGCAGTACACTAGGGTGCGGAGCTCTTGCCCTCAAACGCTTCTGCAGTGTCGGCGTCAGACTCGCAATAGTCGCTGTCTGTTCCGCATACGTACGTTTTCTCGCTGGGGGCATTTCACCATTCGTCCTCTTTTTCATTCAAACCTTTCCTCTATGTGTATCCGAATGGGGAAGAGGAAGAGCAGAAAACATAAAAAAAACAAAAAAACAAAAAAAAAGAGAAGAAAAGAAAAACGAGGAGAAGCTCTCTTCCAGGTTATATTCACTCGGTAATATCAAAGTGTGTGTGTGTATATGTTTCTACACATTTTGTATCGCTGGTGCGTCCTTTTCACCCCCTGAGCTTGTAACTCCCTTATGCCAACTTTTTCTAACATTTCTCCCTTGCATGTTTCTATCCTTCCACTGTATTATAAAGCTCTCAGCTGTCCGGCACGAACTGATATGTAATTTACACGTGCGCCCAAGCCCCAAACGCGCTTCTCTCTATTGCGTCCCCTTTGAGGATCTCTTCCTGTTCTCATATTGTGCTGCTGCTACTCTTTTTTTCTCTCTCTCTTTTTCTCTCTGTGCTATCAGAAATGCTGCTCACGTGACGTTCCGCATAACCAGCAGCTAGTTCTCTTTTCAAGTCTCCATTCCAGGAAGAATCGTCTTTATGGACTCAAGCATTACCTCGAGCCTGGTAGCAGCCCGAAATTTTAGCTTCTAAACCGTCAGATCTCTGTTCTGTATCAATGATCCTAATAAGAAGGCAGTAATCCTCCCAAAATCACAATTTAAATCCTGAAACTCGGCCACAACCGTTGGATCTCATGACCCGAGCGAGGATCATCATTTTTTACTAAATGGGAAGAAACTTTTCGTCAATTTTGGAGCTAGTCGAGATCATATGGTTTTTCGAAAGTGGGCAGTTGTCGAGGAATATAAATTTATCAGTCGGGGAGCAAAAAATGGTTCATTGATATTTCTGTGGCAGTAGGTTCGATGGTAATCTTTGACACAGTCCCTTGCGACTAGTTTATCATCTCAGGGTCATTTTGACCCAGCCAAAATGATCATTTGCAACGGAATCGAGGTGCACTATTTTTTTAAATTGAATTCGATTTGTCAGGAGCTTTGATTTTGAGTGAGAAAAAAAATTTGACGAAGAATACGAAATGTTACGAAAACATGGTACCATTTTTGGTACTTATCATGATTTTTATCGTTATTTCGAATGAAAAATGAAGGATTTAGCGAAATAATGATTTGGGATCGAACTGACTTGTTATTCGTAACATATCTTCCATCCCCGATCTTCCGAAGTGGCAAATTGGCTGTATTAATGCTCTACAATGTCACACATTGGAATACAGACCCAAATCTCATTATGCAACCGTCCCCTTCTGTAGCAAAGACTATAAAAGCAGCCTTTGCTTTCACGATTTTCTCTGGTTTTTTTATTTATTTATTCCTAGCCTCGTATCAGACTGTTTGACCATTCTGCTGCTTGACTCACGTCCGATTCCCACCCCATCTCCCTCAATAAATTCGAAATGGCACGTGCCACTCCGGAAGGCTCGAAATATCCCACGGATATATCGTCGGCTATCCATTATCATATGTATGTCTGGTTCGATCGTAAATGAGGGGGCGCCCAACTAACGTAACTATGTGCCATCGCAACTCTTCTTTCATTTGTAACTGTCCAATGGTCTTGAAAACGTCCCCCTTGTCAAGGGGGACGTTTCCATTCGTTTTGTTCCCCAAACAGCTCTGTTAAGAATATACGAAAAAACAAAATTATTGCACAAAGTTATTCGATCTTTAATTCGAAAACTCTCGAACGTCCAAAACTTAAAAATAACTCGAAAAATAGGCGATTTATGGAGTTTCTTTGATTTTTTAAAAATAAGCAATAGAAACAAAATGAAATTTGGATTAATATTAATCGACAAAATGATTTAGAAAAGATCGTTGCAACGAAGTAATTTTTGTGCTGGAATGATAATGCTCTCAATTCCATAAAAAAGAGGTGCAGTAAATATTGCAATTCGGCTCATCATTCCTTACACTCAGGTGATCAAGTTTACAAGTGTACGCAATTGGTGGGTTGAGCGCTTAATCTCAAAACGAGAAAAGTTTGAACAAACATATCTTTCGTTTTACGGCTAATCGATGTTAAAAGCGGTTTCGAGGTGCAAAAGGTTGCAAAGTTTTCAGTATTTCTCACAATGGCTTTAGTCTTAATACGCGTTATCCTTATTCGCAGCTGTATCGCGCAAAGGCGGAAAGAAAAAAAAAAGAAGATATTACGAAATATTGTACAGATATGATTTTTTATTTATAAAATGATAGAAATTTATTAAAAATAAAAATATACATCGGAATGAAAATAAAGTTCACATCGTTTTTGTATTTTTCAGGTAAATTAAAGAAAAACAGTGGGAACAATTTACTCGAGGGAAATCAGGACATGTTGAAAGAAAGAGGTAAGAAATTATTATTTTTAGAAAATGGAGATGTCAAGAAAAGAAAAAATTAAATGTTTGACAAAAGGGCAATTGAAGGAGAAAAAATAAAAGAAAAATATTATTTAATTTGACTATAAATTTGAGTTAAAATGTAAAATCAACACATTTTTTTCCAGACTTAAAACTCCGTGGACGAAAGGACAGTGGTGGAAACGAAGACGACGAAGATTACGAATACTCTTCGGGAGCTTCGAGTACGAGAAATTATTCAGAGAGTGGTTTCGTCATCGTGCTTGGATTTTTGTCTCTCCTTTGCCTTAATTATCATCTTTATCATCACCATCATCATCAATCGGAGCTTCGGACTTCTCGCCCCGTTTGAAAAAAGCTCCACGCCTCATTCTAATCATTATTTAATTCACACCACCGACTTTCCTACCCCGATACAATATCATAGAAAATAAGAAGGAAGAAACGACAAAAGGAGCAAAAATAAAATAAAGCTTCGAAATAAGCTTGCGACCACATTTCGTGCGTTGAATCATCGTCAAATCTTCGCTGGGAAACTCGAAAGAGAATAATTCTTGTCACATTATATCGCTTCGTACCTTGATTGTCGGAAAAGAATTTTAAGAATGCTCTCAGCGCCGTGAGTGTCGATAAAAACAAACTTGACCGGATGTCCAATTTTTAAATGTAAATAAATCGAATACACAGAACTGTGGGAAAAAATGTTTTCAACAAAAGTTTGTCGATTTTCAATTTCAATTTGACCTTCAATTTCAATTTGACCTTGAGATCAAAGCCCAAGGTCACACGAAGGTCAAACCAAAATTTTCAACGGAGACCATCATTTTTGATGGCAGATTCTAATAGTTCGGGTTGAGAGCGTTCCCAAACACTACAATTAAGTTCATTTCCGTTGCTAAATACTCGAATCGCGAGAAAAAAGTTGGACACCCTGTATACGTGCAAGTTTTGGCTTCACTCTCGTGAACTTATCGAGACTCGTGGACATCGAAAGTGCAGCACTCAAAAGGCTGTTGAAGATGTGAACGTCGCTGAGATTATTTATTAATTATTTGTATCGTTGTGTGCATGGGTGCCTCGTAGGTTCGTGAAGACGTCTGTCGAAGACAGAAAAGAGACAAAAAAATTAATATATACAAATAATATATATATATCTGTAGAATGTAAGTAATAGATTACAAAAGCTTTAACGAATGTCGATGACGAGCAGCTTTGATCGCCTCGAGAAGTGTGCAACTGTACAAAAAGATTTGAGACAAATACGTGAAATTATGGGAAAAACAAAAAAAAAAACAAAACAAAAAGAGAAAAAAAATATTTGTGAAGAAAAAGAGACGTGAACTTATTCATTAAATGCAAAGTGGATCATTGGAGGTTCTTTCTTTTTTATTCCTTAAGAAAAGTCAGTGAATGTAATTCATAATCAACTGATCTCAATGGTTATAATTATCAAGCGATTTGTTTCCTCATTATTTGAGAATTATTGAAGCCGCATAATATAATTATTTCGTCGTATTTCGAAAATCCGAAAGAGTAGAGTTAACCTTTCTTACCATCGATCGATAATTCAGATCCTTTCTTTATCGACAATTGATAACGTCAATACCGCAAAATTCCGAACCAAAGTCTTGAAGTTTTGCAGAGTATATCGAAAATATTTCAATTTGTTGTTAAAAGAACGAAAATACCATTCGTCGGTTCAATCTTTACTTCTCTCGTATTATAAATAAACTTTTGTTCTTCGACAAAACGAAAATAATTCATTTTTGCCTCATCAGCATTTGTAAATATCACGATCAATGTTGCACAGACAGCTCGTGTAATTTTATTACAAAACTACAAGAGAATAAACAAAACAAAAGAAAAACTTAGGGAATTGTCATTAGCAGAATGACAAAATTGAAAACATCACTCACGACCGTCATAGATGGAAAATAGAAAAAATAAAATGAAAGACTGTGCGATTGGAGCCACTGGTCCACGGTCGATAAAAAAGTCACGAAACAAAAGATTTTATTGTGAAAACGTTGAGGGTTTTTTTCCACCAGAAAATAATGACTGAAAACATTGATTTTTGTTTGTGATCTCGTATTGTGACTAAAGACAGTGTAATCATGAATAAAATGAGAAAATTATTATTATTTTTTTTGTTGATTTCGTAAAAACCAACAATATGTGATCATCAGTTATTGAAAAGTTCGAATAAATCTTTCACGAATCGTTCAAACCGTAGCTCGAAAATCTTGGAACAAAAAAACGCGATATATTTAGGTGTAGAAAAAAAAAGAAATTTAACAATAGAGTTCTCGATTAGCGGTAAAATGAAGGAATTAAATTTGTCAAAATCGCGAACAAGGAATTAACGTTATAAAAATATATTACGTATATACAGGGTGGGAAATTTTCCATTAAAACGTGTTTTTTTTCTTCTCCGTAAACAAATTTATCTTTTTTCATATTAAAATTAACGAAAATTAGAAAAATTTCACAAAACCTCGGATTAGCTACAAAAGATTTTTGAACTGATCGTCAAAATTAACGATATCCTGCATATATGTAATATTATAAATAATTAAAATTAAATATTAACAAAATGAGCGCAATGCCCAAAGATTGATTCTGTTGCATTTGCGCTAAATCCTCAGTCACTGTTAAGCTTCTTGATAATAAAAATATAAAAATAAATAAAAATAATAATGGTAAAGATAATAAAAAAAAAAATAATAATAATAAATGAAATAGACGATATTACGTACCTTCGGATAAATAATATATAAACACACTATTATATTTGTACAACAACTGACTGTAGAAAATAAGGGTTGTAAATAAAAAAATGTATTCGAACGTAGCGTAGAGTTTAAATGGTCGCAACAACCTGCATATTATGCCATGAAATCTGCTCAAAACCCTTGCCCCCCCCCCCCCTTCCCTCCTCTTCTGTCTTGCATAACCGGCAATTTAGACTAAATTTCCATCGTGCTCGAAAACTTTGGCTTCTCCCAACGAGATTCCCCAGGTGTCGGAATTAATTATCCACCGTTTGCTAGGAGAGGCTTTGATGAAGCTTCCTAGTAACACACTTGGGCGTTACATTTTGCATATCTCTGGTAAAATAACGATTTATCATCAGAACGTCGTAATGACCCACGTGGACTTTCCTACGAAAATTCTAGCTTCCCTTAATCTCCATAATTTATAACATCCCAAACCTGTTATTTTCATCCTGTTTTTATTTCTATTTTATAATCACTTTTCCCTCGACAATTTTTCGGTTTTTTAGGCTGTTTTTTGGAATGGCCATTATCTCAGATTGGAAGTTTAAAAAAAAAAAATGCATCGACCGAGAGTCAGGACTTTTTTCTCACTTTACGTGCAATTGTCTTGAAATTCGGTGATTTTTTGGGTCACTAATTACGAACCTGAGCTCAAAATTGAAAAATTCACTTCTTCTTGATTTTTTTAAACAAAAACCACCGTACGAAAAAATTCGAAAAAATTCTGTAACACTTTTTGGAGTGTATAGAGTTTTTGAAAAAATTGCCATTTCGAATTTCGTAGTAGTTTACGAGAAAATAATTTTTTTCATCAAAAACTACGCAATTCTACTACTCATCAATGTGTGGTGTTTGTGTAATCAACAATCAATGACTGTTAGTTTTTTTCACATCCGAAAACGACTCAGAAACCATAGCAACAAAAAAAGGGGAACAACGTGAGTCTCACAAAGGCTCAAAAGGTTAAGAATCGACCAAAATTGCAGAAATTTGTGTAGATTTCTTTGTGTTTATAAATTTGTGTAATTTGTTGACATTAGTGTTAAATAATGTTCGTATTGAATGTGTAAATATTTTCAAATCCCCAGTCTTTCACAAATTCGGTACTTTATTATACTCGTTTATACTTTAAGTATTATTATTTTTATTATTTATACAATGTGTCACATTACAATTAAATACACTTCTCACTTTTATTCCCTGTGATTGGAAAACAAAAATATTTTACTTTTTTTTGGTTCTCCTTTGTTACCGCTAATTTTATTGATTTCTGACACACGATTCATTCACACAAAAATATTTTTTTCATTACTTTTTCATTGTGTCAAATTTGCTGTTGAACAATTTGAAAAAATTCGTACCGTTTTCAAATCACTCAATTATTTTTCAATTCAACTATCAACGCTTCAATTAATCCTTCCAACCAAGTGCTATTTTTATCTTCAACCTCAAGACAATAGTTTTGTGGTTTTTCAAATTATTTTGTGCAAATTCGTATTCTACACGCTTATTGCTTTTTTCATTTCACCAAATTGGCTATTTTATCGTCTTACATTCACAATTATCTGTAATTGCTAAATAAGCGATGTGATTGAAAAAAAAAACTAATTTTGTTAAAAATTTTCATCTATTCGAAAAAAACATGAGAATGTTCGTAATGAGATTGTAATTTGAACAAAATGTGTAATAAAGTTATTTACATATTGTCCAAGCGAAATATTCTTCGAGAATTAATGAAAAACAAGTTTTCTTACGTTACGTCAAACGAGTTTGTTAATTTTTCTTAATTCGTGTGTGCTGCACATTGTGAACAAAAAAATTCTCAAAAACTGCCCCAGAGAAAGACGAAAAGAGAAAAAATTCAAAAGTATTCTGGAAAGTCAAAGATTCCATTTTCGATGATTTGAAAAATCGGTCAATTGTCGTATTCGTCTTTTTAATGATTTTTCTATTTTTATGGAATAAATTAATTTGTACGAATTCCTTTTGAAAAAAAAAAAAAAAAATTATTGTATCGAAAAAAAAAAAAAATAGTGTATTTGTACTTTTATGAAACCACAATCCGGAGATCGAGTTTAATCGAAAATGGCTGATCAATAAGAAATTTATTTGCAGAGGTTTGGTATTAGCCAAGCAATATCGTTTTCACGAAGCGAACAATAATTGTGGTAAAAACACGACGTTTTCATTACTTCGAATAGCCACGCGTACAAATTGCATTTTTTCGCCCATTATTTAATTACATTGATGCGATAGAGCTCTCGATTTCGCTAATAAGAATCGTTTTATCTGTTAAGATTAATTTTTATTTATAAAGAGACTTTGGTGTGGAACGGTATTGGTTACAAACTTTCCAAGTACATTGCAGCTGTGGTGTTTGCAATAAAATTTCAAATAACCCCTGTCATTATTCCTCTTTCATTTATTGCAATATCAATTTTTTCAAGTTTTCCAAAAAGCTAGAAGAGATAATTATTTAAATTGGGTCAAATATTTTCGGCTAAAAAATGACAGTTTTATGACAAATTCACAAAGTTTAATTATTTTTTTACTCGATGCACAATTTGATGAAATATCAATGATTAATTAGAGTTAATCAATGAATTAATATCTCATCAGCGATAAATCCTAAAAAAAAAAAAAATCCACAGACTTTTTTCTTCCAAATTTTATTGTTCGATCATTATTCACCATTTTTCTTAAAGCATTGATTTTCTGTATCGACTGGAACTCGATAAAAATCGAAACGAAAAATCAAATTTAATTTAAACCTCGATTGACAGAAAATTATAAAAGCTCCATTTCGACGATTTAATCTCACATCACATTGACGTATCTATTTTGTAACACGTAGGTTATTAGTACAAACAATTTTAACGAGTACATTTTGTTTTCTCACTCAAATTCACTTTTTCACTTAACTCTCTCGCTCTCTCGCTTTTTTTCTCTTCGAATATTTACAGTTTCACAGCACTCACTTTCGCGCTGACAAATTTCAAAAATTTCGATAATAACTAGGATTTTTGTTGTTGTTGTTCTTTCAATAGACCGCCAACCACAAACCAACACCGCCATATTTACATTCTACAACAATTAAGGGGTCGATATAGCCTTAACATAATTTCTTTTATCCACGTTTTATGCGCGTATAATATGACGCGTTTAATAATACATTATTATATTTACAAAATATTTTTTTCCTACATAATACGTAGCCCTTGTAATAATAAAATTGAGCGACCTCGAGTCACGTTAATATTTACAGAATTATATATAACTCGAATGATTGATTGTTTAAGGGGTTTTGGGATTAGAGGGAGGTGGGCAAATAGACAAAAATGTACAATTTTTCCGTTGCTATTTCTCCGGACGTATTTTTCATCCACGAGAATTAATGTCAAATTACTAAATTTCGTTTTTAAATAATTCTTTGAAAATTTATAGAATTGACTTTTAATTATGTTCCTATTGATTTTTTTAAATATTAATTATCAAATATAATATCACACAGCAGAGAATAACAGTGTCAAAACCATTGGGTCATTTTGACCCTGGCCAAAGTCCTGACTTTCGAATAAATTAATATTCAATTTTTTCAAACTCTAAAATTGCCTGGGTCACAAAGACCCACAAGAATAACGAGCAGGGCTGACCAGAGTTGTATAAATAAAGAATCAACATTACCTCTGGGTCTTCTAGACCCAGGCCAAAGTTATTTTTTCAAAATCAATAAATAATAATGATTGAATCATTTTTTGTCATAAATTTGCAAAAAAAAAAATTAAAAAACCGTTCAAAAAATACCAATTCCTCCAAAATTCTACACGGAGAGTTTCCAGGGTCCCACGGACCCACGAAAATGGTGGCCAGGGTTCAAAAAAATGGTAAAAACTTCTGATACTGAAAAAACTATCGTTTAAAATGCCTCAAATAAGCAACATCGTCCGGAGAGGCAGGAAAGGTGTAAATACGTAAATAAATAAGAGTTGCAACGAATTACTACGACAAGGCGGTAAGTAAAATGAAAACGGAGCTAGCGATGACGTTGTTGTTAACGATAGAAATGGGGCTGGTGCTGATGGATGACATTGACTGGGCGGTTTTGTCAGTTCGATGTGTTTCTTCGAGAAGTTCGTTTTTCTTATTGTTGTTGTTTTTGTTGTTTCGTCCATTGCGATCATTGTTGCCAACAGCGGAAGCAGAAGCGTGTCCGCCGTTGTTTTTCGATCTAGATCGTAGTTCGGCGTCTGGAAAGTGACAAATATCGATAATCGATAAACGTTCATCGATTTTTTTGAAGAAAAGAAGAAGGAACGCGATGTTTTTGCATATTAAATTTATCGAATACGTCATGGGACATTAAATCATTTTACTCCTCGGCTCGAACTCGATTATAAATAAGGAAAGGACCAGGAGGATGTTGCCGCCGCCGCTGCTGCTGTTTCTATTATGTTTTCAAACTTTATATCTGTATGCATCGAACTCGGGGAATGGTTACGTTGTACCAGCTAAAACTTTGTAAGCGGAATATCAAAGTTTTGGAAGATGTACGTGTATATATATTGTACATGTTTATATGGAAGAGACAGAGTCCCCTTTGGGCCGCGCTGGTTCAATGCAACGAATACATACATTTCCCTTTTCCCCCCCCCCTCTCTCTCTCTCTCTCTCTACATCTTCGTCTCTCAAGCTTTTGTCCAACAGACAAACTCCTCGAACTAAGATCACCTTGACGAAGCGCCACAGCGTGAAGAAGAGATAGAGAACCTGGATGAGATTTCTACCAAATCCGACGTGGCTTATAATACCACTTTGACGTTAAGCGCTCGCGACGACGGAAAATAACAAAAGGAAAGTCAAGCGATGTCCTCATACACACGACTCTTCATAAACTAATCTCTCCTCTCTTTTTCTTTCTCCCTCAAACAGAATAAAGCTCATTCGATATTTCAACTTTATTTCGAGTTTTTAACATCCAATTATCCGGCAAAACACGATGTTGCTTTTTTCGGGATCATTGGATCTGAGGATTTATCAGTTGGTGCAGTTTTCTTCAGAAATCGTGAAAAGACTCGAGCAAATTTCGTTCGCGCATTTTTTTGACACCGGAGGAATAAATTCGTGAAATGAACTCGTTTTTTTATTTAAAAATGGAGTAGTTTTGTCTTTTTTTTGTTGAAAATCGTCAGAAATGCTAGAAAAAATATTTTAAGAAAATCAACCGAAAAACAATGAGTTTAAGTGGATCCGGCAAATTGCTGGAAGGTCAAGTTGCTTTGAAGGGAGCCAATGTTTCGATGGGTGACCGTTGGGCTTGGATATTTATTCGTGAACATGGGGAGAATGTTTATTTTCGGTTTTTTGGACTCATTGGGTCTCTAAGACCCGGCGAATTCGCGAATATTTGGTTTCATGGATTTTTAGTTTTTTTTTTTTCGGGTCCTCCAGACCCGAGTGTATACGAAATTTGGTAGGGAAATGACAGGTTAACAGAGAGCCAAGTGAAATGGACTGGAAACGTGAAAATGCGAAAAGTGACAATTGAATGTTGACTTGAAAATAAATTCATTGAAAGATTCAAGAGTCGATTTAACCCGTTAAATTCTAAATCAATCAATTCATTGAAAAGTTCCTTCAAAAGAGCATTTTTTTCTCGTTACCTTTTTGATTGAAGGTTGACTGCGAAGCGTCGATTATCTCGTTCGAGCTCGGTGCAACACTCGGCACTGATTTCTGTCGAGATCTTGGCTTTTTCTCAACTGTAATGAGAAGAAAAAAGCAGCACAATGAAAGGATAGTTGATTGCAGTTTCTAGAGAAGAAAAAAAAACGATTTGAAATTAAATCGAAGAAAAACTGACCTTTAATGACCGTAGGAACCGGTGTCGTCGTCGTTGGAGGAGGCAGGGTCGTTGGTGGTATAATTTCTGTAATTATAACAACAACAAAAAACTTCAATCATTGACCCTTAATAATATAAATAATAAATTTAGTAAAAATCAAAAAAAAAAAAGACAGTCAGAAACTTCAAGGAGAAAAAAATTTGTTTAAACGAACAAAATTCATTTTGTTGCACGAAAATAAAGACAATTCAATTATTTCTTGTTGAATCGCAGAAGTGCATCATTTGATTCAACAAAAAAATAGTTCAATTGACCATATTTTCGTCCAACAAAATAAATTTTGTTCGTTCAATTGATTCAACAACAACAAAAAAGTTGAATTGACCATATTTTCGTCCAACAAAATAAATTTTGTTCGTTCAATTGAATCAACAACAAAAAAAAGTTGACTCGACCATATTTTCGTCTGACAAAATAAATTTTGTTCGTTCAACTAAATTTTTTTCTTAGTGTTTGTTTCTTATAAGGAAATAAGTTTCAATGAAACTAATGAAACTTATTGACAAGTCAGTCTGTGAATGGAACATGGAAATAAACAAGCCAACAGGATAAATTTTCAAGACATATTGGCTGAGTGTGATACGTTGAATTTCAAAACGTCAATCCCAAGTTTAGTTATTTTGGGAGTGGGGTAGACGTGAAACTGGAGGATCATGTGACTGAGTAACTTCTTGCTTTTACAATGAGATCAGCCAGAAACTCGTACCAAGGGCAAGTGAAAGAACGAGAGATAAGGAGACAGCAAAGAAGGAGAAGAAGAAGAAGGAGAAGAAGATATTGTTTGAAGAACAAGAGGTTTATCGTAGACAACGAGAGATAAAGGGAGTCACGATACGCGAATGAAATTTTCTACAACAATGCTGAAGTATTGAATTTCCTCCAAATGCAGTTTTATTGAATCTTGAACCTGGCGCCCTCCAGCGAGTAAATTTTCGACGAAAATTCACATTACAATGGATTTTCAAATCGGATTGATTTTCAAATCGCAATATCATTGCTTCTAATCAACCAAATTTATTACATTTGTACTGTTTTGGAAAGGATTTTGGTAGACTTGAATAATGAGAAGAATTTCATTAGCGAGTCTCATTTCCTTATGCACGAAAAGTCGCTTCGATGAAATTTCAGGTTCACTGTTATCAAAAGACTCGATTCGTTATTTCAAATGAAGTTCTTACCAGTCGTAGTTTATTTGTAACCGAGAAAGGGATTCAATGCATTTAACTAAATCGACGGAGCATTAATTGAAATCTGGAAAATGTAGGGTCACAAGTCTGTCAGATTTAAAACTCGGGGACGTTGTCAGTTTTCATGAGAAGCAAACGTTGCTCTCGCCACCTAGCAACGAACCTGAGAACTTTGATGGCTTCGGTAATGACTCGAGATCAGAGTTAAGTAAAACGAAGTGGAAACAATTTGTATAAAAAATGAAACAACGAGAATCCAGAGTGAAATGTCAAATGACGTGGAGAGAAAGATTAAAATTATTTGAATAAATTGAATAAAACGTTATCAAATGATAAAGAATGTTAATCAAGTGTTTTTTTTTTTTTTTTTTTTCATTGAAGAACTGTAACAAAGTGAACAAGTGGAAGGTTCGGTGGGAAAGAAAGCAGAAAAGAAATGTCACTTCTTATCGCTCGTCCGTCTTATTCGAAAATTGTAGGCGAGGGAAAAAGTGAGGGGTGGCATTTTTCATTTTCAAATCATTCTGAACTCGTCAATCGCGGCGTTTTCTTTTCCACGATATGTTTCTTTTTTTTTCTCCAAGTGGGAATAAAAAAGGCGGATGGAATCGAACCCCTAGGATTACACGAATCTCTCTCACCCTCAATCTTTATCGTGTCATTCTGCATTATTCTTTCGCCTCGGCAAGAGAAAGACGGTTTTTCGGATAAAAGAAGACAGAGAAAGAAAAAGATATTCAGGAATCACGCGTTTTCTTCCTTCCAATGCCTTATCAGAAAAAGACGCGAACGTGTAATACTCTCGGGGCTGGTTTGAAACCACCCCCCAACACTTTTTCCTCTCTTTTACTCTCTTTTCCTCTCTCTTTCTCTCTCTTTTCTTCTCTTTTTCTCTCTTGTCGCCAACGTGAAAGATAAGCGGATAAATCGACTTTTGAGCCTCGAACGATCGGCAGTACTCTTCACCTTTCTCTCATTCTACGACGTTACTCTGCACATGCTTCCGTGTATGGAGGGGTTGAAAAAGGCTTGGTGCGATATTGAACTAACAGACCAATTGTCCTCAATCTTCGAGCCCACAGAAAAGTCATTTTTTCCACCGAGTTACGGCATAAAAAGAAATTCCATGCAAAATCAATCGTCCTCAACATTTGACAGTCATTTTGCAACTCTCTATTTTTCTTTTAACTCGTTTTTCACAGCGTTCAGCATTTTTTCGTCTAAAATAACGCCGTCAATTTGTTCGAGCTTTTCTTAAGAATGCCTCAACCCCTCGCTTTTTCCCATATTGCAGTTCTCAAACAAATTCTTTATCTTCTGGGTGAAAAATCAGTCGAGTGAAAGAATTGTGCGAAGGGGAAGAAAAAATGTGAAGCGAAACGAACGCTTTTGTTCCGTAAATTTTCTTCTAACCCCTCTTTCTTCGATGTGGCATTCTTTTACTTTAAAATAAGTTTGTTTTGCTGGAATATGCGATTTTTTTATATACATTTTACAATAAATTTTGTAACGACCTGAAACTTTCGAAAAAATGATTTTGTTTTTGCTTTTTTTCTCAATAATCTTCAATAAATTTTCATATAAAACCCCTGGACAACCCTGCAAGTCCTTCAATTCCATGACTGTGAATAATACAGACAACGCTCGCGGAATTGCAAGGGTGTGAAATTAAAGTTGAGGGATGAGAGTCTTGTGTCAGAGAGATTCTCTGGTGGAGTGAATGAACTCTCGCGAAAGCCAGGTGTTACCAACAACCGAGCATTTATTAATGACTTGACTGAGCAACAGTTCTCTCGATCTCTTTCTCTCTCTCTCTCTCTCTCTCTCTCTCTCTCTCTCTCTCTCTCTCTCTCTCTTTCTCTCTCTTTCTCTATATCACTCTCTCCCTTCGTTTTATTTCTGTTATTCTTAATTTCTTAATTTGTATTATTCTTAATTTCTTTTTTTTTTAATTTTTAACCTCTATTTCTCTGTCTCTCTCTCTTTCTTTTTCTCTTCTGCACCAAATTTGGGGTTTGTTAGCAATATTTCAAAAAATGAAAGAACTTTGAGTAAAAATTGTTGGTTTGATGTGACGAACAATAAAAAAATGCATTCAAATGACCATCCATGACTGAACGATAATTACATTGATCAATGGACCATCGAAAAAAAAAAAAAACAGCAACTTGATAAATTGCGTTACGCATAAAAATGAACGAGAACGTGGGTGTAAAAAAAGTGAACGATTATCTCCGAGTGGAAGCAGTGGAGTGCTGCTTCAGTTGCCGTTGACCAACCAGCTGTTGCAACGTTGAAATTAGCCCCAAAAAAGATTGAAAGAAAAAAAAAATTAAAAAAAAAAAAAATACTAAAAATAAAATAAAACACATCGTTGCATAACTTTGGCAAATTAGTCGGAGGGATTTATGTGGTAGGACGAAACGTCGCGTTAATTTCCACGGCGACGAATCCCCGGCGTGTGAGTTGGGTCGAGGAGCGTCAAGCTCAAATGCGCGAATGGGCATTTGTCCGTGCAAGCTAATCGCAACGGGACGCGAAAAAAAAAAAAAAAAGTGGGCGAAGCTCTCCCGGGCGAGAGATGTATGGAACTAGGCCAATTACCGTATGTATTCCCATTTTTTTCTTCCTTTTTTTATTTCACCCGCTTTTTTATATTTTATTTTCGTGCTTTTTCGCGGTTATCACTCTCGCTCCCCTTTCGGATGAATACACGTAAGCTGGGATATCCCGAATTAACCCAAACGTTGAATTAATTAACTCCCTGTACCCGTGATTTCCGTCGAGCGAGAGCTCAATCTTTTTTTTTTCATTAAACGACTATTTTCGTCGAATTAACTTATCAACTTGCTGTGATGATTAAAAAGTAATTAACCTCAAACGCATTAAAAGTAATCGCGTTTCCGTGGAATCGAAAATACTCGAAATTATTCCAAGAGTCGTCCATTGTTTAATATTTATTTTTACGAAGAATTCGAGAAACCGAATAACAAGTGTAAAAAAAACAAAAATCACACGAACGTTTTATATACTGGGGCTAAGCGCCTTCTTATACGCGAAAAGTCTCGAGGAAATGCGACGCTCGCGGGCGAGTAACGAAGCTCCGCACTCGAAGACGAGATTTCGGCGGGAAAATTCAAATGTCAAAGTTCTTATAAACAGAAAAATCAATGAGTGATAAATGAGAGTCGTATCAAAAGAGTTTGACTTACGATATAATTTGATGATTCCGTTGGTGTGTCCAAGTGAATTATTCGAAATACACTCGTACGATCCATAATCCATTGGGACGATGTTGTAGATGGTTAGTTTCATTTGAATTTTGTACGCATCGACGTAAACATTATCCGCGATTATTCTCTTGCCTGAAAAGCAAAAAGTTCATATCATTGAAATTCATCGTCGAACACGTTGTTCTTTTATTTATTTATTTACATTTAAACTTGATGATAAATTTCATTATTCACGATCGTTTTATAACATTCATAAATATGCAATTATTCGTTTATCAAGCATCAATTATTCGCGGTTTTTTAAATCGTTTCGAATCTTGCCTCCAGCATCAGTTCGTACAACGTAACTTTTTACTCACGCATTTGCTGTCACTCTAATTAATAAATATTTCATGAATGTTGCATTGCACGGAAAAATGCTCAACAACTTTTTCCCTTCCCAATATCACGTTTCACATATTCTCCGAGTTTCAACAGTTCTCATCAATTATTCCACATATTATTCTACAAATTATTTGCATTCATATGTTTATACATAATTCAAGTATCTGTATCGAATTTTCGTTTTTATATCGCTTCGCGTTTCCAGTTGAGAAAATTGACCAGAGTATTTCGGACGCTCGATACACGTACAGATCAACGGGCAACGTGGTGAAACTGTAAAAACGAACGAGTGAGGTTGTTCTCGGTCGTAGTGCGAGGTGCATGAATGTCCCAAACTTATATACATAGTCGATGCTCGAAGGAGCGAGGGAGGAGGGAGGGGGGGGGGCTGGGGTAAAAAGAACATTGGTTATTTGTATCGAAGGATGGAAAAAAGGAACACAAAGAGCAGCAAATTCCTCGAAAAGAATTTTCCTCTAACCTAAAGACAGGGGGAAGAGGAGGCAACACCAAAACTCTCGGTTCTTGGAGATACTTGAGCACAATTGTATACGTGCATGAAATGCAAGCCAGCAGCCCACCCTCTAACGTGTTATTACTTATTTTGCGATACAGACTTGATAGACTCGGATTACTTGGCAAAGAGTTTCTATAACGAAATAACAAGTTTTACATATCATTGTAAATATAAGCAACAAAATAATATCATCGGTAACACAAAATCGAATAAAACTTTGAGAATTTTTTTATTTATACTAAATGGAAATCCCGATTGGGAGAAAAAGTATTTTTATTATTGTTATTATTGTTACGGTGGAAATATTACTTTTAATTTTTACTTATTTATACTTTTTTTATTAGTTTTTATTTATTATTAACATTTTACTTACTTATTATTCAACTTTTATTCATTTTTATTTTACTTTTTATTTGTTACTCCATTTTATTGTACTTTTCCATCCAATTTTTTTTGTTTTATGTTACACGTGATTTTACTTTTATTTACATTCGCAACAAGAAATTAAATGTTTGGAAAATACGAATATTTTTTTGTTTGTTTGTTTTTATTTTTCAACCCCATTTAGACAGTATATTTATAGAGAATAATCGCGATATTCGCGAGCTTTAAAAATCGTTGAAGGAGCTCTTTTTTCGCTCACTGCAAAATAACCCGAGGCTGAGTGAGATTATTTTTTACGAGATTCTCATAACGACACCGAGGTGTGTGCACAGGTACTTCCGGCACATGTCCATGCACACTACGGGCAAAGAAAACGTCTCGTTTCTGCTCCCACTCGCGCGCATGTATACCCACCAACATTTTCCGCATACTCCATCAACTCGATCTACACTTGCGCTAACTTTACCGCAACCGAACTGCGATACGCGACACTATTTACCGCGTAAATACTACAGAATAATCTTTGTTTTGAAAATTTTTCTTTGCATTGCTTTGACAGTTGAAAAAAAAATGAAAAAATGAAATAAAAACTCATAAATATTTGTTGTTCACGAAACTTTGACTTTTTAAACAAACATCGATATTTTAAATACTTTGAATATGTAGTAGAACGATTTTTGACTTGTGAATTGTCAAAAACTAAATTATTTGAAAATTTTCTGAAAATATTTCTTAAGCAGTTTTAATATTTCGTTATTTTATGATATTTTTTGTCGTTCTCAGCGAAAAGTACTTTTCGGCATTTTTCAACAATATCGATATTTTTTTTATTTACGACTCGGAGAAGAGAGAACGAGACAGTGGATAAAAAAAGAGAGATAAGAAAGAAAGGAGAATAAAAAAAAATAAAAAAAACAGAGGAAGAAAAAAAAAAAGAACGAAATAGTCTCACGAGGTTTTGTCGCATTCATGGTGACTCGTCCGTGGATATGGACGCGTATAGCCGAGTTGGGAGTCGCGTTGTAAGCGGAAAATGCGAAGAGAATAGCGTTCCATAAAACGCTGGGGCGATGCAAGCCCGCAACCACTGTACCATGTTGCAGTAAATTTTACTCGATTCCACACATTGTCCTCACGCATCAGAACCCGGAACAGGAGGTCTAGTACGCCCGAGAATACCTTCGATCCAATATGGCGGATATACGGAGCCCGATTAATTTTGAAACATGGACCGAGGTCATCTCGTTGGATACGAGAGATCGTAACGATTAAATTCCTCGGTATAAAACCGCTTACGTTCTCTCTCTCGTAGAAATATATTTTTTTACGTTCACGAATCCACTGCGATTTATTTTTTATGCTCCTTTTTTTTGAGCCCATTGAATTTAGTTTTTTTTTCATTGAAATTTCAAATTTTCGATTCGACAATTGCGTCTCGGATTTATTCCGGAACTTGTAGCTTTTTGTGGTTCAAATTTATAGAAAAAAACTGTCGCTTTTTATACTTTGGACTCGCCACTTCTCTTGCGCGAATGATTTCGAAGGAATGAGACATCTAGCGGCGGAGCGTCGAAGCTCTGGCACAAAATGACGTTTCACTACAGTTCGAGGTACTTTTTTTCGTAGAGCGAGGTACTTTTTAGGAGGATTAACACTGCTCGATATAATTGTTCATGAATTGGACTGGATCTTGGAAAAAATGTGTCAAAAAAATGAAATTTTTACGCAATTGAGTGAATTCAAAGAATTCTTCAAGTCGACAACTGCAAAAAAAATTTGAATCATCGTTTTTTGACAATAAAAATATGAAAATGTGCAGCAAAAGATTTACCGAATGCAAAGAAAAGAGGAAAATTATTTCATAAATCAATAGACAAAAAAAAATTCATATTATTGTTAAACATACAAAAATTTTGTTTAAAGTCCCAGCTAAAATTTATTTTCACAAGTCACGATTGGAACTCCGGTTCTATTTCCGTCTCTCACAAACACCCTTTGTACGATTTATGAGGGGCGAAAAAAGTTGGCCAAAATTTTGCCTCATTCTCGATTTTTCTCGGAGCTTAACCTCCACGTTCGTTTTTTTTTCTTTCTATTGTTTTTATTTCTCAACTCGCTCACGTACGTCTATGAATTTTTCTCTCCAAGTTTGGCGAATTTTTCTCTAAGATTTCCGTCGAAAAGTTAGCTCCGTAACAGTTTACAAAAGTGTCGTCCGAGTCTCGATACTCCGCGGATTGTCTGAGCCAGCGTCAATGGCTGGAGCTTTATAATCGCGTAAATATACACATTCGAGTGTGCAAGGGTTGAAAAAAAAAAATCTAAGGGTTGCACGGAGTGTGCTTTTTCACGACGACGATATAATTTCGGTTTTGCGGGGACTTTTACCACTCGAAGAAGTAGTTTTATTCAACAGCGCGATAGCGAATCCTCCATTTTTCCTCAAGATGAAGAGAGCGAGTGCGAAAAGCTCTCTCCCTTTCTCGTCCCTGTCTCTTTCTCGTTGTACCTCACTCTAGAGGCTTCCTATCGTCGACGAGCAATGCTTAGATCGTAGTTCAACGTCGTTAAACTTTTTCATCTGCTTTTCAAACTCTAAGCCGATGAAAGTTTTTCTTCCGGAGGCCCCGCGCCGATGAGACTCCTCCCCCCCCAAGCCACACTCCATAAATGCATTCTCACTAGTACCTACGCCCTCCACACGTACCAATCTCGGTTTTCACTAGTCCGGAAACTTTCCCAACCCCCCTCCCCCTCCATCCTCCGTTTTTTCCTCCTTCCGCTCTCTCGACGACGAAAATACACCACGTTATATCTATTTCTTCATCACGATCGATCATTACAGTACAAGACGATCCAAAAATCGTATTCAACCTTTGTCGGGACAGTAAACATCGTTGCAATCACTGAGAATCAAAAAAATCTGGTTTAACCAACAAAATTCATTTTTTTAGACGAAAAATTGTCAATTCAACAAATTTTTTGGTAAGTCAAATGACGTAGATCGGTGATTGAACAAAAAATGATTGGATCGACCATTTTTTTGGGCAACAAAACGAATTTTGGTGGTTCAACGACATTTTTTTCTCAGGTTTGTAAATAAACAACAAATCGTTGCAATTTTTCTCTTTCCAGTGAACTTTTAAGAGAAATCATCGGTGTAACGGGCATAAAAATTGTTGATTTTCGTTATTTTTTTTCATCATTCAATGAAATCCCAGAACCGATTCGATTTTTGTTTGCTTTTCCCGGTTTGGAATGCCTTTGTTAAAATAATTTCTCGTTCGAAAAAATCCGGAATTTTGAAATAAAAAAAGGCCTCATAGCTTTCCAAGGAATGTCTTGAAGAATGAAGAGGCGAGATTTGGGGAGAATAGTTGGAAAACTTTTGGTTGAAAATGGTTTACGGTTTTGTGGAGCGACGTATGAGGAAAAACGGGTTTAAAGTTTCAAATACGTTTTTTTTTATAAAAAAAGGTCGTAGCGACCCATAGAATTGAAATTTCGTTGGAACTAAAAAAAAGAGTGTTCACGAGAGTCTAAATATTCTTAATTTTACATCGAGACCCACTTAATGAGACATCGATTAATTAGTAATTTGACATTTCATCAACGGTAGCTCGCAGCGACAAATATCCGAAGACTTTTCCATTCACAACTTGACGTTTCGATCATTTTGGCCGCCTAAGTTAAACTGTTAAGGCAAGAAGTTTCAAAATAAAAAATTTCTCCTGTTTCCCATGATCACAAATTTGCCTCAAACATGTGTTCAGTCAGCACGGGGTAAAAAAAAAAAGAAAAAAGGAAAAAAAAACTCTCGAACATCAGAAAACCAATATTTTTCTGTATCCGAGGTAACCAAACTCTCTTCACGAGGCGACGAATAAAAAATAATTGAAAAAAAAAGAAGAAAAAAACAAACAAAGAAAAATAAAAATTCGATCTGACGCAGGAAAAGTTGAAAGCTGAGGAGAACAAAGCTACATGAGCGCGAGAGACTGGATCGGACATCAACGCGACATACATCGCGAAACACGCGGGGGGGGTGCTGGGAGGAATGCGCAACGAGATAGATAGAGAGTAGATGTTCGTTTCGTTGAATCTGCCCGGCGTGTTTGTTCGTTAAGGGATAGTGGTCGGGTGGTGAAAAACGTCGAGGAACCGGATTTACACGCTGACTTGCACACGCGGTGTTGTCCACCGTCCGGAAGCGCGTCTCGATTCGATTTTTTTTCTCCTTTTTGTCGTTCCCCTTTCCCGAGCGATGCAGCTGGGAAGGAAAAGCGAAAGGGATGGGGTGCATAATACAAGTTGCAACGGTGAAGCTTTTCTCTTCGTATTCCGCATCGATTCATCATTTTGTTATAGGAATCTGTGTGTTCTCGAAATGCGAAAAGTATTCCGCGAGTGTCACTATTGTGCAGATGGTCACGCATAACAATATAGACACGTTGAATTTTTTATTATTTTTTTTATTTTGTCTTAATGCGTCGAAAGTGGCAATGAAAACGACAATTTCTCGAGAATTGTCGATGAAAATGTTGATATGGAAAGAAAAACGAAAAAAGTATGGAAAAGAATATCGATAAGCGATGAAATGGCGAATAGTTCGCTCGCTCGCCGCTAGGTGGCTGCCAGGGAAGCGCGTTCGCGTCAACGACGGAGCGGGCCCGAAGGTATATAAGATTTATACGCTTATTTTTTATCTTTTTTTGTGTCACGGGTTTTCTCGCATGGAATTTTCATATAAATCGTTATAAAGTGAAATTTGGGTGAGAAAAAAGGCCTGATAAGAAAAGGGGCAGGAACTTATGGGAAAAGTTTAATAGTTAGGAAGACGTGGGGGTTGCCAAATTGCAAGGGCATTCTGAGCCGAGTCTGATGTAAGTGAGAAAGGTGGGATTTTGAAAGGGAAAGAAAAAGCGATGCGGAACTAAAGTCTTACAGGTTTGACTATATATGGGAAGGTATAAAACACGGTTGTGAAAAAAAACGTGGTGGAGCGAGAGGAGGAGACACAGAAAGCATCCCTTACAGAACTCACTCACCATTTTTCTTTTCTCCTTTGTAGGATGTCGTGACTCAGACTCGACGTGTGTATACGAGGAAAAGCGATCGAGTTGTGATCTGATTGTATCGAAGGCAAGCGAAAGAAAAAAGAGAAAGAAAGAAAAAAAGGAAGAGGGAGGGAGGGAGAGGGTGAAAAACTCATTTCACCACATGTAAGCTCACCAAATTCGATTTCTTTCATTTTCACGTAGTTACTCTTTTTCAAACCCACCACTTCGGCGATACTACATCGCTGTGGGAACAGGGAAAAGAGAGAGGGTAATGCTATCACCCAGCAAGGAGCAAACCACGAGGTTTCAAACGGGGAGAAAGGGGATAAGGGTTGCATTTTCGCGATCCATGTTACATGTACACCACTCGAACACACTTTTCAACAGTGTGGTGAGTCAAATCTTCTCCCTCTCTCATCCTCTTTACAACTCCCTTTCAGCCCTTCCTCCATTTACAATATATATATGTTTCCCTTCCGGTACGAAATGGCTCTGTATCACCTCATTCCCGGTTAACCGGCCCCTACAAAATTTATACCCCTTAACGGAATGTCTCGTGTGTTAAATTCTGTATACGGACAGGCAGAGATTGGTGGAGTAAACACATGTGCGAAAATACCAGCTGCAAATTACCTCATTAGTGAGCGGATAGTTGTAGTCAAGCATCGTATTCGTTCTTTTTCGTCGTTGTTGTTTATTTTATTTATTTATGCACGTTTATCTATCGGTCTGATTAATTTAGTGGATGAAAAAAAGACTGTGACGAAAATATGGCAATTTTTCAATCCCTGTAGATATTTAGTTTGTGTTTACAGTGAAAGACTTGAGTGAATAATCATCAAGTGAGTTAACACGTTTAACGAAATACACTAATTATCAAATTATTAATCAACCGAATGCCATTAGAAGCATTTTCATGCTCGAGAGATTTGTGCTCGAGGAAAAAAGAAGCGTCCATTTAGTTAGCAAGCTCATCTCATAAAATATTTCCAACTTGTTTCTTTAGAGGAAAAAAACAAAGTAGCTCGAGTATCCTTAATTATTAAGTACCTGCCGGATGGCACGGGCTGTTTGCGAGGAAATGAAATGAAAATGAAGGAAAAAAGGTCTGAGAATCTCTGATTATTCCGGACGCCATGGTTTAACTGGAAATATTATTTTAGCTACTTGCAATAATGTTTGTCTCGGTACAGTTCCGCGTAAAACGCGAGTGCAGAGGGGTTTGAAGGATTTAAAAAATTGGACGTTTGTGTGAGATCGAGACCCTCTCGAAGTTTCATTTTCACCCTCGTCACGAGGAATGAACGTTTCGCACCCCATAATTTCGTACAAAGAGCCCGAGGACGGTTGGCCTCGAAAGGGGTGAGTTCTTAACATTTTATTTTCATTTTTTTATTTTTCGTTTTTATCACGTGACATCCGCACAGTCACACGTGCATGAAAAGTGCAAAAGAGTCTTTCGACTCGACCGGATGCGAAGGCGCCACACGCTCGTCTCTCCTTCTTTTCAACCCCCTCGGCCCTTCCCACCCTCCCTCTTTTAATGAAGGGTCAAGAGGGACCAGAGGGAATGAAGAAACGTGATAATTTCTCGCGTGTCAAGTACAACTGTGCTCGACGCAATGCGCACGATATTATCGCCAACTAAATTCCCCGACCTTTTTTATTGATGTCTCAAATAACCCTAGAAATAGCTTATAATAATAAAAAACTTCAAAATAACTGAACTCTCGGCGTAATGTACTTTTAACTTTAACAGCATGAAAATGTCCTACTGTTATTTTCATGCTTTCAACAAACTCACATAAGCCTCGCTAACAACAGCTTTAATGTGTTAATAACAATTACAGTCCGAACAATGCGGACCAAGCTTCTCAGAATCCAGTTAAACTGCAGACTTTTGACGTTTTTTCAACCCCATTGAAATTCCGGGTCTTCACGACCCACCAGGCAACTTTGCGTGATCGTAAATCTAGAAACAATCCCTATTTTTCGACATGAATTCTTTTTTAAGCACTGGAACAACTTCTTACTGAGCTATTGGCACAGAACTCACTGGACGAAAGGATTTTCATGCAAAGCAGTTATCCTATTTTTTAAACGCATCGAAATTTAGTCGCAGCCGTTGATTCTGGCGACAATTGAAGTTATTGGAAGATCTTCGGTCAAAATAAATGTGTGATCAGTTCAAAAAAAAGAATGAGTATATTTGTTAAATACTTGAAAAAGTTGCTAGGATTCTCAAATTTTATTGAGCCAAAGAATAGCAAACATAAAAATTCTTTTTCACATGATTGGGATAAAATTGATATGACGAAAAAGTATGAAGCGAGTCGTTCCGACGTCACCCAACATTTGTTTGACTTCAGTGGCATTAATGCTTAACGACTGACGAATTTATTCACTTGTACCTCGTTAAGGAACCCTCCAAAGATTTCTTCCCACCGTTGGAAGGCTCCTTTTTGTTCGTTCGGCTGCGTAAATCATAAGACAATGGTATCCGAGAGCGGGTACGCGTGAATCAAAGAGAAAATAGGATCCGGGGTCGATTAGCCTAATGAACTTAGTGATCAAGCGAAGCGTATAAGGATAGTGAAGAAGATTGTACTAGCTTCTTAGAGAGGATGATGGTACACGTGGATTGTGGGGTAAGAGATTCTAAAGTACTTAGAAGGTCTTGATGATGGTCTCCAAGTGCATGCAGGGAACCCTGATTACTGGAACGAAGATTTAAAGTGACTGCGCCGCGGTGAGGACCTGGAAGGGAAGTTGTAGGTGAGGGCGCCGCGTTGCCTAATTGTCCGTACACACAGAGATGGGGTTTGTATCGAGAAATACATATATCGAGGTGGCATTATCTGCATGCAGGTTAAACGATCGACCTCGAGCGTTTCTCAGAATGGAAACCGTGTGGTTACGAGCAGAAGAGAACCGGGCGATTCAATGTGCCAGCAGGTGCACATGACTCTACGAGAGAGAGAGAGAGAGAGAGAGAGAGAGAGAGAGAGAGAGAGAGAGAAGTTCATTATGGAGCTAGTTTACTCGTGGTGCATTCACCGATAATAATCATAGCGTTTCATTTGGAGAATCTTGATTCACCACAAATTACCTCAACATTGCAATCGATCAACTACTGGACGAGGGAGAATCGTGAAATAGTACCAAACGGTAAGTGAACAATAACTAATGCTGCTATTTGTTGTAGATAATAAGGTTGATCGGATTGCGGATATGCTTCTGAATGGCATTCGAGGCTCATGTTCTGACCAACTGAAGCGCCCACCAGTTGATTCGGTATCATGATCATCGGCTGGACTGTTTAAGGATTAAACAACTCGTTATTCAAGCTTTCTCTCATGTTTTAGAAATGAGATTACATCTGGGCTAGGACTGCAGTCAATAGGTCGCAGGCTTTTCATGACTAATGATGTGGATTATCAGCGGAGTTTGAAATATCAAGTATTTTCATACTTTTTTTCCTTTTAAGTCGACCGGACTCGTAACTCGGACAATTTTCAACCGATTTACTTGAAATTTTAAATATTTCTTTAAAAATGCATTGTCTATGGAAGTACGGAGGATTTTTTCTTTATGTTGCAAAGTTCATTTGTTATTGACACTTGTCTGACAATTTTTTAGGCAAATTTATCACTTTCCACTTTAGAAGTGCGCCATTTGGCCAAAAATCAATGTATCGCAAAAATCCTACGTACTTCTGTGGCAGTTGTTATATATAATCGAAAAAAATTCATTGGCTCATTATGATTAAAAAATTACGGGAGCTGTTAGTCCGGCCGTGGAGCCTGAAAAAACGGAGACGTCATCACGAAAACGCTGCACAGCCGCCACGTTGAAATAAATCGCTTCAAAAAAATTATCGTAAACAGTCACTGATATGTATGATAAAATCCCGTTTTTGTAATCTCGATATATTTTGTGGTTTCTCAAAAAAAAAATCCTTAAAAAGCCTATTTCTTCGGCCTCCAGAGTGGCCCAAGGCCTGAACAGAGGCATCATCGCTGAATGTAGCTCCTTAAAATGGAAACTTATCACGTTCTGTGAAAAATATTGTACAAAAACTGGAGCATCTCGACTTAGGAACGCTTGAAAAGAAATGAAATGAAAACTGATCACCTCGGAGGAAAGATCGGATGAAGAAAATGACAGGAACGTGGGGATATGTGGCTGTTAATCCCAGTTGTACATGGACAGCTCGTTGGACGAATGAAATATCTATCGTTTTCGCTTTGGTGAATGAGGAGGAGGAGGAGAAGAGGAAAAAAAATGTATAAAAAGGAAGAGCAAGCGTGACATTATCGTTGGTTGGTTGGGAAAGATGTATAGGAGGATTTTTCTTTTTTTGATGAAAATCCTCGCGGGGTTGAAGAGCTTGGACGTTGGAACAATAATTTAACTTGGCGATCGCCGTTGCCTGTCATCGTTCCGCTCGCTTTTTTACGATCTTCACAGAGCTTTTTCAACTGCGAGTTGAATCAACGCGTTACCGATGAAGGACCTACCATTCGTGGATATATCTACAAAAAACGCGAGATATAAATACGTTGAGCAGCAGGAGACGAATGAGAGGCAACGCACGAGCATTGGGAATGGAAAGAATGAACGGGAATCGCGAGGTCGTAGAGATCGCGCGTGAATTAATGCCCGAACAAACCGAGATGAAAACCAGTTTTTTTCGACTGTCCGATGGCTAAGGGACAAGAAATTGATCTATAAATACAAGTTTTTTTTTTTTCGTTCTTTCTTTCTTTCTTTTTCCCTTTTTTTTTGCTCTGCTTTGCTTTCGGCTCCCATATCCTCGTGATTCGTCGTTATTTCGTTTCTCTTGGCATCCCGTTTCGATTCACGGCTATTGTCATTCGAGTCCCGACCGAACTGGCGACGGAAATCCCACCGGAGATTCCCGTCAGCTCGCACGTCACACTCGTCAACGGATATCGACCATAAACTCATTTTTCCATTACATTGAATATTCTTCCTAATAAATATTCTTCGAATTCTCGTTGTTTCACGCGATTTTAACACTTTTTTTTTTTTTTTTTTTTTTTTTGTAAATCAAGGAAACCGGTGTAACAAATGTTTGAAAATATGAATATTTATTCAATTTTGTTGAAACAACGAAATAAAAATTAATCGATGTTAAATTATCATCCATCAATTTTTTCCTGACATTTCGTTAGGATTTTTCGTTTGAAAAAATGAGATAAATTTTTTGGAAAATGTTGTTTTCATTACTTACATTGAACGATGAGAGCTATTCTTTTGCTGACCGTTGGTGGCACTCCGTTCGATGCTATGCAAAGATAGGCTCCCATGTGCAGCCTATTTACCTTCGTAATATTGAACACGGACCCTTCCACGCTCGTCACTATAGAATTTCGACTCTTATTAATATTTACATCAAAATGTAATTAATCGAAAGTTTTATTTATTTATTTATACAATTGTTACAATTTATAAGGAAATTGAACTCTATCCAATCGTACGATTTTAAGGAGTTTCGGTACAAGTGACGAAATGTAACCATTTTATTTAAATTTCTACAGTACGTTCTTTGACTATCCTGAATGTACCCTCCAAGTTTCAAAACGATTGTCTACACCGTTTCCACAAAATTCTCAAATGAAAAGTCACTTTTTAACACAGAGACGTGCCCACGCTATCCCTAAACTTCAGTTACGTGCATGAAACAATACGAAAAAATGTAAAAAAGGTTATAAAAAACTGTCAAACGACTCAAAATATCATTACAATTATGCCACCAGAAAATGAAATAATTCGTCTACATAGATTATTAATTATTCATTTTTTTGTCAATGAAAACGATTGATTTTCCAGTAATCGTGTAATTTTTATACGAAATTTTGTTGTGTGAAGTTAGCGCTTTGCTTGAAAACAACAGAATTTTCTCCCCTGTTCTGAAGATCAGCTGAACCCTTGCATTGTGTGACTTGTACCGAAACTCCTTAATTCATATGTTTGTCTCAAGGAATGAGCTGCGTTTGAAAAAATGGAAATGATATGAACAGAAAGCAGTGGCAAGAAATGTTCATTTGTAAAGGAGGACGTGCCACGGAGTAGTTTCAAAGACAATGATAAGTAAGCAGAGAAGATTGGTCCATGGATTCGATTAGAACTCGACGAGGGTACACGGTAGATTAATTTCTTCTTCTAAGTTTCTTGAGACCCTTGCCCCGCGCCACGAGGGAATAATGAAACAATTATTGTTGTGCCAAGAGAGAATCTCGGTGGGATTATACCTGCTGCTCGATAATACACCTGCCATAATTCATAAAAGCCCAGTGTGCGATCCCACCGACCGAACAATTAATACACATCATCGGGATCTCGCTTTTCTCTCATTTTGGACGGAGATGGAAAAAGAAAAATATTGTAGACCGGAAGTGAGAGAGTCCTGTGAGATATGAGGGTCACATTGGTTACAAAAGATCTGCTGTGAAAATGGTTCCAAGATAAAAATTCTGTTGCGTGATTTATTTTCATTAAAATATCACCACTTCGGATTCTCTCACACAAAATTGTTTGTTTAATAATAAAAAGACACGGATTGACGAGTGTATCAGGAGGTGAAATTTTTCTTCATTTTCAAACGAAAACCAACTGGATAACTTTAGTTATTTATAAATAATAATGAATTATCGAAACAAAAATGTTGTAAAATTCAAGAGGTTCGATCGTTTCTCATGCCTTCGATAAATTCCAAGTTTAATTGTTCAAAATTCGTAGGAATCTTCTTAACAATCATACTCAACTGTGGGTCAAATTTGAGGAAGTTTGACCGTTTAAATCGAGTTATTAGTTGTTAAATATCGTCTTTTTTCGTCAATTCCTATAAAACCTCGTGTTAAAGTTGCGATTTTAAACACTCAATATCTCGATTACCAGACGGTGAAGCCTTCTCAAATTTTTGACACATTATAACACGACGCTCAAGAAGATTCAGGCAAAATTTCAAAAAATGATCTTGGAATAATTGTATTTGATGATTTTGCCGTTACTTTGTATATTTTTATTATGATTATGGGGGTAGAATCTTGTTAAAGCTCGATGTTTTGTGTGTAGAGGCTGCGTTGAGAAATTTGAGAGATTAGGGGCTAGGAATATGAGAAGGAAGGAACTAGTGATCAGAACACACCCGTAGCCAGCATCAACAACAGTTTTGTTATGTATACGATATAATAGGTAATGGAGAATGGTCGGAACGTTGCGTGTTCACGTAATTATTGCAATGAATCACACAACGTCTAAGCGTATCTGATCTCATGCCAGCTTATCACCCCTGTGATAATTGAGTCGGACGTGCCTATCATGATACGCGTTACGCTACTTCCCGCAGTTGGCCCCTTCTGACACACCACCATTTTACGTGCTCATACATCGGCGTATGTGTGTTTATGTTTGATGATATGCCTCACAGTAACCCAAACAACAATAATCCACCAAACCCTCGAACAACAACGATTACATTCACGTGCCAACGAGAAGATGCGATTCACCCCCGAATTCTATCTGTCCGTGTACTTCGAGCGATACATTAAACGCTCCTACCTGTCAGGGCTTTATTTATATGCTACAAACTGCCGGAGACGGTGCTAACGAGATTGTGGATAAACGTAAATGCGTGTGAGAATGAATAAAAATCTTTTTTTATTCGTAGATTGAATATTTTGTGTGGCTCTTGCGTTATTATCCCCGTCAAATTAACCCCGGACAAAATAGTCTACAGCTAAAGTATCCCAACTTCAAAATATTCCTGTACACAGATAATTCTCGAAAATTTAATATGGTCAACGAAAATGAGCCAGAAATGAAAAATATATCCTAGAAAATGCCTGATAAGCACATTTTCATCGAAATCATGTCATTATCGTCACTTATTCGTCATCGTTTATTCATCATCATCGATTATAATCATCATCATCACTGTCATCGTTTTTATAATCACCATCATCATCACTATCGTCATTTATTCATCATTAATTTCATTATTACGATCGACATCATCATCACTATCATTATTTTTATAATCATCATCATCACTATCATCATTTATTCATCATGGGATATCATGAGATTTTAATGACTGAGATACTATGGCATTGGGATATTAAGGCATCGAGATATTATTGGATTGAGATATTATTGCAAGTATTTTTATTTGGGTGAGATGTTTTGGCAGAAGTTATTCAAAACGAGACTCATATTAAGTCATGTAATTATTTGAACACACACATGATTTCAATAGGGGATTTGGCCGAATTCAATGAACAACAATATTTATTGGATTTTCATAAAGTTTTCTAATCGTAAACTGAATGGAGATTTGCTGGCTTTTACCTCAAGTCAACATGCGACCGCATCAAAAAGCCAATTTCTCGTTTTCCGAACCAGTGAATCCCGCAATGGTATATATTCCCGTTGGGATAGTCATGTATAAACCCCACGAGTGCAGTACCTTCAAGGTTTAATTCCGTTGAACACGTTAACCATGCGGAAGACGAATACGCGTGGTATAATCGCAGCGAACGATTCACCGCTTTGATTCTCGTTTAGGACCGGAAACAGCTGACTAACCCTGTGCATATTGTATTTAGGAATAATAGGGGTTGCTGCCAACATCCATGTTGCGATTTCGCTCGCTTTGCGGCCCGCGCCATTCGTTTGCTTCGATATACAAAGTGAATCAGCCATCCGCGTATTATTATGTGTATTACTACGATATTTTCAAACGTACACTCGTTTTCCTGCTGAGTTTTTGAATCATTGTTTTGCTGCGAGGGTGTCGCCATGGTAGAAATCCGCTCGCAATATTTATCCAGCTTACAAAATATAGTTTTTAATCCGAGCTAAAGCCAAAATGGAGAAAGCTCTCGAAGTCCCATGTAGGAAAAACTCATTAGTCCCTTCATCCACTCCCCAAAGGAATCACTGCGTGAAAGCCTTCTGCTTCACTCGAAACTTGCCAAAAGTTCAACTTCTGCTCATAGGGATTCACTAATCGAGCTATCAGCCAACTGAACATGGTCTCTGTTTGAAGAGTATTGAAGCGGATGAGATTTGGGCTTTGGTTTCGAAGCTTCAATGAATTCTCTAATAATTACTTAGTGCTAATTAAACATTTGTTTTCATCTGACCTCCGAACTCTTGATCAACTGGAGTCGAAGTCACTAAAGCTTGATGAATCTTGACGGCGTTAGGGGAATTGTCGAAGTTGCGAGGTTAGAGTCCGCCATCCGGAGGAATGCGAGAGTCCAGAATGAAATCCTGAACATTTGTTCGAGCCTGGAAAGTGTGGGGAGCACGCGTTGTGAAGATCAACGAGTAAATATTTCGTCATGTTCACGACTGGACCGTCGGTCCAGCTCGTAAACTGGAAAGTGACTGACCGCCTGTCCAGGCGGCCCATCATGATGGGTTGACGTCTTTCCAGTCCCTTGTTGCGACAAACCGATGTCGATTAACTGCGACAGGAAAATCTTTGGTTCGCCAGAATGTCATATGTGTTTGGACTCTTCATAAATCCCTAGATCCACCGATGCTCCTTCGGGGGATCTTTGTCAAGAAGACTTAGACTGTCAGATGGCAACCCATGGTTCTATCGAGTCCGGGACGCCATTGAACATTGAGATTGAAAATAGTGATGGAAACAATGTGGGAAGAGAGTCCACCTGGTTCGCTGGAGCTCGGGAGCTTCAAGATGAGCAAATGTTGTTTCTCCCAGGACTCATTCAATGATTCTTTGGGTTTGTAGCTTTCCCATGGAAGTTGAAGTACAGAAAAATGCGTGAATATCCACTCGGATGAGACTCAACAAAGATCGAAGCCTGAATGGGATTCAAATGAGGTTGAAAGAGACGAGAGTTCTTTTGCAAAAGGTGTCAGCAAAGTGAGAGACGTGTAGTGCGATCATATATGGACTGAATGTTGGGACGAGCAGGTCTATCAAGATTTGACTGGGTGTCGAGGGAGGGCACGAAAGGTTGGGATGGATGGAAAGTGAGTGTGGCTTTTGTGCGTGGAAAGTCAAGAGAATCTCTTCGGAGACACGTACCTTTGTGTAGCAGGGTGTTAAGGGGTGTATAATTAGCCAACAGTTAGCATATAAGAGGGAAGCTTGAGTGGAGCGAAGAGGAAAACATTGAGGATGGGAAAGATGGTTCGGTAGGTAGGTTTCCGAGGAGCAACAAGTCTCGCGCAGTTGGGGAATGGGTTCAACATACACGAATGCGATGAACCACGAAAGACACAAGGGATGTATATAGTTATGACGTCGTTTAAGTTCAAGAATGGGAAGAGGTAGTTGAGTGGAAGTTCCTGGTGAAGAACACCGTTCAGCTATATCAAATTAATCGATTTTGCAGACCCGAGAGCATGGGCTCGAGAGAATGGGACGTTAGTCTGCCTCTTTAAACCTAATCTTCTTGATACCTGAATATAATCTGTATATACATATAGAATATATATTTAAAGTCCTTCAATTGACAGTGAAATTCATTGCACTAAGTGCAGTTGAAGATTCCTCTTTCCAAAAGAGCTTAGAATTCGTCCTTGGACGTAAAAAGTGTCATTAGACGACAAGACGAATGCCATGTTGACTGAAGCACTGTTGCCTTATCATTTATTTATACTTTTATCCCTCTCTCGTGTTCTTGATAAAATGTGTATCCAGGTAAATTGAATACTTGATGTTTCCACTACGATGGACAAGTTTGATGCACATCGGAAATAAAAAAAGCCCGTGGGAGAATTCAATTTACGAGAAGACTCGGAGGAACTGGAGTTGGAACATCTTGGGGCACAATAGGCTCGACTAGGGCCCAGCATGACTTAAACTTTTCAATTGAGCCACGTCGATGTTACGAGGTTATTAACACCTTCCACGGACAATAAACGCCGCCTAAGGTGCAGAAATAGCTTTACCGAATAATTCAACGCTCCACACAGCCTTCTTAACCACTTGATGTTACACCGTGAAAGCTTCGGCAAAGAACCAACTTTGAAATTGGTCTCGAAGCGCAGACTTTCATAGCGAACAAAAAAATAACGAAAAATAAGGACGAGGCTTCAATTTATTACTCGCGATATATTTCATTTATCTTCACTACTTTCGATAACCCCTGATCCATCGATGAGCAGGAAGAAACTTTATGACATTGTACACGTTCTTCCAAACGCCAACTTTTAAAATCGTATTATTCGGTGGAGTCTCGTCTTCAGATGATTTTTTGGGTCCAATAAATTTTATACTTTTCGATTTTTCTTTTGTTTTTGAAATTGTGTACAAAAATGATGATTTTTCATTTGAAAAAACCAATGAATATATAAAAAATAATAATAAACAATTATGATCAAAATATCTGCCAAGATTTGTACCATTTTTTTTTCTCGAAAAAATTTGTTTGTGAAAATTTGAGAAGAAAAGACCTTAAACAGTTTCAAATTAATGACGTTCCACAAAAATGTTGTTTGAAAATAGAATTCTAAACAGTAATGCGGCCATGATGGTTTCAAGATGAATAAATAGTGAATTTCTGAGAAGAACAAATAACTACTCAGAATTTCGCAATCTAGTAGACAGACAGACAGACAGACAGACAGACAGACAGACTTTCCAAAACATTTTACCTCCTTCTCCTGTTCCCAGTGGTATTAGCTCTCCTCCTTCCCGTCTCCAGGTTATATTCGGCGCAGGAGACCCGGTTGCTGCACATCGGAAAGTTACGTTGCTACCTTCCCTCACTACCATATCCGTGCTTGTTGGATAGTCCAGAATGTCCGGAGGCACTATCAGGCAAATTATACATGCACGATTTTTATTTCCCTTATTATCCTCAATTGATATTTCGCACCATTTATTATTTATTAGTCTCAATTAAAGTGATGGTAACAAAATAGCAAAGTAAAAAATTAATGAGACAGATACAAAATGAAAAGAGGTTGAGAAATGTGGTGGAATCTTTCGGTGAAAAAAAGAAACAACAAAATAATAAAAAAAAAAATAAGACAAATAAAAAATAAGGGAGGAAGGGAGTTAGAAATGTTTCAGTGAAAAGAAACAACAAAATAAAAAACAAATAAAACAAATACAAAATAAGGGAGGAAGAGAAATGGGGTGGAAGCTTTCGGTGAAAAAACGAAACAACGAAATAGTTGATAAATAAGACAAATATAAAATAAGGGAGGAAGAGAAATGGGGTGAAATCTTACGGTGAAAAAAAATAAAATAAAAAAAAAGGGAGGAAGGGAGCCAGGAAACTTTCAGTAAAAAAAAAACTACAAGTTACGATTTTTTTGAATATCAATGAATGGCGATGAATCTTGTAACTCAGGAAAATCTGAGTAACGAGGAATAAGAAGTTAATAAAACGATGAATTGTGAATAAAAAATGGTTGAAGGTCGATTAAATGGGTAAGGTAATATGGAGGGTGTAAAGGAGGTGAGAATGAGCTTGTCGAGGGTTTTTCACGTCCAATAAACATTGTAGCCCTCGTAGCCCTAAACAAGTGGACGATTTTAACGAGAATGAATTAACGTGCTGTCATTATCGAACAAAAGATATGGCTGGTATTATCGTTCTGTTCACGCTGTCCAAGCGCGCCGCAGTTACGTGACTGAAAGTTCCAATCGACCAGGAACACGCGAGGGCTCGATACGTTTATATTTTGCTATTTATTGTCTGCTATTTTTCTTGTTGTTTTTTAATACTATCTCGTGTGGTATTTTTATTCATTATTTGTGTAAATAGGTGACTGTGCTATTTCCTCTATTATTGCCCAATATTTTCATCGCACGAAAGCCCGGGATTTTCTTTGGTAACATCATTTTTATAATCAATCATTTTCCCATTTTAGACATGAATTTATTTCACAATTAAATAATAATTAATTGGCTAATCACGATGCGAAAAACCGGAAGTTCAGCCTGTTGAAAAATCTTTTATATTTGTTTTATTTATTTTTCTTAAATTCGTTTTCTACAAACAGAGAGGCAACTTGCGAAGAAATAAATCCTGGAAATGTTCGTTGATTAACTTTTGGGTGCCTGCAGAGCTTTAGAAGTTTTTTTTTTTTCTCTTTTTTTATCCCTCTGTTCTTATAAACCCCTTTGCTCCCCTCCTTGCTCCGACTCCTTCGTCTCTATCTTGTTGTACTGCTCGTTGGGGGACGATTATAGTATCGGAGATAAGAAACTGGCAAACTTACCTACAACCTGGAGATAGCCAACCTGGCTTTTCATGGGATCGGTGTTTATCTGGCACATGTAATCACCCTGGTCTGATTCCTTCACGTCTTTAATGTGAAGGTACCACGATCTCTTGTCGGTGTGGGTCACAGCTATCCTGTGATTTTTCGTTATAACGTGGCTGGCGATGGTGAGGATTGTTTGTGTGTTTACGCGTAGCCACGCGACCTGCAATTCGAATTGAAATTAATCTAAAAAAATTATTAAATTTTTCATTGAAATACAATTCGATATGATTTAATTAAGTCTTTGATAATGAAAGTGAAAATAAATCAATTGCGGATTAATCTGTTCGATTGAAAACGTCATTTAATAATCAAATTTATTTGCACTATTATCATTCGTTAAACCATTTCATTTAAGTTCGTTCATTCAGAGTGTAAATTGCTAAATAACATTCATTTCGTCATTAAACGCACAAACATTGATTAATCAAATGTTCAATGAACCGCATTTCGTATGTAATTGTCGAGCTGAATTCCACGTCAAATTAAACGATATTCATTCAAATTTTATTCAGTATCAACGAACGAGTGTTGAAAATATATTGAAAATATTTAAACATCATTTTATCGAAGAATACGTGATTTTTTCATGTTAATTTACTTCACTTCGATTCAAAATTCATAATGTTCAACGAGAACTCGTGCGATTATAATAATTTTAAAATACTTTTAACATTTTTTATGGTCCATTAAAATGAGGCCATTTGCGCGGTACGACAATAGAACGATTTGGAGCAACCCAATCAGTCGACAGATGCACTAACAATGACTATGCAATTCGAATTATGTTCTCCGGGTCAATAAAATATCTATACCACATTGCATAGAAATTACGCCGTCGTTGGTCAGTTCGATATATGTAATAATTCTCTCTCTCTCTCTCTCTCTCTCCCTCTGTTCCTCTGTCTCTTTCTCTCTCTTCCTCTCATCGAGGACTGTCTGTGTACATACGCATTGTGACTACTGTCCAAACGATCAGGGGGAATAGACAGAAAGGGCCTTTATATTGTTGGAACGTCGCGAAGCCATTCCAACGGTAAACGTTGCTTTGTCCTTCTTCCTATTGAATCGTCCTGACAGCCTACGCTGATGTACGCGTACTTAATTAAGGCTCCATCCAAATCGTCAACTCTAATGATGCAGAGTGCATGGATTATATGACGTTTTTGGACAAAAGGTATAACTCTCTCTCTCTTTCTCTCTCTCTCTCTCTCTCTCTCTCTCTCTCTCTCTCTCTCTCTCTTTAGAGGAATTAATCAAATATCTCATTTCAACAAAGCTTTGACGAGTACCCTAATATGTTCCAACCTACATCTAATTATTCAGTAACTTATTCCTTTAAATAATGTCACAATATCTATTTACAGAACGACGCGAAATATGCCTCTATTTGTTTTTTTATTTATTATTAATGCATTTTTTCATACAACAAATGAATTATTTGTTTGTAAACTTCTAGTTTATTGGTTCGTATTATTTTCTTGTAGATTTTTTAATCAATAAAGTGCAATCAAAAAGATTAAACATAATTGTTGAAATGAAAAACGTTTTCGTGGATAATGGTAATTTGTAACATCGAATTTATTAATCATCAAAAATACCAGTTTATGCAGAATTACGATACGTCGAACGAGCCAAATTCATTGAGTCGTGAAAACGTATTGTTAATTTATTGTTGCAATTATTGCGAAAAGCTGGAGTAAAGTTCTGACAATCGTAGCATGAACATATTGGAACTGAACGATCGGTTTGTTGAATCCATGAGCATGCACTTATAGTGATTAAGCCGGGCGTTAATTATTGGCTGAAAAGCTCTTGAAACTGAAGCTTTCACGCCCAGACCTCTCGTTTGTCAATACGTGGAAAGCCATTTTTCTAAATCGTTTTCACTATTTTCATTCGTTAAAAAACAATAAAAACATGTAATAATTCTTTATATTTATCTTGAAAGAATGTCAAGTGACAAGAACTTTTGTAAACATTGTTTTAACACTTTAAAAAGTACTTCCCTTGTTCATCGATTGATAAATTATGGAAAAAACATTTTATTTTCCATCTCGTTTTGATGGAACATGGAAAAAAAGGTTGCCATGATAAAAAAAATGATAGTTCTTGAGCAATAAAGCTTGCAACAATATTCTCACTGCAGTTCAATTTAGCTTCGGTCCAACTGCACGAGATATGGATGTGTACTGAGAGGTTGCATTCCGCAGCTGCAGCGACAAAGGTTTGCGAGAGACTATGTGTACATTCGCTGGGCTCCCAGCCATAGCCGATAAAGTAGAGAGCTTTTATTTTTTAAGCAAAAAGACGTTTCGTGCAAGAGCTTCGGAGGAATAGCGGTGCGATGGCTGCGGCAGAACAGAGGATCGAGAAAAAAGGGGGAATGACAAAAACAAAAAAAAAACATATCCAAAATAAACAACCTTGCCAACCGAATGCATACGACACGTATACGACCCCAACGTTCTTCGGCTCGGGGTACGCTATCCTCGCGGTGTTGTCGCGCGGTTATGATATTATATTTATGCATGCATATATCTTAATATACATACAGAGTGTCTTGTATATTGGGATAAAAATTTGGGAGTCAGGTAGAGGATGAAATTCTGAAGAGAAAAGTCCTTTAGTGTTTTTTTCTCGGACGCACCGTTGTTTAAATATTCGTGAATTAGTGAAAGAGCGAATGAGGAAGACTAGGGACGCCTACTCCGCCCGATAGTCACGCAGCATTGGCTGCGGTGGGCGGAGCCGGCGCTGGACCCGCCCCCTTCGATTTCCGAGGCAGGCGATTCGCCTGCGATTGACGATTAAATATCTCGAGAACGGTGCGTCGTAGAACAAAATGCCCAAAGACTTTTTTCTTCGGAATGTCAAGATCTATCGATGTAGTGAATATGGAAATATGGATTTTAGGACACACTGTACCGGAGGCAGAAATAGGAATATGGGGTGCCTGGATGTAGGCGACGACGATGACGACGACGACGACGATGGCGACGACGCCCCGGTGCCAACGTCGCCGCACATTACTTTTCGTTTTGCTCGGATATTTTCATTTCCGCGAGGCAAAATAATGCGGCTTAGCAGCCGCGAGTTTTCCATCCCTACCCTTGGATCCAAACAGCTAACCCATTGTACGTCCTATCTTCGTTTCCTCCCCCATTTTCACCCCTTTCTCTCTTCTTTTTCTCTCTCTCTCTCTCTCTCTATCTCTCTTTCATCCCTTTTGTGGGTGTCTCTTCACTCCCATCGAGAAAGCTTTCCAAAGCCCACTGAGAGAGAGTTGAATTTCGGCTTGGAATCCCGTGAAAGAGTTGCAGCTATGCTGCGACAGCGCGTTAATTAAAACTTATGCACACATTCTGTGGTAGATAAAAAAAAACGTAAAAAACAAAACGAAAAAAAAAAACAAAAAACAAAAAGTTTCCTACAATATGTGGTACGCAGTGTTGGATCACTTTGCAAGTAGAGTGCCACTTATCCCGGCAACGGAAAGGGTGATAAGGATTTGTGTAGAATTTTGATGCACCTTTGGCTCTTATGAGTGTGGATCTTCCTTTGTCTGTACCGATTCGCGAATGAATGTTCCACAGCGCTACAGTAATTACAGGCAAATTAAATAAAACTACAAACAGAAAAATAATAAAAAATGTAGTACGAATTGCATAAAATTAAAGTCACTGGAAAATCGTACCGACATTTTTCCAAGCCCCATAAACTGTTTTTCTCATTTAATGATATTACCACAAAGCTCGCTTTGAATAAACGCGCAGTCAGACAAGCAATTTTTTTTTTTGTTTGCAAACATAACCTTTGTCGAGGAAAACTACTTTATATTAGTTAAACCACACGAATTTTTTTAGTTATTGACCACGATATGAAGGTTCTTCGTTATTACGAGAAAGCTCCGCGCACAAAAGTCCTCCACGAGGCTTCACTCCCGTCGTTATTTTAACTTGACTCTGCAAAACTCTAGAGTTTGAGCTTTCTCACCTTCGACCCCACCTACCATTACCGAGGCGCCTCTCTCTTTCTCACTCGGCGTTTAAGCTCGTTCTCCAGGTCGCGTATACACTCGTCCAACCCTTTCCATCATCCGACAAAGGGTGTGAGACTCAGTCGACCTTCGTTCCTCACCTTCCCTAACGCCTGAGGAGCTTTCTCCACTCTCTCAGAGTTTGGAGCCATCGCGAGCCTTCTATTCCGTTTTCTTCCCCAACGACCCTTCGCCCGCGCCTCTACCCCCTCGCGACGACAACGACGACGACGACGCCATTACTTTATGAATTACAGGCCAAGTTTGCTCAGTCGCTCGAGTCTCCAACCTCGAGCAAGACTTTCGCAGGGATTTTCCTTTCCGGCTCCAAAGCACGATCACCCTCTCACTATACTTTTCATGTGTGCATACAGGTTAACCCAAAAGTTGCATTCCGGGCTTTGCAGAATAAATAGATCTTGCTCTTCTGAACAAAAAAGTTCTTTTCCATTTTTCTCTCCGTCCCATAGTTATCAAGATATTCAAGCAGCAGTCTCAGCCAATGAAGCGCGTCGAGGGGCGGAGCGACTGCGGGCCCCGCCCATTCCCAGCGACGTTTCATTGGCTGTTACTAATCAATGAATATCTTGACCACGGTGCAACGTACAGAAAAATGAAATAGGACTTTTCGCTTTAAATTTTCGCGATCTATTCGTTGCATACAATTTCGACACAGCTTTGAACGTTTATTTAAGGGTGTACTACACCTTCAGTCAAGAATTTTCAGACACGATTTCTCACTCTCGTTCCTCGTCTCTACCCTGTTTTTTTTTCTTTTTTCCAAGTCCTCAACGTCAAAGCTTGCTTACCGAAAAAATCTTTGAATGATGCAGCTTCTGCATTAAACGAGAATTCCCCTCGGTTCTCCTCTTATCAAACGAAATACTGAATCCAACTGAATTGTGTGTTGTCATCTGAGACGACGAGTTACTCAGATTTCCTTCTATTTCTCCTTACACACCACCATCTTTATACATACATCATTGTATGTGTGTAATGCGCTGCGATACTGTTTGCTACGCCAAAGCTATCAAACTCGAGTTCGATCAAAAGATACTCGCTAGAATTTGTCCCAAAGTTAAACCACATTTTATTGGAGCTTTGAAGGCGAGACAACCCTCTATGTATATTTTTTTTACCGTCGTTTGCATGCAACGTATCCTACTTCACAGTAAATACGAAAATTACTGAAACATTTGAAAATGCATCAAAGAATGATCAATAAAAACAGATAATTAAGGAGGAGCTTTGTCCCACGCACAATCTTCACTGAATCTTCGATAAATTAATCAATTATGAATTATTAAAAGGCAAAGTAAATAAACATCAACTGCTTTTGATGAATTTAAGTTCCTTTGATGTAACAGGACGAATATAAATTAAACACACAAACGGACAGCCACATTCCAAGAATATATAGAGGACACAGAATTAATACCCTCTTTCATTAAACGTCTCATTATCAGTGGCCGGAAATGAGATTCGGCAGAATGAATCGGTTCCAGTCCCTCCTCGACTTAAACATCGTGTTCTTTCTACCGATACTGATTTACAGTCAATCGTAATCCTTCAGTCGAGCCACGTAATTCAACGATCCTAACGACTTGTCTCGAGTAAATTTGTATGTAGAAGATTCTTCGAACATGAAGCTTACATTTTGAACTTAGATTGAGAAGAAAAAATAGTGAAAAACGAAATAATTAACATTTTTCCATTGGCTACTCGTCTTGAGCAAACAGATTTCTTTTCAACATTTACTTTCAAAATATGAAAAGAATTCTCGCTCCACGATAATTGTTACTACAGCCATGTTACTTTTTCTCCTACATTATTTTTTATAAACCAACAATCGTATCTGTTCTCCAGTTGCACAGAGAGACTAAATACACACCGCGTCTCGTCCGGAGTCCATTTTCCTCCAGTGCCTCGGGATAAAATGCGAGTACAGGGTAACAAGCTCCATTGAACTTTTTGCTCCTGTTCGTGTAAGGCTTTATTTTCATTACACAATATATTTTACATTCCGTAGACACTTTCTCGTGTATCTAAAATGTTGTCAGCGATGTTTTTGTTCCATTTTTTTCCATATTTCAAAAACTTGCAATGTAATTCGTTTTTTTTAAATTATGAATTGTTATAAAATCTGGTTTTCGTTGATTCATTCGGTCCAAAGAGTAGCTATTTTTTTTTTTTTAACCAAATTCCAATGAATCAACAAATTAGTGAGCTTGCTATGACCTTTTGGGGTGTAGCCCCGAATAAATTCTGCCAAAAAATCTCACCCAAAAAAAAAACACTCAGTCGAAATATTGCAATCGAAAATATTCCCTCGCAATAATATCTCAGTCCAATAATATCTCGATGCCTTAATATCCCAATGCCATAGTATCCCAGTCATTAATATCTCATGATATCCCATGATGAATAAATGATGATAGTGATGATGATGATTATAAAAATAATGATAGTAATGATGATGATGATTGTAATAATGATGTTAATGATGACTAAATGATGATAGTCATGATGATGGTGATTATAAAAACGATGACAGTGATGATGATGATTATAATCGATGATGATGAATAAACGATGACGAATAAGTGACGATAATGACATGATTTCGATGAAAATGTGCTTATCAGGCATTTTCTAAAATATATTTTTCATATTTCTGAATTATTTTCGTTCAGGATATTAAATTTAGTAGATATTTGTGTACAGGAATATTTTGAAGATGGGATATTCTAGCTGTGGATTATTTTGAGTGCAATGGGGGTAATATTGGTACGGGGTTAATTTGACAAGGATAATAACGTACAGACCCGAGCTTTTGTACATCTGTTTGCATTGGCTCGTAGGTTTCGAGCTCAGAGATAAATTAGCACGTAATCAGCGCCACGATGTGCAGCGTGTACATTTTGTGCACTACACTCGCTCGTGAGCTAAGTGTCGTCTTGTCTCGTTTTCATTGTTGGTTTTGTGACCAAGGGTTTCGTAACTCGTGTGTAACGGCGTTTTCTACCTCTCTCCAAACCACCAACGCTTCACTTTATTTCCGTCTGACTCGAGCGATCGTCGCGTCGCACTGGCATACGCGCGAGTGTCGAGCGAGTTAATTACCTCGCGTCACGAAACACGCGACGAGGATCGATCCTCCTTTGTCGCGAGTACACGAGTTATAGCACTCTCGGTCTGTGGTGCTCGGGCCATAATCAAACTTTTCTTCTTTCCTTTTTTCTTCTCTCGTCTCCTCTTTCTCTCACTTTTGTTTCAATCCTTTTCTGTATTTCTCTCGTACTTACTCTTTTTGTTTTCATTTCACGTCGCATTCAGTCTTTCTCCGCCACTTTTTTTCCGCTCATCGATGTCGCGATGAGGATATATCGACTAATTATTTGTCAGGATAACAATCGGATTTTAAAATTTCTGCTGTCGCTGCCTTTCCTCGAGTTTTTTCCTTTTTTTTTTAACAAAACGCAAAATCCAGTCATTTTTTTCATTTCAATTCTAAGAAAATATCACAATTCGACGAAAAACTGAGAAACTTTTTTTTTTAGAGCTTTTTTCATTAGCTTTGACGTAAAAAAAAATTATTATAGTTGAAAAAAGGACAGAAAATCAATTTTTAGTCAATTTTACTGCGAAGACGATTTAGGAAAACTCAGCAACTCGAAAGTTGTCAAGTGTGCTCATGAAATTTGGGAAATGAGTTACTATGATACGTTTTCTATGGATATTATCATGGGACAGGGGTTTTGGCGTTATGAGCGAATGGACACATCTATTTACGCGTCGCCGCAGTTAGGATCGAAAGAGATCGTTATGGGGTGAACGTGCTTCGGACGCTCATTATATATGTTTGTCTGGTGCGTCACTTGGGTCACGATTGGAACGTGAAACGTTGATTGTGGTTCGAGAATATGGAAAACCGCCAGCGAAGCTAGGGGGCAGCGTATATTTCAAATGGATGTACGGATTAGTTCATTTTTTTGGAATTTTCTAAAATTTTATTATTTTGTTCGAACGTGCTTCGTGGTAATCGAAAGCGAAAACCGCAGATGGCGTTGTAAAAGGCACGTAAGCAAATCCGTCTGTGTATGACAATTCAGAAGATTCGATCAATGAATTGTCAATGATTAATTAAGGCCTTGGGCCACTCTAGAGGCCGGAAACAATAGGCTTTTTGAGGATTTTTTTTCAGAGATACTACAAAATAAATCGAGATTACAAAAACGGGATTTTATCATAAATATCAGTGACTGTTTACGATAATTTTTTTGAAGCGATTCATTTCAAAGTGGCGGCTGTGCAGCGTTTTCGCGATGACGTCTCCGGTTTTTCAGGCTCCACGGCCGGACTAACAGCTCCCGTAATTTTTTAATCATAATGAGCCAATGAATTTTTTTCGATTATATATAATAACTGCTACAGAAGTACGAAGGATTTTTGCGATACATTGATTTTTGGCCAAATGGCGCACTTCTACAGTGAAAAGTGATAAATTTGCCTAAAAAATCGTCAGATAAACTAAAAAATAGGATAAAAATCGATTTTTCGAAAATTCTAGAGTGGCCTAAGGCCTTAACTCAAACATATTCGTGTTCAGGATTTAAAAATCTAATTGAGTCTCCTTGATTCTGCGAGCTATTGGATAGGGATCTTGAAAATGATCGGTTTGTGGGTCATAGACAACAGCAACAAACTCATCAACGTTATGGTCCATTTCCCGAACACCGTAGAGCCAATCATTATAGCTTAAAATTTCAATATACGTTGAAATTATTCCCTCCGGCTTCCCCGAACATATATGAGACGTTAATTAATGAAATTAACTATGAAAACGTTTGGTCGATTCACATTGAGTGTCAACGATAACGCTCTCAGTGATAACTTCAATAAATTCAGTCGTGATCCACGAACATTAATCCCTGAAGGGAATTATTACTGGAAAAAATTACGATCATTTTTCCAGATCAAATCTAGCTCAAGATCTTCGAAGATCATGAAACACTCAAAATCATGATTAAAAATGTTGATTAAATAAAAATCAATGAATTTGCATTTTTCGGGACTCTTCATATTTTCCTTGGATATTCATATTTTCGGTTTAAATTATTTTTCAATTTCCCTTCACCATGAAGTTCGTAGTTGGCATAAAAAAAAAAAAAAAAAAAAAAAAAAAAAAAGTATAAGTGCCGTTGAATCGACGAAACTTTTTTTCGAACCTCGTAATATTCAGGAATTCGCGTAAATAAATTCGTAATCTTTGATGTCAATGCGATAATTTTTTTTTTTCATCAGCGGACAGTACAAAATGAAATGCCAGGCTATTGGGCTTTGATTTGGTTTGAGGAGACGAATTGCTGAAAGTTATTCGGCTGTAAATTGGTCCAGGGTGTGTAATAGTTGGACTTGTCGGTCTCGTAATATTATATGACGTAATAGGAAAGTAGGAGAGTCTCGGAGAGTCCTGAAGCGCGGGATAGAGTGAGAGTAAACGACTTCCACTTGGAATCACCTCGCAGTACAGAATTCTACCCTCTTCCTTCGAATGCTTTATACACATGTACGTTTGTGTATACCGGAAGTCCTAGAAGTGTCATTCTGACGTAAGAAGAAAGTTCAATTGTCAAATTCTGAGGAGGAAAGAATTTGGGAATTTTTTTTTTCTAGCGTTCTGGCCTCGTAAATTATTTGAAGAAACAGACGTGACGAGAGCGATAAAGTTTGAGAAAGTCCTGACGAGTTTTCACCACTTTTACGCTTTTGTTTACATTTCTAAGTCAATCAATATCTCGTTAATAACGCTTCAGAGAGAAAAATGGCCAAAGACTTTTCTCTCCAAAACTTCAACACCAATCTGCTCTGTCAATATTGACAATACGTTTTTCGGACACCCTGTATATATCTCTTTTGCCCATATTTACACACACGTATACATACGTTCGTCGACGAAGCGGAGCTCTCGGCTTTTCGCCAACAGCCTAATTATTCCTGGCCCGTTAAACCCGTTTAGTACATCGATTTGGCACTATACTCGCCATATTATTCGACATACTGTGCACCATCAGCGCCCTCTGTAGTCTTAGTACATTCTAACGCGTTTCTCCGTGCTTTTCCGCGACTTTTTTCCTGATGTCAAGAAAGAGTGCAATGGAGAGCTAATTATACCTAATTTTCTATAATTTTAACCCGAACATTTTAAACCTTTAAATCATTACATGTTTAACGAAAAAAAAATCGAAAAAAAAGTTATTTAACTAGAGTGGAAGGTGGTTTTTGCACTCTGGATCCCCGAGCAACCCGAGCACTTTTACTGACTTCGTCATGTACGCCATCTCCGAGAATTGCGATCCGATCCTCTCGACGGAAATGAATCATCGTTTAATCTCTTTATTTATATATCCTTGCCGTACATGCGCTTCTCCTTCACTCTCTGTCTCTCTTTCTCTCTGTCTTACTCGATCTCTTGAGGTTGAAAATGGATTGGATAAATTCTGCAGCAGACTGATCGTAACCATCTCGAGGGGGTGGGGAAAAAGGGGGAAGGAGCAAATAGGAGGAAGCTCGCTTTCCTCTTTTCCACCCCCCCCCCTCCCTCTCGCCTCATCCTAGAGCACGAAATGAAACAGTGGAACGACGAAGACAGATAAACTCGATCGATCCTTCACGCTTTATACCACATAATTAATTTAGAGTACATTACTTGGCACAGCCTCTTTCTTAGCAGCAGGGCTCATCGCAATTAATCGACATTACACGTGAGTGTTACCCCGGTTTTTATTTTTTTACCGTTTATTTTTTTCTTTCGTTACATTTTGACCTGAATATTTATGCGAGATTTCCCTGGCGTCACAGGTTATTTATTTTGATTAAAAAATATTTTATTAAATTGATTAAATTGATTTAAAAAAAAAACAGATCGATAAAACTCATTAAAAAGTGACGAAAAACCAAAATCAATCAAAATTTTGGACGAATTTACTGTAACTATCAAAAAAAAATGGACATTTGTGCAAAAAACTTCGACCCAAAAAAAAACGAACATTCATTTTCAAATGACATTGTCAAAAAAGTGTAAATAAAGATGTACACGAGTTAACGAGGAAAAAAAAAGTCTCGGATACATATTTACGTGACTATATACACGAGCAGAAAATAAATGGTTATAGGAATAAATATGTCGGATGCTTTTTCCATTCGTTGCGCTACGTTTTTTTTCTCTCATGCCAGTATGTTTCCCTTTCACAAGATGAAAAGGACCACACGTTGTCGTTATGGTTGCGTTGCGCATGGTTGAACAAGCAAATATATCCGGATCGTGAGTTTCGCTCCGTTGCGGTCATTGTTTAACATACCAATCGATATATCAAGAGCCACATCTCCGAGTTCACGGTACAACGCTCCGGGCATCATTCTCTTCGATGTTCTAAGATACCGGAAAAATTCGCTTGAACGAACGTTAGTGGCGTTCACTTCATCTTTATATATATTTTTATTTTTTATTTTTATTATTATTATTTTTTTAGAAAATTTGGTTCATTTTGGAGAACTTTGACATGAGATCCAAAGACTGAAGTGACATTTACTCAATTTTAACAATTTATTACGATTTTATACCGTCCACGAATGAACGAAATTCGGTAGAAAAAAATTTCGTTAAAGGTTTCTGCACCGAATGACAAGTTATGGCAAAAACAAGCAAATTCCTCCACTTTGCATGCTGCAGGGCAATAATTACCAGATTCTTTCGCAGTATGGAAAGGACTCGATCATTCCAAACCTTTGGGAAGGCTAAAAAAAATGTAAACGAAGCCTAATTTCAGCCTCAATAAGAAATTTGGAAGAAAAAAACACCAAAGAAACAGAAAAAATTGACATATTGCCACGAGCGCAGTATCTGGGCTGGTAAAACGATTTAAACATCGATAACATCGATCTAAAGAGCACAAGAAATATTATTCAGATATTCTGTGGCCATCGATCTTTATGAGGAAAAAAAAGTAATGAAAATAAATAAAAATAAATAATAATAAGAATAAATAATAATAAATATCAAAAAAAAAAACGAATGAGAAGCGAGAGAACAAAGAAATGATAATAGATCCTCGGAGAGTGATCGGATCTTAACGGAGGATGAAAAATGTGTTGATGTGACAGTGAAAAGAGTTGGGAGGAAGAAGGAAAAAGATGAATTATGTTTGGCGACTTATTAGAGTGCGGGGTTATGGCGCATCCCATAAATTATTCACCGTATACTTGAAGCTTGCCAGGCTTCTTCGTCTCCTACTTTCTGCTGCTAATAACTTGATATATCAATAGAGGAACTAAACAAGGAAGTGAGCAACAGCAGCCAAATATGTATCGAGAGAGTGAGAGAGAGAGAGAGAGAGAGAGAGAGAAAGAGAGAAAGAGAGAAGCATCTAGAATGTTGGGAAACGTGTTATTAAAATCATAATGCCGTTGGCTTCTTGTTGTCAGGTCGAAGTGACGAAGGTGCCAAGGAAGAAGACGTTAGTTTAATAATCTTGAAGTTCTTTGGAGATTTTTATAATGAAAAGGGAAACGTTAACGATCAATTTCTCGTGACTCCGGCTTTCAGAAACCCTTTTTACAAAAAATGACTAAAAAAGTGACTCGATTAATCACGAGTTGATGTGGTGAGTGAGAAAAATATGGAATGAATTCCAACTGGGTCCTCCGACTTTAATTAACCGTTGATTTTATTGCCCATGAACGATTTCCCCGAACAAAAACCAATGGATATGGGAATTTTTTGTTCCACCAATCCTGGAACGTGAACACACGTAACTGATGAAAAGTGAATAGTTATTCAGTTCTTTTTGAGCCACGTTGGATGCCCTGTTCTGCATTGTCTTCGACGAATTTATTGTAAAAACGAGATGGCCGATTGAGATTCCATGACTGCATGGACAAAAAACAAAAACAAACGACCCTGTTGATTGGTTTGTTTACCCTTCCGACGACCTTCGCTTTTCACGAATGGGTGAAACAGGGCATTTAACCCTGGAACAATGAACTATGTTTCTCGATGTTTAACCGATTCAAAGAACCAAACGAAATTGGAATCTTGTTGTTCTTGCTTTTCTTTCCGGATGGGGACAAATTTACTGTTGTAACAGAGGATCGTAAATTAATGTTAAAATGACATTTTTTGCAGTCGCTGCAACATTCAACGATATAATGGCATAAGCACGTTTCAGCACATACCACGACAAGCAGGAAGAGGGAAAATGAGAGAGAGAGAGAGAGAGAAAGAGAGAGAGAGAGAGAGAGAGAGAGAGAGAGAGAGAGAGAGAGAGAGTGTATGTTGAAAATGAAGGTCCTTCCGGGGATCTCTCATCCTTTCCAACTCCCTGTTCTCCACTTCGTCCCTTTTCCCTTGCTAATTTGCATTGAGATAACCGTCCGCTCGCCACACTATATCAGACAGAATAATCTACCGAGCCGGAGAACTTTCGCCTCTACTGTCCTTCCATTTCTCATACTGTGTGTTATGTATCCACCATATACAACAAATTGTAACAAGCATAATTAATTGTCATAATGAGCTTAAACCCACTATCCCAAAAACGTATATTTATCATGCAACATAAAGTATCTGGTTCGCTTTTCGTTCCTCATTCTTCTTCTTCTTCTTCTTTTTCTTTTTCTTGCCAACCTGGACAGAAAGAAGAAGAGGAATGTTGAGGATTTAGGCCACTCCAGAATTTTCGAAAAGTCGGTTTTCATTTTAAATGGTCTCTTAGGACCTCAAAAATGATGCCATAAAAACGTGTTACTCAAAACTTTAAACGCTTTCATCTCAAATCTGCATTTCTTAAGTTGGCCGGACTCATAACTCAGACAATTTTCAACCGACTGACTTGAAATATTGAACATATCTTTAAAAATACATCATCTATGGAAATATGTAGGATTTTTTCTTTATATTGCATAGTTCATTTGTTATTAACACTTATCTGACGATTTTTTAGGCAAATTTATCACTTTCCACTCTAGAAGTGCGGCATTTGGCCAAAAATCAATGTATCGCAAAAATCCTACGTACTTCAGTAGCAGTTATTATGTATAATCGAAAAAAAATCATTGGCTCATTATGATTAAAAAATTACGGGAGCTGTTAGTCCGGCCGTGGAGCCTGAAAAAACGGAGACGTCATCGCGAAAACGCTGCACAGCCGCCACTTTGAAATGAATCGCTTCAAAAAAATTATTGTAAACAGTCACTGATATGTATGATAAAATCCCGTTATCGTAATCTCGATTAATTTTGTAGTATCTCTGAAAAAAAAATCCCCAAAAAGTCTATTTTTTCGGCTTCTAGAGTCGCCCAAGGCCTCAAACACTTCCATCTGCCGACGTAATGTCTCGAAGATTTCTTTCTGATCCTTTCTTATTCATCCCAAAATTGGATCTCACTGTATGACAATGAATTTCAATGACACCACATGTTCCGTATGCCCTTATGAATATATTGGTCAATGTTGCTCAGTAAGATTTTCCATTAGAGACTCGTCAGCTGATCAGAATATGTCACTGTTACTTGGCGTATCATTTAATTAACAGAACGTTGTTTGGTCAAAGTTATCGTGAGTAAATGGAGATTAATTATTGGTCGTTGGGCGTTAGATCGGAGCGTTTGCACTTACGTGCACACTGCGCTCTCGCTAGGTGTTCATCTGTGACGAGAGACTCATCAATTATGGACGAGGGAAATACACGAGAATCCCCGCTGGTATACTCGCAGTACCTCACTCATGTGTACACGTTTATGTATATTTATATACCTGCATTAATTCCATATGTACAGGGTGTAAACTCGTAAAAAATATACTTGCAAAATGGACCATAAATAAAAATATAAAAATAAATAAATTCAAAAATGCCCGACAGCAATGAGTGCAGAATAGTTGCATGTTCCGCGATCGATCTTCAAAGTTAAATACAGCTCTGAGGGGAATCAGTACTTGGTTGGGTGACCGCTTGACCATGCAATGGTCCACGCATTGATTATTGAGAGGGTGGAAGTTTATTTTGAGTTTTTCTTGGTGCTGAGCACGGGAACTGAGTAAAACTATGGCCTGGATGCATCTGGTCTTAAAAATTCTTACTTTTAGACGAATCTCATGTTTTTTTTTTTTTTTTTATTTTTTAAATGGAACGCCCGCTATACAGAAACATGTTCTACGGTGTATTTGTATGTAAAGTGTTTTCTGTTGGTTTAGTCGTTGCCTGACAACGCGATTAAACGAATTCAGCAACGCGGTACCATTGGCAAGCCCCAAATGGATGAAAAAGGGAGGCGGCGTCAGGGGAGCGATTTCAGAGCTTAAAAACGCACGTAACTTGTCGCTGTCATTCGTTGTTCAGCGAGCTATTACCGATTATTTATTCACGCGCTGTCACGCGTGTACATGATTTCTCTCGTACTTTTTAAACGCCCGAAATCCATTGCACTTTCTCTCTCTCTCTCTCTCATCCAATTTTAAATCCAAATGGATAATTGAGACTCGTTTATTTGCAGTTTGACTGCGGTTGACTTTTTACAATTGTACTTGAACGGTTGCTCATCGTTTATTTAATAATAAAACTTGATTGAGGTTTGAGAAACGATTGAACCTTCGAGATTTTGGTGACAAAATCGAATGACGTGAAATCCTGAATTCCTAACTCTCTAGTCGTCAAGAAAAGGAACGAGGAAGAAATCAGTTCGCGAACTAATATTGGAACAAGATGGCGATGATTGCAGGGTTCCAACACACGTGGCGTCAATCTTACTTGAGAATAGTTTACCCTCAGGCTCGTCCTCGGCAAGGAGAATAAAAGAGCAAGGAACAAACGTCATTCTCTTCCAGGGTTGGGTTTTATCATTGAAAAAATCAATAATTAAAAGCATGACTTAGACGATGAGAAAGAGTTTAAAAAAAATGAATTAAATGGCAAAAATGCAGTCTGGCAAATTTGTATTCTGTAGAACGTTTGTTTATCTCGGCGTAAAATGCCTCATGCATAAAGCGAGAACCCTCTTCATCTTGGATTCTCTCGCTTATCTCACCACTCGCCATAGCACTCGAGGCACAAGTGTTTTCTCTCGGAGCTTTTGTGCTGTGAAAAGCGTGAGTACACAGAGAGAGAGAAGGATGTGAATGGAATGCGCGTGACACACAGGGTGACGCGATCATAATGAGGGAATCCCAGTCATGCATCGTTGGAATCATTCATGGAGAAGTTTGAGGCAGGAGAATATTTGAAACTTTTCATTGAAGCTGGTAAACCGTGAATCAGCCTCGAATCCATCAAATTCTTTGTTCTTCAATTGCAAGCATTTCAATAGAAACGTCACGGGCCAATACGTCGTACATTTATTATTGAAACGAATTTTATTTCGATAAATATAAAATGTAAAATACTCATCGAGACACTGCGATTTTATTCACTCTCTGATTTCATCCAATTTGTCTTTATGGCCATAATAATTTAATGATTTACGATGAGGAATTCGGAATGATAAATATTTTTCAGGTAAGAAGTGGAACAAAAGCGAGGAGAGATCTCTGGTGAGTCAGCAAAAGAAGTAATGGAAGTGCCACGACGAAAGGATGAAGTGCAAAAATAGAGAAAGACAACCATCCTTGTCGTCTCGTCGTCGCTGTCGATGAGAGTACGTCGTCGTCGTCGTCGTCGTCACCGTGAGGATTTTAAGATTCCCAAGAGGGCGTCCCACTCTAGCAAAGATGTAGAGGGCTTGACTCGCTCGTAACAGTGATGGCTTCGCGATGACGTGACAGACTCTTTTCCACCACTCTTGGGAGGCTATTACTCGTACAGACTGTCTCAAAAGTCACGCGGGAATAATGAGCATTCGATAGATAACAAGTTTATCAAATTCTGAAGATAAAAGCATTTCACTTTTTTTCTCTCCGATCTACGGTTGTTGAGATATTCGTCATTTAGTGTTGGACCAATCCGAAGCTTGCGTCCGGAAGCGCGAAGTAGGGGGGAAAGCTCCACCCCCACGCCGCGTTTCGGCGCATCCGATTGGTCATTCATAAATCGATCGATTAATCAGCGACGGTGCATCACAATGAAAAATGGATGAGGGCTTTTCCTTCCCAAATTTCACGACCCAACTATTCTCCACGGTCTTAATTCGACTTTGCAAGTTTAAAGAATTATTACTTTTATCATTATAACACTTTTACTTGAACAGGGTGTTAAAAAGTGGCTTCCAATGCTCGTTAATTTCTCATTACTCTTGAAAGTTGAAAGACTCACTTTTCAGGAAACAGAAGAGTGGACGATACAAAAGAGCTTTGAGACTTGACGAAAGATTTAAACTTTTGCAGAGAGTGGTTTTTATGAAAAGAAACGTAATTAAATGATTCGTGTACTATTTTTAATGCAATGAATAAACAGCATCAAAATTATAATGAAACCAATTAATGCTTCGAAACATCAAAATGTTGAACAATAAGTTTTGAAATTTTGGAAATTTAGATGCTCTATAAAATTGCCTCCTAGTTCCGAGCCTCGAAGGCATCCATAACCAGATTTTCTATGATTTATAGTGTCGATTATAATCAGAGACAATGTTGATTTGTTATTAGCACGTGATCGTAGGCCAACAAAGTGGAATTTGGTGGCTAATCTGGGCGTAAATTAGCGGAACGATTCTGAGGAATATTCACGTAATCCTCAGAGAATTGGGAAGGGTCAGAAAAGTACGACACTTAACTTTCGGCGAAGCTAGTCTGGCTCAGGAATAATTCAGTCGTGGGAGGAAAACACTGGCAAACTTTGCGAGATCATGTTAATTGAGCCATAAAACTGAGGTCGTTTTAGAAGATTTTGGTCTGTTGATTGTGATGGTCCAAATGAAAATAATTTTGATAAAATTAAACTAAAAACCAAAAAAACACCAGGAAGTAGAAATGATGATTAAATGATTCGAAAATCATTTTTCCATAAATTATAAAAGAGAGCAATTAAAAAACAAAGTCGTTTGAACAAAATCTGTCAGATTGGACGATTCTAAATGGTAACATTTAAAAGTGATGGATTTGCGATTTTTCGTATCGCGGGTTGGAAGGTGAAATGGGCAGAAGGATTGGTGAGCGAAATCTCGTCGTCGGCTTACTCATTTGTTTAGCGAACGTTTATCACGAGATCGTGCCGGGAGTTCGGGAGCTCGATGGATGAACGCGACTGGATTTTATCCATTGTGCCGAATACGACGAGCTACGTTTCTATTTTCAAGCCAAGGGATAAAAAGAGAGAGAGAGAGAGAGGAAGAGTTGCCATTGTTTACGATCGCGCGTATCACCCAACGACGGAATCCACGCTTTGCCACGAAAAATATACATGCTTCAAAAGAGGGAGTGAATGAGACAAAAATAAGAGAGAGAGAGAGAGAGAGAGAGAAATGCTACGTGCGAAAAAAAAACGGTCAGTCACAATCAGTCGAGGCCACACATCAGTTTTGATTTGTTTCTTTCTCTCTTTTTATTCTCACTTGATCCGAAAATCCCTGAGCCGTTGAGATATTTGTGTAACCGAATAATGGAAGATTTAACCCTGGCAATACGCGCGAAATTCTTTTGTTTTTCTGTTCGACAAAAGAGTTATATATGGAAAATTGAATTTGATTAACTTTTTGTTTGCCTAAATCTATTCGTCAGTGTTATCCTGTAGCCTGACGAAGCTCCGAAGGGTATGAAGAGGCTTCAATTAAAAAAGCATATGCAAAGCTCCAAGAAACTCTGAATAACCCTGGAAAAAAAAAAAAAAAAAAAAAAAAAACACACACAAACTAGCTCGTCGCTTAGCAATATTCTGAGCGGAGATTCCATCAAAACTACTCAAGGCGCCAATCACGAAATTAAAAAGAGCTGAGTTCGTAAAAATCGTTTTGTTTTTCCTTAAAGAAATGTGCTTTTGAAGTCCGATGCATGTCGCAGCTACGGCCTGCTTCAAAGCGTTAAACGCACGAGAGTCTCGACAAAAGGAAACTTCCGCAAATATACATTCGTACAGCTAAGCGTTACTCCACTTTGTTCCACTATTTTTCCATGTGCTTTTCATCATATACCCCGGCCAAAGAAATGAAAGAAAAAAAAATGAAAAATGGAAAAAAAAAAGAAGCACGAATAATAAAAAATAATAAAAAAACAAAAATGCAACGTGTCCAACACTAAGAGGAAGAGTGTTCGTCGAAAGAAAAGCGAATGAGTTCCCTACTTTTCCTTCTCTTTATTCATTTCCGCTTCCGCAAGACTAAAATAACCGTAAATGTTTCTTCGTTCTCTCTCTCTCTCTCTCTCTCTGTCCTTCACACAAACACACATAACTACTCACACGCACTTTTCATCCCCAAGAAATGCAAAACTGTATGTACTTCTCTGCGGTTAGGTAAAATTTTCTGACTGCCTCTTTCTCTCTTTCAAGCTGGTTGTCTGCTCCACAAAAGTCCCTTTTCCCTTTGGCTATACGTTTTTAGTCTCTTACTTCCATTTCCCAGACCCCGCACGATAAAGCTATGCTAAACTCTGTTTTCTCACGGAGACTTCTCTTTGGAAAAAAAAAGAAAAAAAGAAAAAAAAGTGTGAGAGCACCATATCCCCCGACGAACAAAGTTGAGGAAAGGATTGTGGCATAAAGCATGAAGGCAACGAGAGAGCCTCTAAGAGGGTGTTGACGTCCCGGTGCTTTTGTTCCTTATCCCGAAAACCTACATGGAAAGTCTTGAAATAGAAAGAGAAGAACAAGGAAGTCAAAGATAAGAATAAAAAGACGATATATCCAGTGGCCAGATACTGAGTCCCTGTCCAAACATTTACCCAGGACTCTGAGGATCGAGGCGACAAAAAAGTGTACAACGAAGTATGACTTTTATTCCCTTTGTAGGAATTATCGTCAAAATCGATATTTCATATTTGTTTATCAATAAATCATGCTTGACTAATCATTAACCAAATTTTTTTAAACAACAAAACTTTCGTCATCAACTTCTTCAGCCATTTGTAATCTTGTAAAAATTTGGCTTACAAAATAAAAAGTTTTTTTCGTTTTTTTTTTAACGAAATTACCTTTTTTTACATTTTTACGGATGCACTATTGAGTGTATCGAACAAGAAGAGTCGCTTATCTCTCGTTGTGTGCGGTGAGGATAAACTTCGTAGTGTTTGGAAACGCATAACAGGCTGATAAATCAAGTTGGCCTCTCTCTCTCTCTCTCTCTCTCTCTTTTTTAAAGGATAGTACACATACAAAGGTGGGAGGGGAGAGAGGAGGCTATTGGATCGGTGGAGTGGAGAGTCTCATCGGCTTTTGCTTCAGGCAAACTTGTGCCCACTATTTATCGATTTAACAGAACTAACCTGGCACGCAAAGTGCCTGCGCGACGTGAAACTTTCCCGCCAATACTCTTCTCGTTCTGTACAACTGCGACGTCCTCAGTTCATCGACATACACACACACACACACATTTATATACATGTGTATATATCTATTAGACATTTTACGTAAGAGATTTAACCTAAGTACAGAAATACAAGGACGAAAAGCTCGGAACATAGAGAAGCTTCAGGGATAAGCGTTGGGAAGAGAAGAACAGAAGAAAGTGGAAGAAAAGGATGGAAACTGGTTGCATAGAAAGCCAACAGCATCATGAGGAAAGTACGAAGAGAAGAGTCAGTGAGCTGGTCTGGGATATGGTACCAAATGCCTTGATCCGTGACTGTACGATACCTCGGCTTAAACTGACGCACTTAAGTTAAGCTACGTGGCTGTTGCCTGTCTCATCTCCCAACGTTCTACTTCCCATTTCGAAACTTGACTCTCTTCCCTTTTCCTCTTCATTCTCCCTTCTCTCTCTCTCTCTCTCTCTCTTTCTCTCTCTTTGTCTACGTCTCTGTCTCTCTCTCCCTCACTTCAGCTTCATTTCCCCCTCAACCTATCTCGCCTCCCCCGTGGCCAACTTCCATGGCATTCCACCCTCCCGATATCTACTTGCTACACTTCTCCAGCGGACATCATCACGGAGTAACACGAGTGCGAAAAAATTCAATCGACTCGAACGTACGTTCGCGTGATTACTATGTTTATTTTCCCGATTCGAGGGATTATTGAATTTTATTGAAATTGCTTTAACGGAATGAACACTAAACTGCATAAATAGGGGTTCGATGTTGATCTAGTTTTTGGGATAGGGGTTGGTCCATGAAAAATTTGTATCACTGAACCATAAAGTTGTTAATTAAATATTGACTATTGATTTTTCTAACGACTTCTATCATTTAAACGTTGTCTTTCTCTGCATTGAGTCCAAAAAATGGTCCCTACGTGTCCTGGAGCACGAGACACATTTTTTGTCAATTGAAAAGTTCACTCATCCAACTTCAGCTCCATTTAGCTTCACCACCAAAGTGCCCCCCATTCCGGGCTACGTTTTAGTTTTTATCTCGAGTTTGTTATTACAACGAGAAATGTTGTTCCTTAAAAGTATATCGAATTTAGTGACAACACAGAGGAAAGATAAAGAGACAATGTGCACTCTTTCACGCTCGATTCACTGAGACACTCACCCTGTGCCTTTTTCCCCGAGTCACGAGTTTCCTTAAGTGAGCCATTATTTTAATAGTGTCGCGAGACTTTTTCAATTACGTCTCTTGTAGCAGCACATACAGGATTTCGAATATTTGTTAGATGAATCCTGAATAACACGACAGAATGTTTAGCCTGTATGTCGAGGAGTCGTTACCTCCAACCTCACCGTGTATACCATTTTTGTACCCATTCTTTTCTCACCAACACGTACAACACTTTTATATTTCTTTTTTCACCGGAATCATAAAGTCTTTATGGCTTTTTCGCCTGTACAAAGAGAAAGTGCCTGTTTGACGACCTTTCGCGGTCGTATTTTCTTACAAGCTTCATGAAATATCAACGCTGCCAGATTTCAACAACAATCTGGCTCAAATTCAGTTACACGCCATTCAGCATCCGCCACCAGCGTCTGGCTACGTCTTGGTCAAGTTCTCAGTAGGTTCCAGCCACTTTGGCCTCAAGTTTAGCGATAAACTCAAATAAATTCCAATTACAAGTCTAACTTGGGACTAGAACTTAACTAACTCTTAGCTGTGACCTTAATTGGTTCAACCAAAGTGCTAACGAAGACCGAGATAAGTTCCAAGTGGAAGCTGCTTAAGTACCAATTGGCAACTAAGTCCGATCAAATCAGCAGCAAATAAGTTCTAAACTTGAGTATTTTAATTGTTAATTTGAATTAATCAAAGCTGTCCAACGTCATTGAACTGTTGGTTCCTCTTTTTGCAACACCTGCAAAGACTCAAAAGCCACAACAAGCCATAAAGGAAGCCAAGTCCACCGATGACACTGCTTCGTGTTATTTTTACCAGCATTGTCACCGTCTGTTACAGAATCCTCAAGTGATAGGAAAATCCCTCAGATTTATGTATATCTACCCAATATTATACAGAGACTCGCTGACAACAGCAAAGCTCCTTGCGCAGCAAGCCATCGGGAGGACAAGCTCGCATCATCATAAGCCGTTGTGTATGCGTAACAGACAGTGTAAGTATATTCATGATTTTCGTGATAGGAATGAAAGCCCACACGTAAAATCCGCGTGTGTGCCAACGTCACAGAACATGATGCGAAGGCTTGACAAGAGCTCAGAGAGCTCCAGATAAAGGTTTTCTCTTGAAGAGAGAATTTCGTCACGAGATTAAGGCACAAATGTCACGTCTACGAGTGTAACTTATTTAATTAGCTTTTAGGAAAGAGCCCCCGAAGACGGGCAGCAACATCGCCTGCTCGGGCTGTCTACTTGACGGACAAAACTTCGGGTGATATACACCACTGTCTCATTTCACGTCACAAAACTCGCGGGAACTGCTTGGAATGAAAATTATTTTCATTCTTAAGGTAGTTCTATCGGTATATCGTTTTCTTAAGATTTTGTTACAAATTTGGATAAATCTTCTTTAATTTCGTATGCACGTGTTTCATCAATTTCAGAAGCTTTCACCAAGCGGAAGTTCATACATTTATTGGTAAAAATCACAATTATCGGGAGCCTCTCGTAAGAGCTCGTGTCAAAAGTTACATTTTCATCAATAAATATTCTGGGTCCTACATGGTGAAGCCTTCCAAAACTTTGCACACATTTTTATGCGACATCAAAGAAGCTACATTTAGTTATTCATAAAAATCTAAAGAAAAAAATGTTCGCAATTTTTGTAATTATGCAGCAAGTACATATTAGCTTGGATGACCTTGAATTTGGAGTATGTTGTTCTCTAGTCAATTTACAATAACTTTTCTTGATTAACCTATGCCCGTAAACCATTTTGTATGTGAGAAAAAGTGAAAAACAATTTTTCGATATGAATGTCACGATAGAACTACCTTAATATCATGAAAACTCTTATGAGTCTTTTGCGAAAAATTCTATCCATTTTTTTACGGCTAACACATGTTGTATGCACAATATTTACGAAAATTCGCGACGAGTTGACTGCGTTTCGTAAAAGTTTGACACACAGGTTGCATCGTATAGTGAGAAAAAAAATGGAGCTTGTATTTTATCGTATTTTAGTGAGACTACACGTGGTGGAAAGTCGTTTCATATTTTACCTTATAGGTTGAGAGGTCCTCGACGACACAGGCGAGCATGGCTTCTCGACCAACCGGTACAGTCACGTTCGATATCGGTACGGTGAAGATCGGTCCTTCTAAAACACATCGAACCCTCTTTTAAGTTAGCTATTCAGGATGTGTCCTGTCAGCAATATTCTGATACGATCTATCACACATTTTACACGTAGATATTTATGAATATGAGAAAAATGCACGTTGTTTTTTTTTTTTTTTTTTTTTTTTCTTCCAAAATATGTAACGTATGAGGCGAAGGACGAGGATGGGGTGATATTCGACTTCAAAGCTCTTCATATAATCGAATAGTCATACGCATCGCACCCTGGCACGTGGTGTAGCAGAAATTTCTGGATATGTCGAGTGTTTCAATGGCAAGATTCAGGGTTTTGATCATAGTTGACCATTTTGTACCAAAAGAAAGGGACTAAGAAAAAACGAAGAAAAACGTCCGGACCCAGAAAAACCATCTGATCGTTGGTTCAACTGGGATCTGGTCAAATCAAATAAATTTTTATCTCTGTCTCACGGCCTGATAAAACTCTATTCAACTTTAAGAAATGATTTTCGTTGATTTGATTATTGTTATTTTTTTTGTTCTAAGATATAGAACATTTTTTTCCGAATTGAAATTAAATGAAAAACAATATTTTTCATGTTGCGGGAATTGAAATTCGTGATCTTCTTGTTGTTCTTAGACACAGACAGTTGTCAGTCGTGATAATAAATCTACTTCGGTTCCTGCGTTTTATGCAAACCGAGGCCGCAATTTGTGTAGGATAAATATCTCGATTTTCTGCGCCACGTAGCGGTCGGGGCGAGAAGCTTTAACACTAGGATTCGAATAAACGTAATCAAAGAGCGTTATTTATTTGATTTAAATGGATGAGCTCTTCAGTTGAAGCCAATGGAAGTTTTGTTAATTCAAATATAAAAAAATTATATAAATAATCCTGGTTAATTCAAATGGATCTTTTTTCTGGGTGCGGGTTGTCAATCCACCGCTTTCGACAACATATTCGGTAAAAATGTCGACAAGGCAGAGCAAGAGAAGAAAAAAAAAGTGCCTACGAACAGTTCTTTTTACAACTGGACGATCTCCTTATGGGAAAGGCAAGAATTTCGGGAGGCCTTGTAAAAATATAACATTCGATGTGAAACAAGTTTTGGTGTGAGCCAGGAAAGGATAAAGTATCGATAAAGATAGTGCATCGTGGAAGAGGTCAGAAAGAGCACGCAAGATCTTGTGCCCGCTCCTTGAGGGCGTCTGTTGGAGTTGGAAAGAAAAAGGAGGAGTAGAGCACGAGGAAAAGGTAGGCGAGGTGAAAACCGATAAAAAGGAAGAGAATCCCCATCCACAAGTCTGGGAAGCAAAGACACGCTCCTTCCACTCTTGTCCCATCCTCATGACTAGGAAGGACCGGTGTGTTTTTTTTCTTCCCTCTTGACGACATCCGCGTCTTGGTCTACCTTCAGTTTCATGAGGGTCCTCGTATTCACGATAGCCCTGGGCATTTCCACTTGAAACATTGCTGCTCACAAGAGACCACCAAGGAATTTAGGACTTGGGATTAAGGACGTACGTCATTGGAGCTATTTTATTTTCCGACTGAAGCAGATGCTTTCTTTGAGGGATCTCTTTCGAGGAACAAGTTTCTGGAGATTATGAATATAAAAACATCCCCTACCTTCAACGAGTCCGGAACAGAAGTCAAGAATTTTAAGTCAAGTGGTTGTCACATGGTCCCAGTCTTTTCTACTGTTAAGCCGTTCGTTTTCATGAGGAGGGTAAGTGTATCTGGATGAGCGTTCTATCCAAGCAGAAGAGGACATTCGTAGGAGGTTGTATGACGGAGAGTGTGCAGAGAACAGGATCAGCAAGTCGAAGGGGAAGGGAAGCTGAAAAGCAGAGAGCGAGCAGCACTGGTGGGGGGGGGGGGGGAGGAGGACGAGACGAAGAGTGCGGTGGAGTCAGGGTAGAGCCTCTCGCTGCGCGCCACCGATAAGCACTGATCCCAATTACATGTCGGCGCGGAATTTCCGCGAGCTGAGCGGATCATGGATTATTGACTCCCATCCTGATTACTCGGATGGAGGCCTGTTACAATAGACCAACTCTCGATACACCTTAAGCCTTCGAACGACAGAAATCGAAATGCCCCGCCCTTAACCTTATTCTCTACTTTATTCAAGCAGCCCTTTAACCTTTGTATTCTGCCAGGAAAACACTGCATTATTCCATTTCCCATGCAATCAAATCGTACTATCAATTGAAACTTTTCTCAACTCGTTCCTAGAAATTAGATCAGCAAGAAAAACTTGCTATTTCCTCTCCCACCCTCTGCACAAGTTCATTCAGTCGAGAAATTGTAAATTTTACTCAGAACCTACCGCAGAGCTGGAATTTCCCGGGAGAGTGTCCCATAACCTCAGAAATGAAGAGTTATCAGGAAAAAATGGAAGATCCAACAGGAAGAAAAAAAATGGCATAGTCTCGTTGCCAAGCTGAGTATTGAATTGGAATGTCATGGCTTTCTGATCGTTCCACTAGTATCACACAACATTAGAGCTGACAATCGTCAAAACATTCATTGGCAGCTCCCGATGAATCGATAACGTGGTCCATGTCCTCCGAGACTAATTGAAATTTGGTCATAGCTTTCAACTGTTTCTGCTTTACCAGAGACTATGATTTTAACCTCTGTGATGGTAAATCTTTCGGTGCACAGTGATAAGCTCGTGACCAGCCGCATAATCTGCGGCAGGATGAACTATCCTGACTATATGTATTGCGCATCAAGTTCTGCGAAATAGATATTGCATATCTCAATAATTGGGTGGATGTTGATCTATGAAGGAAAACATACGCGTTGGTAGGTCGATGTTGACGTAGATGTAGGCAAGACGCGGGGATCTCTTGTTCCAAACGTCCCGGTATCACTTAATGATTCGATGGGCGTGTGAGTTTGCTGTGATACGAAATGTGAGAATTCGGTTGCGTGGCCTCTCGATCCGTTCGAGGTAGATGTAATTATAGAACGGTAAATAACTTGATGTTTGCCAGTGGAAGTCGCACAATATTCGTGAGTTGACGAGAGGCAGGTGTGTATCAAGTTCGGCAGGTTAGTCCGCGGAACTAAATCCGAGTACGTGAAGCACATTCGTCACGGTGAGGATTTTGGGAAGTGGAAGTGCTGGGTCATGGGATTTGAGTTACCAACCATTGTAGTGTTGCCGTCTTCAATCTGTTGTCAGTATTTTCTCGGCTGTGTACAGCGACAGTGCCATCAATCCTAAACCTTTGACAATCGCTATCCAGATGCTAGGTCCGGTTTAACAACCCTGCTTACTCCCACGGATCCAACAGCTTTTTTCTGCCATATTCGATACACCAAACCCCGCGTTATTGAGTCAGAGGAGAGGGAACTATGAACAACGCCCTATCGATTCTTGCGGTTCTCTTTGTTTCGATCTTCCACGCGCTGGTCTTTCACGATGATTGGCCCATTCCCATGATACATGGTGCGGCCTCCGATAATAAGCTTTTGGCATAACCTTCATCCCAGGGAACAGCTGAGTCAAGGTTCAAATTCTCGACGATTCATCCTACCATTTTACATCTGCGATCGTTCATTGTTCTTTTTTGTTTTATAATGAGCTTGCAGGTCGTAGCAAAGTGGAACCCATCGTCAGAACCGTTCACATGAAACATTCTAACGTTATTCATGGCAATGTCATGACAAAAACCATTTGAACCTAATGACCTCAGACAAGGAAACGTGAGCAGTGCTACATGTAATCGGTTATTTTGTGATGATAATTGGGAAGACACGTAATGATCAGTTAGGAGGTATAATGGTGGTTCGAGATATTCCATAGTGCGGTTGGTACTTAGTGGTAACGATAAAGCGATTAGTCTTGGGTATTCGGGCGGGTCCGACTAGTCCGAGCGACGTGGTATTACGCTGTGTCTGTCTATATAGGGGGCTGTGGAGGAAGATCGCCGTCGTCGTCGTCGCCGTCGTCATCATCGTTGGATGGTAGTTAGGAGAGCAAGTACGTGGGAGAATACAATAGAACGGTGGGATACAACGGAGTGAATATCTGCACACATGTGATGCGAAACACGATAGGGAATTTCATAGCTGATGCTTCCAGCCAAAGATATATTCAGTAGCAATCGTCGTATATTAAGGGATGTTAATAATGTGTGGCATGCCCAAATAATCACGACGTTTGATGCAAAACCGTCCGAGAATCATGGATCACAAGCCAACCGATAGTTAAGACGAGTATTGTTACCGCGATGCGGAATTTCTCGACGGTCAAATCCGTTAAGGAACGCGTTTGCTCAACTCGTCCCCGGAGGCAATCTCGTCAGTTCTATTCGCTGCGGTTTTGTTCCTTGGCCACTTTGTCTTCAAGCTATTCTCTCCGTTTCCTAACTCCATACAATTGATGACACTATGTCAATTGGTGCAGGAATGCTTCCAGCTTTGGAAACCCATGATTCCATTTTGCAGAAAGTTCGCGAGAGTTCCAGCCATGAATTCTCTAGACTCTTCGGAAGAGTTGCAATATGCATTAATTATGGGGGATCAAAATATCCTCCAACTTCGAAAGATCGAGGTTGCTATTTACCACAATGAACTTTTTTGGAATTACTCAAAAAGGTTAAGGTAGTTCTATCGGGACATTCACATCGAAATATTGTTTTGCAGCTTTTCTCACACACAAAATGGTTTTCGGGCATAAGTTAATAAAGAAAAGTTGTTGTAAATTGACTAAAGAACAACATACTCCAAATTCAAGGTCATCCAAGCTAATATGTACTTGCTGCATAATTACAAAAATTGCGAACATTTTTTTCTTTAGATTTTTATGAATAACTAAATGTAGCTTCTTTGATGTCGCATAAAAATGTGTGCAAAGTTTTGGAAGGCTTCACCATGTAGGACCCAGAATATTTATTGATGAAAATGTAACTTTTAACACGAGCTCTTACGAGAGGCTCCCGATAATTGTGATTTTTACCAATAAATATATGAACTCCCGCTTGGTGAAACCTTCTAAAATTCATTACCCACGTGCATATGACACTAAAGAAGATTTATCCAAATTTTCAACAAAATCTTTAGAAAACGATGTAACGATAGAACTGCCTTAAATCAAACTATCAATCCGTTTTGTCGTTGGCGGTTGTATGACTCTAGAAAACCTAAATCAATTTTATCAGGACCGAAACAAATGGAACCCAAATGGAAAGTAGACCACTGCGTTGGTTGAGTGAAACGAAGCAAGCAGGATAAAGATTAACCACCATAAGTTAAATTCGTTAGAGTAAGGTTTTCTCATCTCAAAGAGTACCTCACGCAACAAGCCTTAGTCACCGAATAATGTAACCACGTGGTTAGGCCACCTATCCACGAAACGTTGAACATTAATTGTCCGTGGAAAAGGATGAAAAGTGCACGCGGCATGATCCCTTTGAGTTAAAGCCGAGATTGAGGCAGGCCAAGCTTCAAGCACTTTAAAGCTCTACCCACACAGCCTCCTTCTCCACTTTGTCTCTGTCACCCTCTGCCTTTGTTCTCTCGCAATTTCATTCTATGACGTAATGCCTCAGCTCATATGCCGCGGAGAAACCAGAATAGCTTAACAATCTTTTAATAATCGACGTATGCAAAAGCACCGACGTCACCACTCGAACAAAATCATCTTCAGGAACAACCCTTATCCCAATTAACGACTGAACCCTGACTATTTGTTTTCCTATTGAAACCGAAGCATCTGAAGAGATGAAAAAATCGATAAAACTACTTCGCTGTGTTTACTATTTTCATAATTCATTTGTATTCAATGATAAAGGGAATAAAAAAATAGCATTTAAAAGCTTTCTAGGAATAACTGCAGATACATTTTGCAATGAAAATCACAAATACAAATAATTCCATGAAATTCGAACTTCATATAAAATGTACCAGAGCTTATTGAAATGAAAAGCAATCCAACAAAATCAAAGCTGCCTCATGGAAGATGCTTCACTACCATTGGAAATCGAGAGATGCTTTTTATTATTGAATATTGCATTCAATATCTGTTTTACCAACTTTCAATTCATCATTTAATGTACATAACGTAAAAGATTCACAGAAAAATCAGCATTTTTCTCGGAATGCGTGCACGAACGTTCGTTGAAAAAAACATCGAATCAAATAATATTAAACCTCCGGCAAGGATCATGCTTACAGGTTGATTTAATGGAGAGATTTTTCTCTGGAAGTTTTCAAAACAGATTAATTGGTAAAAAATGAAAGTGCTGGATATTATTCGAGATGTTTTTTGCTACTTAGTTCGGAAAAATGAACACCTTACAGAGTTGTTTTCAATTACTTTGAAAAAAAAAAGTCCCGAAAAATGATTTCAGCTGAAAAGTGGGTTTGCTTGGCTGTATTATTTGTTTGGATATATTACTCGTTAATCAAGAAAAGTAATGTGTGTACACGGGGACTCGGCTGATATCATTTTATACAACTTGGCAATAATACATGATAAATCAATTATCGTATTAGCGGATTATCGGAACATTGGTAACGGTGCTTCCGGTTCCAACAACGCCTGGGCAATGTCGCTGCATGCACGAATTTCCAAGGCTCATTTATATGCACGACGAGCCACAGGCGAGAGTGTTTGCTGCTAGATATACATAAATTGATGCAAGCCCAAGTGAAATATTTACTCTGAAGCTTTTCAGCTTGTGCTTCTACCTAACGTGAATTACTGACATGTCCATCATGAGAAAAACCCTCGATCTGTTTGTTTTTAACAAATATGCAGTTATGCAATACATTCATTGCCGCTGATCTTAATATTTATAATTTAAACAAAAAAATCTCTGTCACAATTCAACAGTTTTTTTACTTTTTTTATTTTTTTATATATTTGCATCAATTGAATTGCTTTTACTTGAGCGAAGCGATTTTATCTCAATTATCTCAATTATTTTATCTCAATACTTTATTTTATTTCGACAATTCAATGGTTATCCAATTATAATTATCTATTCTGTTCTATTAATCATTTGAAAGTCTTGAAATTCTGTTTAAAACCGTCCATTGATTCAGGAATTGATGCCTGAGCCTTCGCACAACTCAGCAGCCACCCAACCAAGTGTTGACCTCATCCAAGGCTGTGAACACCGACCCTGACCTATCGCAATTGATTCTCCCACATCTTCGAAGTATTTTTATTCCCTTTTTTCTAATTCTCTACAACAATAAATACCGTCCATGGATTTCCCTTTAAAAAGATCAGAAATTCCTTATTAGAAATAAAATAAATTCCGAAGGGCAGCTTTCTGCACCGGAATAATTTCTATCAACGACGAGGGGCGCAGGGGGTGGGAGTCGAAACGTAATCGTAGTTAACTGATCAGAGTATACAAGCAACGCCGAGGCCTGTAATCAACAACAAGCCCTCTATGTGCTTTAGACATTAAGGCTGGTCGCTCACGCCCTAGAAGGGCCTTTGTCGTCGATCGTCGCCTCGCGTCCTGGCTACAATTTCCCCTTCCTTCGACGACCCCCTCGCCCTCGTCACGCTATCACGAGAATTTTCATCGTCTCCTTGTTATTTCAACTATAATGCTACGCGTTTTGCTTATAAACCTTAAGTATCATAATAATTAGTAACCGACTTGGCAACGACGAAATCTTCGTCCTCACAATGCACTCATTGTTGTGACAATTGTCTGTTATACTTTTCCATCCTCTCCTCGCCTTTTCTCTTCGCCACGCTCTGAATATAATTTAACTGCCAGATAAGGGACTGTCCCATGAGCCCGGGAAAATAAAAGGCATTGAAAAATGTGCACGTTACCAAAAAGAAAAAAAAAAGAGGATTCTTGATCTTCCTTATTCCGAGCGAATTAAAACCGCGTCGAATAAATAAAAAGAAATAAATTGTGAAAAAGTTATTTAGGGAACATTTTTTCATGAAAAAACAAAATGAAAAACTTAATCATCTGCTCAGATTTTACCGCGAATGACAAGGTAACGACAATTAGAAAATGACGCGTGAAAATTTTCAGGTCGCGTTAACCCCAGTCAACGAGATAAGAACAATTATCATATTCATGAGAATCGCGAAATAAAGAAATGGATAAAGCTTGACGTGTATCAGGGAGAGAAAAGTGGGAACGATGCCAGTTGAAAAATTATCATTGTAAACAGGGTGTGTTTCGTTCGAAGAGTTAAGTGGATTATATTGAGAAAAGTTCATGAATATTCACGACTCGTTGAACTCTCTCCTGACACGAATAACTTTCCTTCAAACGGTATAGATATATGAGCTCATATAAAATCTTATATTTTTATATTAATTTTGAAAACGTGTACATTTCTACGATTTTAATGAAATTTTTTTAATGATTATATTTTGTTGGGATACAAATTTCTTTTAAAAAAAGACCATATGGTTTTTCTAGTAAATTACAAAGCTCAGTAAACGACGTTCAAATTTTATTGATTGACGATATGTTTCCGATAAAAAATTTAATATTTATTGAATCAAGGTTTTTTTTTTTGCATTGAGAAAGTCGGATCAACTCATTTGTTGAAAAACGAGTGGATGTATCGCAAAATACTTGCAATGTACATAGTTAAACATTGAAGGATTTGTGAAAAAGGTCTACCAACAGGAGAGACGAATTGTGTTAGTTGAACGAGCAAACAAAAATCAACGAAACGCGCTCACCCGAAAGGATCCTCTGGTTTTGCCTACCAATCCCCTCCGCCCCTTTTTTCTCTCTCTAGTGACTCGAGACGAGATCAATAAACTGTGATTTCCAAAATTTCGGCAACCAGTTGGTAAAGTTCGGATGATGCAAAACGGCACTCGATTTATTTCGTATCGGGAAACAGCAGTCCGTGAATTTGTACTCAAAATATTGACGGTATCAAGGATATTTTATTTAATAAAATGTCATACATTTTAATCAAATTTTATTCGGATGTTTGAATTTTCCAAATAGCACTTTTTATTTATTCTCATTTCTACTTCAAATATTCAATTATTTGTGAAAATAAGTGACAAATTTGTTGAAAAAATTCATTTGACGATTGAAAATGATAAAAATAGTGTTCTGAAATGTCTTTCAATATAAAGACGAAGTAGATCGAAAGGGAAATAGGAAATTGGTGTTGCAACTGTTGAAACAGTGGCTGGCTGAAAGTTCAGAATAAGATTTCAATGCATTTACAGGAATACAAAGTGTGCCAACCCCTGCAGAGAATTGCGGAGGGTTGGTTTTGTACCAATATCAATTACTCGCTTGTGTCCCATGGTTTGGCCCTAGCCCTCGTCTGTCATATATCCCAATTCTAGTGGGACTCGGTTCGATCCTCCTCTGTAACTGACCATTAAGCTCTAACACGAGATCCCGTTATAGTTCGCTCTCTCCCCTGCTCCGCCCTCTCCCCTGCTCCGATACATCCACTCGATTTTCAAACTGGCAATAACATATTGGAATTTCTCTCCAGCTCTTACCTACCTTCAAAAACCACAATGTTTGAAAAACAAAATATTCCAATAATCGTTGTATCGTTGCTTGATGCAGAAAAGAACAAAAAAAAAAATATCTTATCCACTGAAAAACGAGTTTTCGTTAAAACGTAAAATACACGTGGCAAATTTTTTATAATTAACCTAATTTTTGTCATATCAAGAACATTTTTTTCAATTCAATTAAATAATTTTGTTGAATTTATTCGACAAAATATCAAAGTTTTCTAATCAGATCAAATGTTCAGTGTGTATTTGATTTCTAACGTTTTATTAATTTTCCATTGTACGAAAAAAATTGTCTGTAGCCATTGATTGAACTTAAAATTAAAATGTTGAATAAAAAGTGAAAAAATATTCGTGAATAAAATGTTTAAAATAGTGGGACACAAAAATATTCGAATACGAATATAAACAAGAAAAAATAAACGATTGGTGGTTAGAGAAGTGAGAACAGGGGAGACATATTTTTTTATTGCTAGCCGTTCACACAATGGTTCTGCTTTACTTTTATGAACATAGTGGATAGAGGAGATACAAAGAATATGCGATGGGTGACACAAAACAGAGGAGACCACGATAACATTGTCTTCTTTCACGACTGGGGCGAGAAAGGTGTGAACAGAAAAGAGGGAAAAAAAGATGAGGATGCATTTCCAAAAGAACATTTTCCATGCTCGAAACAGCAAGAAACATTTTGCTACAAAGGCTCTCTCTCTCTTTCTTTTTTTCTCTTTTTCTATCGCTTTCTCCACACATCGCTAGGGTTTTCGAAGTCAATAAAAACTTCAAAGAGAAACCGAATGTCCATTCGATTCTGGACAGTGTAAAAAAAAGTCTCGATAGAAAAAAAAAACTGTCAAGAAATAAGAAATAAAAGATATTTAACAGAATCTGCGTTACGTTTCGGTGCATTTTTTTCTAGTGTCCTTTAAGCGATTTTTTTTTCGAGATTCGAACGAAAGAACAATTAAAAAATGAAAAATGAAACTATTGCAATAATCCATGATGAAAAAATGTAACCAAAGACAAAGAAAATAATTAAAAAAACCAATCCTATTCAATTCTCCGATCGTATTGAATTGAAAAGTATTCAGAAAAATGGCAGAGACAGTTGACTATTCCGACAATCGATCGAAAGGTACAAAAAATTCGAATTTTCGAAATTCGTAGTTATATTTTCTGCACTTACAACGACTCAGTCGGTAGGACACATTGCCTTGATCGTAGAAAATGATGAATTGAAAAAAAGTTGATTCATTTTTATCTCTCAAAAATATTCAAAATGGGTTTAAATTGGCTGAAATTGGACCAAAAATTTCTAATCATGTCAAGCGAGTTTTTGTGTCTTATATTTTGAAAGTTTGTCGTACATTCATTAATGAATAATAAATTTCATTAATTTGGAAAAAATAATAAAAAAAAACGAAAAAAAACTGGAGAACTCCGGAAATATGAAATGTACGATAACTCCGATTCAATTCTTTCGTTGAGTGGGCCCGTACAAATCACCCCCTCAGCTTGCACATCGTACGCCATCGATGCACGCTTGCATATTGCAATTACGAGACCCTCAGGGCGTAAATCGATTTTCTGGTGCACACATACAGGCGATTCCACGTAAACTGCACTGATCACTTGATCGAGGTTATAAAACTATTGCCAAAATCTTTGGATTCAAACCAAAGTATCATCGAAAGTGAAATAAAAAAGGAAAAACTCGACAAATTTTTGAATCTGATCAACAGTCGTTTTCAATTTACAATAAATTAAAATCACGTACAAAATGGACGAAGAAAAAAACGAAGGCAATTGTCAATAAATGGTACGGACATTACTCAACCGGAGAAAAAAGTATTTTTCTCCATTTGACCTTTTTCTGGGCCCAGTGGCAGTCGGACTAAAATACGTTGGCGAAGAAATCAAGGAAATGGAGTAAATTCTCGAGGGATAGGGCTAAAAATGCTTGGAATGGGAAGCTCAACTTGAGCGCTGTACAATTTCTAAGCGAGAAGGAGAGTTCCATTCCACACGTTGTTGTTCGTAACTAATTAACTAAGTTGAATGAGTTACGTCTTCGCGTCTGTAGAAAAATAAACTTCCGTTTCATATATTTATATGAATGAACCAAAAAAAAATCAAAGAGGCTGAACTGAAAAAGTAAAATCCTCATGAACAATACGAATTGAAGTAAAAGCAATTATTATTATTATTCGTATATCAAAGGCTAAAAATTTCACGTTATTATTATCGTTTTATTAATTTTTGTTATTATAAAAATCTCAATGTAACTCTGTAAAAAATTGCACTTGAAAATTCAACAAGTTCGAAACTACAACTTGACTTGAAAAAAAAAACGTGAAAGTAGAACAAAAACTGTAACTCGATACGCGAGCCTGGAAAAAAAAGTAAAGAAAAAAAATCACAAGTTCCCCTTTAGATATGTTTACCTATTGGTTCGCAGTGATTACTGAACGATAATCGTGGCAACATACGATTTAAAGTGGACGATAATATGAGCCACGTCAAATTTCGTGGTTTTTGTGCAATCCTATCCACATTTCATCACGTACGTGTATCAGTTAATGAAATTCAACACTGATCAAACGATTACACATCTCATGAACATACACACGCACACACGCACACACATCGCGAATTTATTTGCAGTAGTGAATGAGCTCCGCCGAACTAATATCAAAGCGTTGATTAAAGCGTCGACAGTAATGAAAAAGAGACAGTTATACCGTGAATGCATATATATAAGTATATATATAACTAAATGGATGAGAAAATATATAACGATTTAGAAGGTATTATTCCGTTTGACGAGTCTTTCCAAATTACCTGTCGACAGGGATATTAAATGTCTGTCTATATGCACACTTTCGTGGAATGCACTTTCGTCCTATGCACTTTCGTACATTCATACGTTAGAAAGATAAAGTTAACTAAAAGTTGTAGAGTTTTAATAATCTGGAGAGAAAAGGAAAATTTCGGAAAATTTCGATATATTCTGAAGTTTGAAGAGATTTCAATGTAATTTCATTCAGATTTTTTGAATAATCGTAGAAATGAGAAACTCGAGATGGAAGTAATTTTTTATAATGTTTTGATCACATTTTTATTGGAACAATTTTTTGGGCTGTTTCTAATTGGAAAATTCGACAAAAATCTACATCACACGGATGAACATTCGGAAGAAGAGTTTTTTTTCCGAAACAATGAAAAAATGAGGTATTTGTTGATTTTGTTTCTTTTTTAAAAAGTTTTTAAATACTTGTTCGAATAATTGGGAGAAGAAATGGAAAAAAGTATTAAAAACTTTGAATCGAGGAATGAAAAATAACAGTAAATTATATTCACCAAAATTGAATTTCCATATGAGAAAATTTTGATTTGCGGTAAAGGAAAAAAAATGATTGACCTCTTAGTTATCGATGCCGAGAGATAACGATGCCGTCGGTTTGAATGGGGATATGCGGCAGTCGAGTAAAAAGAGTGGGAGAGTCACATAAAGCAAAGGAGAGTCCGAGATTGGCTGGTGGGTAACGGTAACGACTCGCCTCTACACTTTTTAACCCACTCGAAAGGTTACGTATGGAGGCTGGGTTTCTCCATGCACTTACGTAAATTGAAAAAGTACCAAGAGATTTAGTGGGCTTAGTGCATCACGCGCCTTCTTCGAGTCTCATTTTTTTTTTTCCTTTTTTTTCTAGCCACATCTCTTATTTTATCAACTCTGTACGAAGCTACGAATGGGAAAAAGAGAGAGAGAGGAAAAAAGATACGATTCATATGTTAAAACCGAACGTTTAGGATCGACTTCCTCTTCCGAATCGATGCTCGTTCTACTTTTCATGCACCCGTGCTATGACGAGAGTGTCTGGACCAATTTATGTGAAAATTCGTTCCGACTATAGTTCAATTAAAATAGAACGCTACAAAAATGTGTACATTAGGATGTTTCAAAAAAAGTGACTTTTTTTTTCTTTTTCAAAATTTGAGCCCTTGAAAAAATTGTTTGGAGGTCGCGCATTGCGGTTTTCTATTTTTCGTTTAAATGACACGGGGAAGACATCGATTGCTGCTTTCGATGTTATACCTCGACAACTAGTGAACGTAGAACAATACCGCGAGCGGGTTTTTGTAGGGAATCGAACGCTCTACAAAAAAGGTCTCTTATCGTTTTATGGTAAATTCACTCATTAGGAAGTTATTCGAGGTCGAAGTTAATGTTGTGGTGAATTTTAGGATTTTTTCACTTTTCGGCGAAACCATCGAGATTCGGGCAAAATGTTATCCACCGTTTTCAAAGATTACATGATTTTATGAAAAATCATGTCAAAAAAATGTCAAGAAAAAGGCTTCAGTTTTTATGAAAAATTGAAAAAATGAATAAATAACCGTTTTTTTTAACCAATTTATCGAAAATTGGTACGAGTGCATTTTGTGAATTTACAGTTTTACGAGTTACAAGTTTCCTTCTCGAAAAATGAAATTTTATTCGTACTAAACATGATAAATAAATGAAATACGACATGATCAAATTTATCCACGCGTTAGGCACATGGAGGCTTTGTCTTCACATCGAACAAATAATGAAAAGTCTGTTTTTATATCTTTCAAATGATAAAATATCATTTTCCACGGTTTTTGCTCTATTTTCGTACACATTTCTTTTATTTGGTAAATTTATATTATCAACGATGATAACGATGATTACATAATTCGTTCGGAGAATTTCCATAGCCGCGCAAATTATTAAAATGAGATAAACGTTATTTCGAAGAAATATAATACAAAAAACACAATTACATGCTCTGCATTTTTTGTCATTTAAAAAAAATCTCCGAAAAAAAACTAACGTTTAGAAAAGTAAATCTTTTTCCCTTCAATTTTCTTCAAAATTCAATAAAAAACTAAAAAGTAATCAATGATTTCATCGAATTTCATTGAAACTTTATAAAGATTTGACAAGCATAAGATGATTTGATGCAATTTAGTGATTGTTTTCAATGCCACGGAATTTAATGCTCTTAATCCAAGTGAAAATTAGTCTATTTATACAAAAATTCGAGTGTCTGTTTATAAAACAATTAATACTTTATGATTATGGGCTCCATGAATTTATTTATCGACTCCGGGGGCAGTTCTATATGTTCGGGCTCTCAACAGCTGCAGAGCACATGTTGATCAAGTGGTTTACCCCTACTTCAAATTTTTTATAAGGTCACTGAACGTCGATTTAGCTACTAATAGCTCATGAGGTTAGTATTTAATCCACTAACCGACAATCGTTGGTCCGAAAGCCTTTTCGCGACTATCTCCGTAAGTATTTTCTTTTTTTGTCTTATTTTTTGTATTCAGAATAAAGAGAAACAGCTTTAAACTCATTAATTGTCAGAGGAATTGAATGCGAAAGGAAAAGTTGTTTTTCGAGTTTCCAATTTTTGTATGTCAAGCAAAATATGAAAATCTTTCGAGGTCAGCGTTTGAAACGACGAAATATTTGGTTAATATCGGAAAATAATTTCGTCGAACCAATCCGAAAAAATATTTCAAGTACCAACTAAATCCGGATTTCGTGCTCTGTGGCAGAATTATTTGAATTCATCGTATACTTTTTTTTATCCGTCAGAATATAATCCCACTTGGATGAAGATGATTCTCACCGTAATTTTTGGACTTTTGTGTTTGGGCTCATTGTCCGTGATGGGGGACGATCTAAGTTGGGTGGTAAGACGAATAAAATGCGATTAAATTATTTACTATTAATTAAATTTAATATTTAATTACCTTAGTTATTTATTATTAATTTGATTAAGTATTTAATTATTTTAATCATTTATTATTAAGTTTAATTTATTAACATTGTTAAGTTAAGTTAAGTTAGTTTTTCAGTCACAACTCGTGTCACTATTAAACGTGTCTTTTTAGCCGGACAACATACCATGGCCAGCTCAACAGTGCATTGATCTGGGCAGAGGTTATGTCGGACAGTGTGCAGTGAGTATTTACACATAATACGAGTCAAAGTAACTGGTGTAACGATTATAAGATTTTTTGTCAATTTTCAGGATGTAGTAAATGATGGATGGTATAGAAAAGTTCCTCCATGTCGGAGCTTGAAATGTGCTTTGCCGAATGCTGAGGGTGGCTATCATTTGGTGAGGGTTGGAAGACCTGCGGAGGGTACGATCTGTGGCGTATTAAAAGTGAGCTTTTTTCTACCAATTATTATATGAAATCGAAGTTCAATTAAAAACGATGAATGTTTTAATATAAGAAAAGTTAATGAATTTTATCGAATAAATAAATAAATTGGAGATCAATTAAAAGCAACGAATGTTGAAACGCTAATAATCGATTTAAAAAAATTGAATTTTATCAAATAAATGAATAAATTGGAGTTCAATTAAAAGCAACGAATGTTGAAACGCTAATAATCGATTTACAAAAAATCATAGGCCTGTCACAACGGAAGATGCGAAGACTTTAATGCCGATAGAATTCCAACCCAAACCGGCAGCCGTACCGTTTACGACTGTACCACGTTGCCCATCGAACCACAAAAACGCCACCACAATGTTACAAACGCGAGAGGTCCCTCTCGTCGGAGAACAAAACTACATTGAAGAACATCGACTTCAAACGAAATATCACACGATCCTGTATTTTTGGTATCAAGATAAAATGAGGGTGTTGCTCTGTTAAAAAACTAAAAATAAAAACTATTTTTCGAAAGATATTGGTTACTCTGAACAAGCGAAAGTCAAAAATGTTCCAAAATGTCAGTGAAATTCAGGAGAATTATAATAATTTGTGACATTTTAATTGGGTATTGCTGATGATTTGATTAAATGAATAAACAAATAAATAAGATATTTTCGTTGCCTTTTATCTTTATTATGTTTTTTCTAAACAATACGAAAATGAATGAAATGCGATGTCAACGACCGGAAGTATTTCAGTATTTCCAGAATTTTTACCAATCTAACAATGTCACTGAATAGCGTCGAAAAAAAAATAGAATGGCATTAAAAATGCGTGCTCGAAAAAATGCTCATTTCCATTAAATTTCCAAGTGCTAATGAGTCAAAATGGGAATAAAAGAATTGATCGAAAGAGCAGAAGACCAACTTTGTAAATATATATTCAAACGTTCGTTTACACGCACAAGTGATATTCGATTTATCGTCATGTTTTCAGCTGTCACGCTTGATACTAAAACTTCATTTGTACCTGTTTATCAAAAAACTCGTGCTCGCTATATTTAAACTAAAATAAAACGCTGCAAATAAGCTTCGTGGAAAACTGCAAAAATACAATGGACTCAGAAAGTCAATAGTTGAACGAACGTCAGTAAATATTGCATGATTTTCTGAATAATTACAGCGCTAATAATTTGGATGGAAGTTGTTGAAAAAAATCAACAATCGACATTTTGAATGACAGTCGATTAATAATTATTTACGAGAATTTTTGTCAAAGACATGCAAACTTTTTTTTTTAACTCGTGAAAACTGCACACCTTGGTTTTTTTATTGCTATTGAAAAAGGATAAAAAAACACATATATTTATTCAATTTAATTCATCTCAACTCGAGTTGTTCGATCTTTCTGTGACGTTTGAATTTCCGAACAAAAGCATTCATAGCACGCGGAATATGCATTCATACAGATGGTTGTTCATTGAAGAACATGGATTTCTAAGACTCTGACGTCTCGGTACGTTTCCTTAGTCACTTTTCGAATCTTACGTTCTAAGACGTTTTTATGCATGTACGTATATAAAGCTTACGTAATATTTTTTAAGGATATTGCAAAAGCAGCTGTGGGTTTTTTGTTTCTTTTATCGTTCATTTTTATTTTTTTGTTTTGTTTTGTTTTTTAATATGTATCTCCATATTGAAGGTTTCGTTATCAATATAAATATCGAAAAGAAATTGTTTATTAGAGCCATTTGTGGAGACATGTCATCACCGAAAAATTACGAAATTGAGTGGAATGTTTTATAGCAAATATAGAGTTTTTGTAATTAATTCGAGTACAGAGCGTGGAAAAAAAGTGCTCGGAATAGAAGCATTATGGAAAATTGTTACAAGTGGTAAAATTCCAAATTTGCTTCTCGAAACTTACGATTCTATTGGTAGAGAAAAGAAGAAATTAATGAAAGAAGGCCTAATGTATTTTTTTTTTTTTTTTTTTTTGAAACTTTATTATCATTTGAAGCCATTGACTCCGTCCGCAAATAGTTGAACCATAAAACGTGTCTTTCCTCGAGAATAGAGTGTAGATAATTGTTATTTCGGAGTTTCGCTTTGCGGTTTTAACAAATAATGAAAAGCCGGTTCTTTATCTTCGAAGCAATTGTCCATATGTAAATTTTCCATCTTTGTAGCTTTTTATTCATGTTGCTTTCGTTTCGAAAATTAATATCAATATATATTTAATAACCTGGCAGTTTGGAGGAATTGTTTACCCGTGTAAACGATAAAATTAGTTTAGCTTTAAGATCGAATGATCGAACGTTATGATGAAACACGTTACAATAATTTTTTCCCAATCGAACTCATGATCGAACTTCAATTGCCAACATTTTTGGAAAGAATAATTGTAGAGACTCGGTTTTTTGATTTATTTTTTTCTTCAATAATCTGGTTGAAAGCAGGAAATGTATTTTAGAAATTCACTGAGTTTCGTGATCGTTTTGGATAAAAGTTCAATTAATGTTTTCTGTGAACGAATACGAGGGTAACGAGTCAACTTTTGTTGGTTTCTTCCGAACTTCCAAGACAATAAAAAAGTATAAAATCGGATCTCGTAACAGTTTCAGAAGGAGAAAAAGGGTTCCCAACGCTTTCGCCAAAATTTAAGGCGACGATATAAAATACTTTCAATTCGCAGTTAAACATATTTGTTCAGTTCTAGGAACACGTATATTTGCGCACTCACCAGGTGGAAAACACTTGTTTATTAAAAAGTGTTATCCCTGCTACTCATTCTCAAGAAGTTAACTGGATGTCGGTACAGGTATTTATTGCTTTCGCAAATTGCCTCTAGATTCACTCGTCAACGAGCATTAGTTTGAATATCTTCGCGTAACTATCGCAGTAAGTATTTCGCTTGTCCTATTTTTCTAACTTGAAGATGAAGGAATAAGTTTTTTTAACTCATTTTATCCAACGATTGAAATAATTTATTAGTAATTGGTAAATTGGTATTTACTCTAAGAAAAGAAATCTTATAAATCGTTTATCGAGTTAATCAAATGAAATTTATTGCATACTTTATTTATCCGTCAGACTAATTCATCGACATAAAGATGATTCCTATCATATTTTTTGCACTCATGTGCTTGGGCCCACTGACCGTGCTGGGAAATGATGACAGTTGGCTGGTGAGTCGAATGAATTACGATAAATCAATGAATGTTGAAAGATTATTCAATTTTTCAGTATAACAATTCGTATCAATGTTAATCGTTCCTTTTTAGCCGGACACTGTACCGTGGCCGTCGCAGCAGTGCATAAATCATGGCAGAGCTTATGTCGGCGAGTGTTCCGTGAGTATTTTGAGAAAAAAATTTCGTTGAACAAACAAAATTGATGTTGTTTCACGAAAATATGGTAAATTGAACTATTTTTTGGTGAATCGCGGATCTACATCGTTTGATTGAATAAAAAAAGTTGAATTGATCATATTTTCGTTCAACAAAATGAATTTCGTTCGATCAACGAATTGTTTTTTTAACGATATTTTAAAAAAATTTCAGGTAGTACACAATGATCCAACCTACAGGAATCTTGCTTTCTGTCGCAGCTTAAAATGCGCTAAGCTCAGGAAATTCGGCTCTGGGTATTCTTTGTTTAGACTTGGAAGGCCTGCGGAGGGGACGATCTGTGGATTTTTGAGAGTAAGTTTTGTCATGTCAATTTTCGTAAGAAATTTTATCATTAGTTAAATTTGGACAAAATTTTTAAACACTAATAATCGATTACGAAAAATCTTAGGCCTGTCGCTTAGGAGAATGCGTCAACATCGATCCCCATAGAATTCCAACTCAAACTGGTTCTTCAACCACCTACGAATGCGGACCTCCGGAAACCAAAAACCCAAGAGCACGCAACAAGAATTCTACGATCCACCACCGTCCCTCTGGCAAATTTTAACTTCCATGGAGATCAATAAACTCAAACTAAAAATCTTGATCGAAAGTAAAAAATAAGTTGAGAAAAATGTTGGTCAGCAGTCCAAACAGTTGGAGAGCAAGCAGTTGTTCCGAAACGTCAGAGCAATTTAGGAAAAAGATGATATGATACGAAATTTTAATTGGACATCGCCTGCAAACTGATTAAATGAATAAATAAATTAATTAATTAATTAAATATATGCGGTGTTTAATATTTTCATCATGTTTTTCCTTAGCAGCCACGAAAACGAATTAGATGTGACATCACAAAACGAAAGTATCAAATAAGTCGAGAATTTTTGCCAATATCCCGATATCGCTAGACAATAGACTTGTAAAAAACCCATAATGGCATAAAAAATAGGTGCGGCGCAAAAAATTGCTCACTTATTGGATGGAACGAGAAAAATAAAATATTCGTTTTTTAATTGATCCTTGGAGTTCTAACTATTCAAGATCGAAAGATAAAAAATTCATAAAAAAGGAAATAAAATTGAACTCAAAAGTATACGTTCACATGCAAAAGTGATTACCTTGCTAATTCGATTGCTAGGCTTTACTGTACATTTGCAATTACTAAATACGTCATATCAATTCGTCGGATCCAAGTGCCACTTGTAATTTCTTTTCGCGACATTTTTCATTTACACATTTTTCGAAAACATGTTTTTCCATTATATTTCTTCGACCAGAATCTTTTGGATGATAATGAATCATTCTCGTTGTGTTGCATATTGATTAGAGTTCGTAATCATTTTATCTACTGAAAACAAATTGTTTCTCAGTCATTTGTAGCAACGTGTCGTTAATTTGCAGCAAGACTGTCAACTCTAAAAAAAACGCACTTTGCCATTCCCATAATTCTCCATAATTGATGCTGAAGAACGTTATCACCAAATTTTAGTTAACTTTTTATCATATTTATGTATGTAGCCACCCTCCTTAAGAGGAATGCATTACAAAAAATTTGAAGGATTTGTAATTAATGTCACTAAAAAGCGTTAAATAAAATGCCCGGAATAATTTCGGAATGAGAATTAAAATAATAGTCGGCAGTGTCGAAAATTGGTACAAGTGTTTCTGGCGTCATCGTGCCATTTCCATTGGAATTCTTAATTTCCTTCTCGATTCAATTTAATAAGCAGAGAAAAGAAAAAATGAATGGAAGAAACCATAATGTATTTTTTTTTATCGCGAAACTCTATTATTTCTTGGAGACATTGACTCCGACCGTCAATAGTCGAACCACAAAACGTGTCTTATTTCGGGAATAGAATGTTCCCGAATAAAGAATGTTAATCGTTCATTCGTGTTTTTGCTTTTTGATCCAAACAAATGATCAAAAACCTGTTTTTTATCTTTCAAACAATAATTTATATGTAAATTTACACGCTTATAGCTGTGTGTTCATATTTTATTTTTAATTCGGAAAAAAATATCGATGTTTTATATTCTCATAAAATTGATAATTAATTCGGAGAATTAGAGATTCTATATAAATTCACAAGTAATTAGTTTTTTCTGCTAATGCAAAATAAAATACAAAAAGTCATGTTTCATCCCCAGCATTTTTCTCTTCTCAATCAATAAAGATCTAATGATCATAGATTCAAAAAATTACAGTAATTTTTTTCCCAATTCATCTTCTCATTGAATTTTGATTCTCTTATTCTCGGAAAATAATAATTGTAACGACTCAATTTTTTTTCAATTTTTTTTCTGTACAATGTGCAGATTGGAAGCACGAAATATATTCAACGATTCCATCATATTTTGTGACAGTTTTGAATCAAAGTGCGATTCTCTTTACTTTTCCAAGGATGAAAAGTACGAAATAATTTTATAGAATCTCGTGAAAAATTCGGAGGCCATAAAATACTTCCTCCAGGTGACAAAATAAAATAATTTAAATTCGCACGAAAATGTTTGTTCAGCTCTAGGAACGCGTACATTTGCGCTGTTTTTGTTTGAAAGCACATGTTTAATGAATAGATTCGATACCCCTGCCCCCATTTTTCAGAATTTATTTGCTACAAGGTACAGGTATTTATTGCTCTCTCAGTTTGCCGCTAGATTCAATCGTCAACAATTATTAGTCGGAATATCTCATCGTAACGATCTCGGTAAGTATTTCTTTTTGTGTCGTTTTAAATCGTTTTTTTTTTCAATAATTATAAATCCGTACGAAGTACGCTAGGTTTTTTATAACAAACTCCGGCAAATGTTCTGTGTAATTGAGAAAAGAAAATGGAAAATAGAAGTTTCCGATCTATCTCGAGAAATCTGAAACTTTTTTTTTTGCTTCCGATAAACTCGCGTGTAAATCCGTAGAATTTTTTATTGCCAATATCTCCAATATGAGTCGGTGAATCATTACAAAATGAAGCACGTAGTTCTACAAAAGTGCAATTTGATTTTTCCTCAAAGATAGAAAAATGAAATGTGTAGAAAATCGTTTCTCGAATCGAATGCTTAAAAATATAGATATAAGAAAAACTAATGACTCGTTTATCAAGTTCATTGAATAATTATAATACATCCCATACTTTTTTAAACCGTTAGATTAATCGTTTCGGATGAACATGGTTCCCACCGTATTTTTTGGACTTATGTGCTTGAGCCTTTTGATCGTAATGGGAAACGGTCGAAATTGGGTGGTAGGAGGAATAAACTGCGATAAACCAATGAATATTGTAAGGTTGTTCAATATTTTAATCACAATTCGTGTCAATTTTGATCGCATCCTTTTAGCCGGAAAGAATACCGTGGCCAGCTCAGCAATGCATTAATCGGGGTTATGTTGGAGAGTGTGTCGTGAGTGTTAATACATGCGATTCGAATTTGATGGTGTAACGATTATAAGATTTTTTCTATTCTTTAAAAAAATTAATTTTTTTAAAATTTATTATTATTTTTTATTATTTATTATCATTTTTTATTATTTTTATTTTATATTTTTTATTTTTTATTTTAGACCGTATTCGGTGATACATCATATAAAGAAATCAGTCCATGTAAGAGCTTAAAATGCGCTCAGCTGACTAAAGACGGTAGCTTTGCTTTGGCTAGAATTGGAAGACCTTCGGACGGTACGATCTGTGGCATTTTAAAAGTAAGCTTTTTCATAGTGATCATTCGATAAAAATGAACAATTAGTTAAATTTGAAAAAAAAAAAAAAAAATGTTTGTTAAAAATAATGAACGATTACAAAAAATCGTAGGCCTGTCACAACGGAAACTGCATCGACATCGATCCCGATCAAATTCCAACTCAAACTGGTGCTCGAAGCACTTACGATTGCGGACCTCCGTTAGTCAGTCCGAAATCACGAAGCTATAATGCTACAAGGGCGAGAGCTTTGAATCGCAAACGGACATTTCGTTAAGTTTTGACGTGAGGGCTCAGTCGCTATCGCTATTTCGAAATTCAATATTTTTTACCCGGTTTGACCAATTAAAAAAGCCCCTTTCGTCATGAGGCAAACGACAGAGAAATATTTTCATTTCGAAAGTTCGAGGCGAAGCTCCGGGACTGATCCATCGGTTTAATGACCTCATACAGAAAAATCATCATTCTGTACTGATCATCTTGGGAAAAAATAATAATTGAGCTATTACTCTGAATAATAATTAAGAGTGAAAACTAAACTGAAAAAAATATTGGTCAGCAGTTGTCATACGTACGATCTGAAAGACCTCGACACTAATATTTCGAATGGCATTTTAATTGAGCTTGTTAATTGATGAAATAAACAAATGAATAAGTTGTATGCGTTGCCTCGTGTTTTCATCACTTTTTTTTTTTTAAACTAACACAATTAATAGTTTGCTGTGATATCCACGAACGACAGTATCACAATCAGTCCTGGATTTTTTCCAGCACACTGGCACGATCGCTACAGAGTGACTTCGAAAAAAACGAAAAAAAAAAACCCTGACACCATCGCAATAAAAGTGAGACTTCTAAGGGTTGTGTCAGAATTTTGAGTTTTTGTTTTCAATTCTATCACAAGATTGGTATGAAAAAGTGTGACGTCATCGCGATTAATTTACACTGAAATTATAAATTTGCTTCTCGAAATATTGATTTCTACCTGCGAAGAGGAGAGAAGTAATAAATGAAAGAAAAGGTGATCTATTTCCTTATACTGTATTGCGTAATTCAAGACATTGACCCCGTACGTCAATTGCCGAATCGTAAAACGTGTTTTATTCCAAGAATAGTGTATCAATTGTTACTTCGAATTTTCGCTTTTGACAAATAATGAAAAACCTGTTTTATTATCTTCGAAGGGATCATTCATATGCAAATTTTCACGTTTTTTTGTTCACGCTTTGTTGTCTGTATGTTCATTTATTGCTTTTCCTTAGAAAATTGACATCGAAATTTAATGAAAGAAATTCCAGACCTGTATATGAATTAATTAAGTTGGATCAGCTTTTTCTAGAAAAGTGATAAAAAACAGGTGAATTTGTATTTGCGCTGGATATTGCTCCATCTGCTTCTTTTCACTCAAGATCTAGAAGATCTAGTAATGACAGATTCAACAAGTTACCATAATTTTTTCGAACAATCCATCTTTTAATCAAACGTTGATTCCCAAAATCTTAGAAAAAACAAAATGTAGCGAATCCACTGTTTTAATTTTCCGTAAAAACATTGGAGTTTTTGGTTAAATTCCGAATGATAATTGACTTTGTTTTTGTTAAAAACTCTCAGTCAAGTCAAAAGTTCACTTAAACGTGACCCCGAGCGCGATGTCTTCAGTTTTTTTCCCTTGACTTTGCCTCCTTGGAACTCCATGTACTATTTCGGTTCCATAGGAAGACTTATGTTTATATTTATATAAATATGTTTACATATATACATAGGAACACGTATATTTGCACTCTTGTCAGCTGGGAAACAGTTGGTTATTGATAGGTGTTATCCCTGCTACTCATTTTCAAGAAGTTTACTGGATGTCGGTACAGGTATTTATTGCTCTCGCAAATTGCCTCTAGATTCACTCGTCAACGATCATTAGTTTGAATATCTTCGCGTAACTATCGTAGTAAGTATTTCGCTTGTCCTATTTTTCTAACTTGAAGATGAAGTAATAAGGTTTTTCAACTCATTTTATCCAACGATTGAAATAATTTATTAGTAATTAGTAAATTGGTATTTACTCTAAGAAAAGAAATCTTATCAATCGTTTATCGAGTTAATGAAATGCAATTCATTGCATACTTTATTTATCCGTCAGACTAATTCATCGGCACAAAGATGATTCCTACCATATTTTTTGCACTCATGTGCTTGGGCCCACTGACCGTGATGGGAGATGATGACAGTTGGCTGGTGAGTCGAATGAATTACGATAAATCAATGAATATTGTAAGATCATTCAAATTTTCAGTAACAATTCGTATCAATGTTAATCGTTTCTTTGTAGCCGGAGACTGTACCGTGGCCAGCACAGCAGTGCATTGATAGGCGCTTGGGCTATGTCGGACAGTGTGTCGTGAGTATTTAAATACATGCAAGCCAAAATGCATGGAGTAACGATCATACGATTATATTTATAATTATTTGATTTCTTCTAATGTTTAGGGAACACATGATGATCCAACCTACAGGCATATTCCGATATGTCGTAGTTTGAGATGCGCTCAGCCCAGACGTTACGGCGGTTGGTATGCCATGGTTAGGGTCGGAATGCCTGCGGAGGGTACGATCTGCGGCTTGTTGAAAGTAAGCTTTTTCCTACCATATTTGGTATAAAATTGAATGATTAGTTGAATTTCGAAAAAATGTTGCAAGCACTAATGATCGATTACAAAAAATCGTAGGCCTGTAAAGGAGGATCATGCGTCGACATTCCTCCCCATAAAATTCCAACTCAAACTGGTGTTCGAACCACGTATGACTGCGGACCTTCGTTGGTCACACAAAAACCACGCCGAAAGAATTCTACGAGGGTGGACGGTCGCTCCCACAGAATTAAAAAGATTCAATTACCTTAAACGAGAAATCTTCATTCAGGACTCTTTTCATTGAAAATACGATAAAGGTGTGACTCTGGCTGCTGAATAAATGTCAAAACTGAGTTGAAAAAATTGTGGGTCAGCAGTTGTCAGATCCACGATCTGTGTAAACCTCGATGTTGTCGCTCTTAACAAGCTAAATCGCAAAACTGTTCCAAAACGTTGGTACAATTCGGAAGAATGATTATAAGATCCGGCATTGTAATGGGACATAACCCATGAGTTGATTGAATTAAAAAATAAATTAGACACCTGTGTTGCCTCGTGTTTTTATTATGTTTTCACCCAACGCGAACATGAGTTACTCGCGATATCCACGAACGACAGTATCAAAAATGTTCTGAAGTTTCGCCAGTACACTAGAGTAAACGCTGGACAGCGAATTCGAAAAACAACTGCCATTAGAAATGGTTGCACCAAAAAATGCCAATTTTTTTATGCAACGAGATAAATTGAACATTGTCAGAACTTCGAGTTTCCTCAATTAATTAGGCTACACGGCCTGAAATATAGTGCTAAATAGAGAAGCATTGTCCATAATTGATACGAAAGTGTGTGAAACCATGGTACTAATTATGATGAAATTCTAAATTTACTTTTTGAAATATTGATTCTACTCGCAAAGAAAAGAAGAAATGAATGAAACAAAACGTAATTTTTATTATGACGGTACTGCGCACTTGAACACATTGACTCCGTGCGTCGATTGCCGAATATTAAAACGCGTTTTGTTCCAGAAATAGTGTATATCAATTGTTACTTCGAATTTTCGGTTTCAACACATAATGAAATACGTACAGGGTTTTTATCTTTCAAGGGATCAATTTATATGCAAATTTTCACGCTTTTTGCTGTGTATTCGTACATATTGCTTTTATTATGAAAATTGATATCGCAATTCAATTGGGGAGTTCCACACTTGTATGTAAATTAGCAAAATGAGATGAGCTTTTCCTCGTAAAGTGATCAAATGTAAGTACAATTGTATATACATATTCCGTCACCTGAGTTTTCTTACCGAACACTTCGAATGGAAAAAAAGTCACAGTAGATTTCGTGAATTTGTTCGAATTTCGGAGAATTCAATTTCTTTGTCATTGCTCATTTCTATTTATTATTAGCGCCAACTACGTGAGTTGGGGCCGAAACTCGCTGGCATAGCGAGTGGGAAATATATTGTGTCACCCCGTTACGAGGCATAAAGCGCATTTTTTCTTCCGTCCCTGACGGACAACCTTGTCAAGCCACCGCGAGGTTGCATTGAGGGTCAGCGAGGCGAGCGAGTGAGCGTTTAGAAAACAAGGGGTGAGTTTGGAAGCCTTTATTAAGAAGAATGGAACGAGGAGCCATCACCAGTTGAGAACTGGTGATGGTTCCTCGTCTCTCGAAGTAGCGGAAACGTAAGTCGCTTACTTTTTGTGAAAGGACGAATGATTTTCGTCGTGAAAATGACGAAACTCGCACCACAAAGTCACCCAATTTTTTTCAGCTCTAGTAACGCGTTTATTTGCGCACTTACCAGGTGGAAAACACTTGTTTATTAAAAAGTTTTACACCTGCTACTCATTTTCAAGAAGTTTACTGGATGTCGGTACAGGTATTTATTGCTCTCGCAAATTGCCTCTAGATTCACTCTTCAACGATCATTAGTTTGAATACCTTCGCGTAACTATCGCAGTAAGTATTTCGCCTGTCCTATTTTTCTAACTTGAAGATGAAGTAATAAGTTTTTTCAACTCATTTTATCCAACGATTAAAATAATTTATTAGTAATTAGTAAATTGGTATTTACTCTAAGAAAAGAAATCTTATCAATCGTTTATCGAGTTAATCAAATGCAATTCATTGCATACTTTATTTATCCGTCAGACTAATTCATCGGCATAAAGATGATTCCTACCATATTTCTCGGACTCATGTGCTTGGGCACATTGACCGCGATGGAGGATGATATGAGTTGGCTGGTGAGACGCATGAATTACGATAAATCAATGAATATTGTAGGATTATTCAATTTTTCAGTAACAATCCGTATCACTGTTAATCGTACCTTTTTAGCCGACGAGTGTACCGTGGCCATCACAGCAGTGCATTGATAAAGGCAGAGGCTATGTCGGAGAGTGTTCCGTGAGTATTTACACAAACGAGTCGAAATACATGGGGTAACTAACGATTATACGATTTATTCTAATTTTTAGGCAGTACATAACGATCCTTCGTATAAAAATGTCCCTCTGTGTCGCAGTTTGAAATGCGCACTGCCCAAATATTTCGACAATGGCTACGCTTTACAAAGGGTTGGAAGACCCATGGATGGTACGGTCTGTGGCGTTTTAAAAGTAAGTTTTCACCTGCCAATTGTCATATAAAATTTAATTATATTAGATAAAATTGAGAAAAATGTTGAAAACACTCGATCAAAAAAAATTATAGGCCTGTTACGAGGGAATCTGCGTTGACATCCCTCCCTATAGCATTCCGACTCAAACTGGTGTTCGAACCACTTACGAATGCGGAGCTCCGTTCATCAGACCGAGACCACGCACCCAAAATTCTACGAGGCCGGTCATTCGCCAACGCAAAACCAACTCTCGTAGGGATGAATGACCTTAAATTAAAAATCTCGATTCAGGACTCTTTCCATTGAAAATACGATAAAGGTTTGACTCTGGCTGCTGAATAAATGTCAAAACTTAGTTGAAAAAAATGTGGGTCAGCAGTTGTCAGATCCACGATCTGTGTAAACCTCGATGTTGTCGCTCTAAACAGGCTAAATCGCAAAACTGTTCCAAAACGTTGGTACAATTCGGAAAAATGATTACAAGATCCGGCATTGTAATCGGACATAACCCATGAGTTGATTGAATTAAAAAATTAATTAGACACCTGTGTTGCCTCATGTTTTTATTATGTTTTCACCCAACGCGAACATGAGTTACTCGCGATATCCACGAACGACAGTATCAAAAATGTTCTGAAGTTTCGCCAGTACACTAGAGTAAACGCTGGACAGCGAATTCGAAAAACAAATGCCATTAAAAATGGGTCCACCAAAGAATGCTCATTTTTTTTATATAACGAGATAAATTGAACATTTACATTTTCAATAAGTTCCCAAGTTCTCTTAAGTCAGAATCGAGAGAAAAAAAAATAAATGAAAAAAGGAGGTTCGTGAAAAGTGATGCCGTGAAACTCCTCTGCCGTGCGTCAGAATTTTGAGTAATTTTAATTGTAAATTTAATTCAAGTATTTTTAGTAAGTAATCGCTGGACAGCGAATTCGGAAAAAAAGCTTCTAAAATGGATGCACCAAAAGGATGAAAAATAATAATCATAAGAAGGGGGATGCGTTAAAATTCATAGAATTTAAGAGAAACTTTTTTGTGGCATGTCAGAACTTTGGGTTTCTGTAATTAATTAATTTCGCTAGACAACCTGAAATAGAGTGCTCGGAATAAAGGCATTTTGTCTACAATCGATACGAAATTCTGTGGCGACTTGAATTTGTTCTATTTAAATTTAAATTCTAAATTGACTTCACGGAATATTAGATTTTAAATATAAAAAAAAGAAAAAAAGTTAATGAAACGGAACATAATCTATTATTCTGCGCACCTGAAGACATTGACTTCGTGCGTCAATAGCCGAATAATGAGACGTGTTCTATTCCAGGAATAGATTAATAACGTATACTTCGTACGTTCGTTTTTCTGTTTCAACAATAAATGATTAGAAACCTTTCTTACTTTAATCTTCGAAGCAATAATCTATATCCAAATTTTGAAGCTTTCGCTTCATATCCACATCGTTTTTGCTTAGAAAATCGATAGCGATATTTGTCAAGATGGATGAGTTGATAAAATTTAATTACTTTCCTGTAGTAACGCCATGAAATAGAACAAGTAAAATTGCATGCGCTACATTTACGCGCTTAATTGGGCTCTGAACAGTTGGGAAGCACATGTTCATGAGAAGGTGTGATATCCCTGCCCCCCATTCTTCGGAAATTGATTGGATGACGGTACAGGTATTAATTACTCTCGCAGTTTGCTCCTAGATTCAATCGTCGAGAGTCATTTGTCCGAACGTCTTCTTGTGTAGCGATCGTCGTAAGTATTTTTTGGGCTAATTTTCTAATCTAAAGAAGAAATAATACATTTTTTGAAGACCTAAAAGTCGGTGATGTTCCGCTCACTGAATAAAAGATCCGATTCGGGAACAAACTTTCCTTCGAATCGGAAAGCTTCCTCCATTCTTGATATAAATAGCGTCGCGTAATACGAAACGACAACAAAAAGTCCATTGTGTAACACGCAGTTATGCTGTCAAGTCAGTTTTGTACATAAAGAAAATTGTCATAAACATTGGAACGGGTTCCAATCATTCCCACACTCAAATAATAATTTAATGAATTTTAATTGAATCAATTTCAATTAATTAATAGTAATAATAATACAAATAGTTCAAACAATACGTGCATAGCACCGGTTCTCAGTTGAAAACACAAAACACTCAATAAAATGAGAATTTAATGTCCAATTTCTTTAAAATGTTTAATTAGATCGTTCCATTTGTCAAAAGATGGGTTTCACCGTATTTTTTGGACTTCTGTGTTTGGGCCCTATGATCGTGATGGGCGATAATCGAAGATGGCTGGTAAGACGAATAAATAGCGATTAATCGATGGATTTTGTAGGCATATTTAAATTTTCAGTAACAACTCGTATCAATGTTGATTCTAAAATTCCAGCCGATCAGCATACCGTGGCCAGCGCAGCAGTGCAAAAATGCGAATAGCTTGTTTGTCGGAGAGTGTATCGTGAGTATTTATAGATGCGAATCGAAATAAATGGTGTGACATAAATAGTGAAATAAGTTTGTTTGATAATCCTTAGATAGTGAAAAATAACAATCACAATGAGCCGAGTTATAAGAATACCGGATTTTGTCGCAGCCTAAAATGCGCTCTTCCCAGACCTGAAGATGGCGGCTACACGATGGTTAGACTTGGAAGACCCGCGGAGGGTACGATTTGTGGCATTTTGAAAGTAAGCTTTTTTCTACCAACTGTTCTAGGAAATTTTATTATTATTCAAATTCAAAGGAAAAAAACAACACCGTGAGCGCTAATTATTGATTTTAAAAAATCGTAGGCCTGTCACCATGGAAAATGCGTAGACATCGATCCCCATGAAATTCCATTTCAATATGGTATTCAAACCACGTACGACTGCAGACCCCCGATCAACGAACCTCAACCAATCAGCTTTCACCCAACTTCGAGGGTTCCTCATGCAAAACGACCTTTCGATGGAGATCAAACAACTTCGAACAAAAAACCTCGACCGAATTATAACGATGTCAAATACTAAAAAAAATAAAAAATATGTAACTCCATTAATAAAGCGAAGGCTCAAAACTGAGTCGAAGAAAATTTCGTTTACCAACTGTCAACCCACGATCTGTGAAACGTCACTACCATCGCTCTGAATAGATGGAAAATCAAAACTGTTGCAAAATATGAATGAAATTCTCAAGAAATATGCGAGGCTGCTGACGGCGATGACGAAAAAATACAATTGACCTTTAAGAATGTGTATGATTACTTATTCGATGTAACGAGAAAGTGAAACAAATTTCAATAAACTCCCATGAGTCATGATCGAAAGAAAGAAAATGCATAAAAATTATAAAACTAAATATTACGGAAATAAATTTCAAAAATTTTCGAAAACAGCTGGACGCGGTGTTTGCGATAGGAAAAAAGTTTTGAGGCGCTGCCGCAACTCTCAAAAGAAATAGGAGATCCAATCCTAGAATTTTGATATGTTTCGAAGTTTCCAAATTGATTAGTTGAATGTGAAATTTCGTTTCGAGCTCTTAATTATTCATAAAAATAAGTTGTTGAAATTTCAGACTCCGATGTCTCAGGTTATTTTCACTTTTCACTTTTTGTACACGTTTGCGTGCAAAGATTCGTAGAATGCACGTAATATAATTGAAAAATATTTCCAAAAAGGTCAAAAAATTTGTCGTATACAAAGATCGCAGAATTCCGGACAGAAAAGTCCTCGGGTACTTTTTAATCGGATGCACCGTTGATAAGATATTCATTATTTGGTGATGGCCAATCAGGGACCAGTCTTGCCACGCCCATATCTTTTTATTGAGCTTCGAGATTGGTTAATACTAAGCGATTAATATCACGTGAACAACGCATCGGAGAGAAAAGTGACTAAGGACTTTTCTTTTTGAAATTTAGATTTCTTTCCTGCAACCTTCAAATCTTAAGCTTCTCCGTCAACTTTAAATTTGCGGTTTCAATTCCACTGTATTTTTTCTATACACGAAGAAGTTACTACAAATGACTCGGGGACTTTCGACAAATCGTTTCTTCCCCAACGCCAGTGACACATCAACGAATCCTGAAATTGACAAATGCTGGAACACATCTAAAGATTTATCGTTCCTTCGTCTACGTTTTTCTATTGACAATTTTCTGATCGAAATAAAAGCCACAAAGGATACAATTTTTTTTCAAATTTACTTTCTTTTACTTAAATTCGATACAAATCCCTTCGGCAGTAAAAAATTATTTTTGACAACAATCTTTGAAAATTATTCTATTGAAAAGAATAATAATTGTCATAATTGTTACATTGTTGATAAAATAAAAACATATCATTGAGCAACACATTTTTTCTTCATTCCTCAATGTTCCTGTGTCGATTTCATCATTTTTAGTCCTACTTTGTTTCTGTATGTCACTACCTTCCAGATTTTTCTGAAATCCTCTCCCCCACCCAAAAAACAAAAACAAAAACAAGCAGCTGTAGTTTACTGAGTTTAGCAGGTGATCAGGCGCGAGCCAGGCGGTCACCCAACCAAATATTGACCTCGGCTGAGACTCCACTGTTTTTTATAATGTATTTTATTAGTCAATATAAAAAGGTGCTCTACACGTCAGTAAGATATAAAAGGAAACTAAAACTATTGGAAAAAAATAATTGTATAGTAGCACATGCCACATTGTTTGGGGTGTGTCTGCAAAAAAGATGTGTATGGTTTTTGTTTAGTCATGAGTATTCAAACCGCGAAGTATTTCACTTGTGCACATAATGTGTTTGAGACAAAAAAAAAAGAAGTGTGTTCGAAAATTTGTATTGAAGAAGCATATTTAGTGGGTAAATAGAAATGGAGAACACGTGGATTAAATTAACAATAAAATGTAAAAGTTTTTATTGGATCTCTGGTTAATAAATTTTGAACAAATAGGAGAATTCGCAAGGAAATATTAATAGGATCGCGACAATCGATACACCCCTCGTTTTTTAAACTGGCCGGAGATCGAACTAGGTATTTATTGCCCCCGACATTCGTTTTAAGCTTCAATTAGTTACAGCCGTCAGCGTTAGTAGGAAAATCCTTCGGTACCTGTCGCAGTAAATATCAATTTTCTTATTTTTTCTCGTTTTTTTAATTATTTATTTGTGATAAAGTTCGCTGTATTATAGCTAATTATTGTGATAATAAGAATTTTTTAAATCATTGCAGAGTTTTTGAACGTTAATCATTTTGCTGAATATTTCAACAATAAATTAAATATTTTTTGCCAGAAGACCTGAATATAATGTTAATCAAACTATTCCTTTTATTTATCCACCTTGTTATTTGCTTGAATAATTCGCAGTTGAGAGTATTTAACGAAAGGATTCGACATTAAGAACCAAATTGTGACGATTCAACAAAATAAATTGTTCATTGGAGAATAAAAATTGCTTGAAATTTGATCGCATCTTCTATACAGTAACGTTAATTTCTCAGTATTTAATTTCTCTGTGTAACAGTGAGGTTTCCCACGATTTTCCATGACCTCTATAAAAATAAAAATAAAATAAAGAACAAACCATTGAAACAAAGCTAATTATTAATAACTCAAATCATTTATTTGCAGTAAAACACTTCTACGCCAAAGAAACTATGTCGAAATCCTTGTTATTCTTCGTGGCTGGCTTCTGCCTCATATCCGTGGCCTTAGGAGGCGATCTGAGTAATGCATCCCGTTCACCACTGGTAAATGTCAATCTCGGATTATACGATAAAAGTGAAATGCCCATGTACAAATAAAAATTTGTTTGTCCTATAGTCGAGAAGAAAACCCGATCCGGTTGCTTTAACTCCTCGTCAAGCTTGTAGATCGAAAGGGTACGCCGAAGTGTGTGCAGTAAGTTGTCAGCAGTCAAAATGGACGATTTTTTAATTATTTCTTTATACTATCTTAACGCCTCAATTTTTGATTATTTTTATATTCATATTCATGATCAATTTCTCCAACAGGAGACCTCGCGGAGATTTTGCAACACCTTGAGATGCCGAACCGAACGTGGTGCTGTTATCAATATCGGCGAAGCTCCGGATGACATGTGGTGTGGTCCGTACCAAGTAAGTGTTTGTTCAATCTCTCAGTTCCCTTTTGTTACTTCCAAAAAATGCTATTTCATACAAATAATGATTTTTGTCTATTTAGGTCTGCAGAAACGGCGTGTGCGTAGTGCAATCGACTATCCCGGAACCTACGACCGATCGTCAAACCGTCACTTGCAAAAATTAGATCAAGAGTCAAGTTTTTCGGTACACTGAGAAAAAAATTTCGTTGAACAAACAAAATCCATTTCGTTGGACGAAAATATGGTCAAACGAACTATATTTTGTTGAATCGCGGATATTCGTCATTTGATTAAACAAAAAAACGTTGAATCGAACACATTTTCGTCCAACAAAATGAACTCTGTTCGTTCAACGAAATTTTTTCTGCTCGTGGTCGTAATTCAATGAGAGAGGGAGAGAGAGAGAGAGAGAGAGAGAAAGAGAGAGAGCGGCAGGAGATAGGAATAAACCTTTCATTAAGTTTGTAATTATATTTTGTCAACGTAAATAAATTTGTGGCGTTAAATCAATAAAGAAATTACCATGTGACCTTCACAGGCTTGTGTAATTACTATTGACACTCTTTTTGCTTAAAAAATTGTAATTTAACTAAATTAAATTATTAGTCAACACGAATATGCAGTTGTATTGTAAAAAGAAGAAAACCACGTCAATTACGAGTTTTTTTATAACGGTGCCCTTTGAAAATTGTTGAAGTGAAACTTCCACGTGTTCGACTTTTTTCCATTATTCCTCAATAACTATATGATAATTTTAGAAAATCCATTGAGAAAAAAAAATCATTTGATACTTTTTTGACAATTGGAAATATTCAACGCGAGATAATTCTTTACTAAAGAAGAAGCTGTGAATTCTTGATTGCAATGAATAAGTTTTCTTTTCAACGACAGAATAAAAAATCAATTCGATCGAAAACCGAAGTAAGTTTTTGAGTTATAGGAATATTGTGACTTTTCACGCGCCCCCTTTTTTATTGTTGATACCTTTCACAAAACTTTCTTCATTTGATTCGTCGTATTCCTCCCGCTCGCGTTATGGCTCAGTCGATGTTTCGTTTTACCGCAATTAACAACCAATTATGACCCGCAAATTAATCGTAATTTAGGAATTCATAAAATTAATTATTAATTGATCATAACTTCCGCCTGATTAATCGCAAATTGATCATGTTTTCCGATTAATTAGTCATAATTAAGCGAAAACATTGCAAATTACTCGTACAAATATTGTTCAACGTTTCTTTATCCATATTGTTCAAGAGTTTGCCACAATACAATAATTCAATACTTTGAATCTAGTGGTTATGGTTCATGAATTCGAAAAAATACTATACGATTAGATCGGTTATTATTATCAAGAGATTCGGTAGAGTCTCATCAGGGCAAATACATTTGCAGCTGTTGTCTGGTGGCTCCAGATCACAGACTCAATTAATTAATTCTTCGCCTGCAATACTTGACGTTCATTAACGCTTCCAACAGCTCAAAGTTAATTTTTACAGCGGGGTTTTACCCCTACTCTCGATTTTTTAGAAGTGCTCTGGTATTCGAGGTAAGTATTTATTGCTCCCGACATTTGCCTTTGGATTCAATTGCCAGTGATCATTCGTCTGGAAATCTTCTGGAAACCATCTCTGTGAGTATTTTGAACCATTTTTCTAATGTCCTTTTAAGAAATAACAAAATTCGGATGTGGATTTAAGAAATAATAAGAACCGACCGCAGAGCCTGGGGCGCGCCACGCTTTGCATTTTGTAAAGAGAGCAATTTACAATCCAACATTCTCACTTATGCCTCTTATTAATTTACAGTGAATCCAACTCCACCGAAAGGTAAAACATGTCGAAATCTACACTATTTGCTCTGGTTTGCTTCCTGCTCGTGTCCATAGCCGTAGGAGATTATCATGCTCGCGGATATCGTTCACTCCGGGTAAATAACATTTCGTAACAACGCAGCAATTATTTGCAAGGAAGTAAACACTTCATAAATGTAACCTCTTTGCAGAGAAGAGACGTCGTCCAACCTAAGACCGCTTCCCAAGTGTGTGTGTCCGAAGGACACGATGCAGCGTGTGCGGTGAGTTATCTCCACCGATTTTCAACATTTCTCAAAATCTCCTACCCTTGCAAACGCTTGAAATTTTAAACTATTTTATTCGAATTTGAATTAATTTTCACATCAGGATGTCTCGAGGAACATATGCAAGAGCTTGACATGCTGGGGCCCTGATGGTGTTCTGGCTTTCCTTGGTAAAGCTCCGGACGGCATGTGGTGTGCTAACGGCCACGTAAGTATTTTCTGTTAAATTGTATAGTTCCGTTACATTGATTTAAAAAAAAAAGTTGTTTAATTAGAACATCAACGTTTGCCTTTACAGGTTTGTGACAACGGTGAATGTTTCGAGGCGGAGAACATCGCGACACCCATAAAGAATCTCGAGCTCGTCGAATGCTCTTTACTCAGAACTCGTTAATTAATAGGCGATATGATTCATAGTTTGGTGTTTGATAAATACTCAGCTACGTACGTCGATGTGAGTGAGTGAAGAAGGAACTAGGAATAAACGTTTTATTAATCCTCCAATTATTCGTTGTACACATTACGAAATATATGACGTCAAGGAAAAATGTACCGCGAATAAATGAAAATTTCGGAAACATTGCAAACTACTCGTAAAAATGCGGTTTCGCGTTTTTTTTTATACATATTGCCGAAGAGTTTGAGGCCATAGAATTGAATACTCCGAATGAAGAGGTAATGTCTCGTGAATTCGAAACAATGCCATGATTGAATCTTTCATTATTAAGAGACTCGGTAGAGTTTCGGAGTAAATACATTTGCAGCTGTTGTCTGGTGGCCCAAGATCACAGACTTAATTAATTAATCATTCGCCTATAATACTTGGTCTCTATCCGCGCTTTTAACGGCTTGGAGCCAATTTTTATTTTGGGGTTTTATCCCTACTCTCGATTTTTTAGAAACGCTCTGGGTCCAAGGTAAGTATATTTAGTGCTCCCGACATTCGCCTTCGGATTCAATTGCGAGTAATCTTCGGTCTGGAAATCTTCTGGCAACCATCTCTGTGAGTATTCGGAACCTTTTTTCTAATCTGGCTTTAAAAAATAAGCAAATTCGAATGTGAATTTGAAAAATAATAAAAACCGACCGCAGAGCCTGGGATGCGCCACGCTTTGCATTTTGTAAAGAGAGCAATTTAGAATCCAACATTCTCGCTTAATCCTCTTATTGATTTACAGTGAATTTAACTCCACCGAAAGGAAAAACATGTCGAAATCTACACTCTCTGCTCTGGCTTGCCTTCTGCTCGTGTCCCTAACCGTAGAAGAGTGTCATGCTTTCGGATATAATATACCCCCGGTAAATAACATTTTTTAACAACGCAGCAATTATTTGCAAGGAAGTACACACTCCGTAATGTAACCTCTTTGCAGAGAAATCGGCTCCTTCCAACTATGACCGCTTCCGAAGTGTGTGTGTCCGAAGGACACGATGCAGCGTGTGCGGTAAGTTTGCTGCACCGATTTTCAACATTTCTCAAAATCTCCTACCCTTGCAAACGCTTGAAATTTTAAACTATTTTATTCGAATTTAAATTAATTTTCACATCAGGAAGTCTCGAGGAAGATATGCAAGCGCTTGACATGCTGGGGCCCTGATGGTGTTGTTGCTTATCTTGGCAAAGCTCCGAACGGCATGTGGTGTGGCAACGGCTACGTAAGTGTTTTCTTTTCAATTTTCAAGTTCCTAGACATTCACTTGAAAAAAATATTGTTCAATTAAAACATTAACGTTTGCCTTTGCAGGTTTGCAGTTACGGTGAATGTATCGAGACGAAGACCCACGAAGCACCCACCAAGAATCTCGAGCTCGTCGAATGCCCTTAACTCAGAACTTGTTAATTAATATGATATGATTCATAGTTTGGTGTTGGATAAATACTCAGCTACGTACGTCGATGTGAGTGAGTGAAGAAGGAACTAGGAATAAACGTTTTATTAATCCTCCAATTATTTGTTGTACACATAAATAAATATATGACTCGTCAACCAAAAATGTACTAATAAAACATTATGCAAGCAAAATCTTCAGTTGTACCGTTAAGCTGAACACATTCATGACTTTTTCCAACTAATCGCTCCCAACTGTCCGTTTGAATCAATCAGAAATACTTTTTTTTATTTTTCATACTCTCTACGCACAAATTTCGATTCGACTTGTCATGTGGTGAGACACGCACCACTCTATTAACTTGGATCCTACAACCGGAACAATCTAACGATCGTGAACCCTGACTCAGTAAAACTTAATCGCGAAGTTTAATTCGCGTTTCTACAAACAGTGAGGCTAAGGAAATCAACTTTCATAGACTTCTCATCCGTGAACTTGTACCGCTTTTGTATACCGATTTAACCAGTTATGACTCGACGTATTATTACGGTGTTAAAACTATTGGCTCAGTCGAAAACAGCCACCAAAATCGAATCGGGATCAAATGTTGCCTGCGTTCGATCCGTGATGAAAACTTGAATTGCCGAGACAATTCTGCGACCATTGTGTATACGAAAAAGCAAGCGCGGATTCAATAAACGCAAGTTTGCCTGATTTCCCACCGCCTATGAATGCGGAATTGCCCAACTTTTAAAGAATTATTTGTGCCGGAAATGTTGCTTTTAGGGGTACAAATATACTGAAGGTCCTGAAACAGCACGGACCGTTAATCCTAAAAGCCGCGGTCGTATTCTCTCTTGGAACCTGTCTTGAAAATGGCAAATCCAGAGTCACAGCGGTAACTCGAGACAAGTACATTTACTTTTCTGCTCGATTAAAGACAATGAGTTAGAAGGATTGTCATCGCGCGATAAGCACATGCGAACATGATTTATCGAGGCCAAAAATAGCTAAAAAAAATCGTACAGGAGTTAAAATCGAGACAGGATGAATTTTTGATTGAAGTCTGCTCGGTTACTATCTTGATTTCTAGTTCTATTTTCGAAAAATTTACATCGAAGATCAATTATACAGATAGCTGCTTAATTAACTATGTGTCTCGTTAGCGTTGTGGCTCAGACGATGTAACGTTTCACCGCATTAATTTTCGAATCAATAATACTTCGGAAACATTGCAGACAACTTGAAAACATGTGGTTTTGCGATCCTTCATACATATTGCGCAAGAGTTTGAGGCTACACGATTGAATACTTCGAATCAAGCGGTAATGGTCCGTGAATTCGACACCATTTGATATAAAATAGATAGTTTATTATCAAGAGACTCGGTTGAGTCTCGGGGCAAATACATTAAATTAATTGTTAATTAATTATTCGCTTATAATACTTGGTCTCTATTCGCGCTTTTAACAACTTGCAGTTAATTTTTATTACGGGATTTTATCCCTACCCTTGATTTTTTAGAAACGCTCTGGATCCAAGGTAAGTATATTTAGTGCTCCCGACATTTGCCTTCAGATTCTATCGCCAGTGATCCTTAGTCTGGAAATCTTCTGGCGACCATCTCTGTGAGTATTCCGAACCATTTTTCTAATCTGCTTTTAAAAAATAACAAAATTCGGATGTGGATTTAAGAAATAATAAGAAACGACCGCGGAGCCTGGGATGCGCCACGCTTTGCATTTTGTAAAGAGAGCAATTTGAAATCCAACACTCTCACTTATGCCTCTTATTAATTTACAGTGAATCCAACTCCACCGAAAGGAAAAACATGTCGAAATCTACACTATTTGCTCTGGCTTGCTTCCTGCTCGTGTCCGTAACCGTAGGAGATTATCATGCTCGCGGATATCGTTCACGCCGGGTAAATAACATGTTCTAACAACGCAGCAATTATTTTTAAAGCAGTAAACATGAACGTAACCTCTCTGCAGCGATTGCTCCCCCTCACATCTGTCACTCCTACCGAAGTGTGTATGTCTAGAGGATACGATGCAGCATGTATGGTAAGTTATCTCCACCGATTTTCATCATTTTTCAAACCCGCTCTTAGCATGAAAACACTTGAAACTTTGATCAATTTGATTCTCATTTGGATTTATTTTGACATTAGGGAGTCTCGTGCACGGGCTTCAAATGCTATGGGTTTGAAGGTGTTACGGCTTATTATACTAAAGCTCCGAACGGCATGTGGTGTGCTGACGGCGGCGTAAGTTTTTTCTTTTTAATTACACAGTTCCGTTACATTCATTTAAAAAAAATATTGTTCAATTAAAACATTAACGTTTGCCTTTGCAGATTCGCAGATCCGGTGTATGTGTCAAGGCGGTGAATGTCGCGACTAACACGAGAGATCTCCAGTATATCGACTGCATTTAACGCAAAATAAGTAGAAAGTTCATGGGCGATATAGTTCATAGTTGGGTGTTAAATAAATACTTAGCAGCATACGTTGATGTGAGTGAGTGAAGAAGGAACTAGGAATAAATCTTTTATTTATTCTTCAATTTTTTCTGTATATACAAAAATAAATATATGGCGTCAAATTAATGAAAAAATTAATATTTCATCATCGGTGGACTGTCAGTCGCTGATGACAGTCTTGATTCTACTCCAAAGTATCTAAAATTTAACTAAACCTCAAATATGCTAACAAAAGATTAAACAAAACATTCAGTCATACCGTTAAACCCCATTAATAAAAACTTTTTCTAACCGATCTATTTTTAGAAATTTTATCGCTTCCAGATTTTCGATCGTTCGAAGCGATCGGAAATTGTTTCTATTTTTATTTTTCATGCTGTTATAAAACTTTTTCGATCTGATTTTTCATGTGCGGTGAAACACCCACCAAATTTTCTTGGATCGTAAAATCGGAACAATATGACGATTGTGAACCCTGGAGAAGTGAAACTCAATCACGAAGTTCAATTCGCGGTTTCACAAGCTGTAAGTTGAGGAAATCAGCTTTCATAGACTTCTCATCCGTGAATATCAACCGCTTTTGTACACCGTCTTAACCAGTTAGGATTCGACGTATTTTTAAAGTGTTAAAACTATCAGATCAATAGATAACAGCCAACAGAATTGATTTGAAGTTGGATGTTGGCTGTTCGGCTGCCGTAATAAAAGCCTGGGTTTGTTTAGGTTTGACAACTTGGATCACTGTGTGAATGAAGAAGGGAGCGTGGATTGAATGAACGCAAGTTTGTCTGACTTCCAACCGCGTATGACTGGGCGGTTGCCCAACTTTTGAAGAATGGTCTGTAGCCAAGGTGTTGGTTAAGGTTCCAAAAGCTTGAAATAAGGACCAGCAGTATTTCAAGCCTCTTTCGTATTTTCCGCAGAACACCTGCTCACCCTGGAGGGGTCTTTGAAGATCGAAGGTCTTCAAAGGTTTTTACTTGATTCGGTTCCTAAATGATATAAATGCTACCCGAGCAGGTAGGCTTAAGGGGTCTGGCAGTTTGCTCCTCGCTACCAAATAGCTCTGTGGGCCATTGATTGGGTCGGCGATTTGCTAGCACATCAATCTCTGGAGCTCCAAATGAGGGAAGTCATTTTTCTGGAGCCTTATAACGGTGCCGAACTAATCTCCTTCGGCTGGTTCGAGTCTGGCCAACAATTCTTATCTAGCGACTATTTTGTTGGGGACGTACTCGTGGAACGAACGTATGCAATGCCCGACGAGGTGACTCTGCACCGAAGTTTTAACGAGGAACACACCAATCTGGTGGTTCGAGTATATAGATCGTAATATGGATTTATATAAATATATAGAGCTGTCGGTGTGGGAAAGACGGAGGTTTATTGTTGGGAGCTGTATATTTGGTTCATGGGCAGGGTCGTTTGTTTATTGGGTCGTAAACCGGAGAGGGCTCCGGCTAAGAGGCCATGAGCGAGACGAAGAGCAAAAAAGGCTTCGTTATCCATTGTTTAGTGAATATGGTACACACGGTGCGGGTGAAAAGAATAAATAAAAAAATACAATAAAAAAAAAGGAGAAAGAAAAGCGAAGAAAAATCTGGAACAAGAGAAACAACAGCAGCAACGCCATATTTTCGTAACTTCGCCATTCTCTTTGTTCATAAACGGAGCTAATAGTTTGCTTTCTCTTATTCCTACAATTCTACGCACTCCACCTTAATCAACGACGTATGGAAAAACTGCTAAAGCTTCCAACATCCCAGTGCAAGCGCTCTGTTGATTCGTATTACAGCCACGATTCCGATTTGTATGCAAAATCGATGACCCAATTGAGCGGTGGAGAAATGTCATTGTTCACCGTCGATTGCTGCCTCGCTGGTTGACTTTTATGAATCAGGGATCCTCGATAAAAAACGAAATGGCGAACCCTCCCACATTTGCTTTCGTGAACCAAGAACGATTTTAATAACCGTTCGTGACAAGTGCCAGTGGGAATGGCGCTACGAATCGAACGGGAACTAAGGTTGTTTGGGTACAAATTTCAAGCGGACCGTTCGCAAAAATGCTGTCAATTGTTGTTGAATTTTTAAGCTAAACCACGGTAAACCAATTAATACCGGCACTAATTCCCATTTCGGGAGAAATCAATGCTGCTCATTTGGATCGTAAGTCCCATTGAATTATTGCGCAGGCTTTGATTTATCCAGAGACTAAAGCCAAACAAACTGACATATAAGTTTAAATGTGAAATGCATTAGTGTACTGCAATCACATCGCATTTTACCTGCTCGTAGAAAAAGCCTCAGAGACTCTGGAGCCGCTCGACATAAATATACACCCTGGAGTCCATTCAGCCAGTACGTCCGGGTAAAGCTACCTACGGGGTTGAGGTGACTACTGGACCGTTGACCCATGGGAGTATGTTTCGGTAACTCGGCGGAGAAATGAGTGAAACGGAAGCCCGAACCTCGGGAATAGAACGGTGTATACCCATGACCTCGGTTAACCCATCACTCGTCTACGCTACATCCCTCCAATGCTGCCGCCGCGTCTTGGATTCCAAAGACTAGTGCAGCCGCACTAGTGAATCATGGGGGAAACGCGAACGAATTGCCACAGGCTAGAATAACGATTCAGTGGACACTCGGAGTTACGAACAAAGTCATTCCTCCCTTGCCCATTCGTTCTCTCTACTGTTTTCACATTCATGGCTCAACCAAATAGCGCTTTGAATCTTCAGCAACTTGCCAAAACGACCTGCACGATGGAAATTGGATCGCAGTTGTAATCGCGGTATTGAGATCAAAAAGACTTTTGATATTTGCCATCTAATTTGCTTGGATGCCATCCAAAATTAAAAAAAAATAAAAAATAAAAAAAAAAAAAAAAAAAAAAAAAAGAATAAATACTACGAATCCCTTGTCATGGTCCATTCGAGCTGTGGTGGAAACCATCCATACCAAGAGTCTGGAAGTACAAAAGAGAAACTCGCATTACCTTCGTCCCAGAGAGAAACGTATTTGCCAAGTCAACCACGTAAACCCTTGTAGTTCCTCACTGCCGAGCAACCTTTCATCAACTCTGCCAGAGCATTCCACCAAGAAATAATGACCCAAGGAACCATTGAACAAAGCTGTATCCTCACGCTACTGATAATGTTGTTCTCCAATAAATAGGTCACTTGCATATTCTGATATGATTTCCAGTGTCAAGAGACACTGGAAGTGATGACGACGATAACGATCTCTGCTTTTATGATTTTCTTTTGTTTTTAGGGTGTTCATTAATGCACAATCACAAAATATCTAGTGACACATGGAACTTGTTTGGTTGAAAGCCATGCTCAAATTCATTCGATCGTCAGTTCAGGTTTGATTTTATATGAATTTTTTTAAAACATTGTTATGCAGTCAGAGCATTCGTGATCGATTAAACGAACAACGACAGTACATTGACCTACTTCATTATTCGGGTTTAACGAATAATCAAAAACTTTTTTCCTCATCTTCGAGACGATAATCTTAATTGCATTATTTTATCGATCATTCCTATATATTTATTGATACTATTCCAGACATTCGTATGATCGATGTCAATAAAGACGATTTCGAGATAAGTTCGAAGAAATTAATTAGTTTTGTTATCTAATCAATTTTTATACCAATCTTGGAATCAAAATGAAATACAACAAAGAGAAATTAATGAGACGTTTAAAAATCCTTGCGCAGCTCATTAATTTTAACGGTTCTATACGGATAGTAACAAAAATGGGTAAAATATCACGAGGTCTTTCAATAATGACTGATGTTGAGGTAAACCCCAAGCAAAGTTTTATGTATTCACGAAATCAAATATACATGGAACTGGGAATTAATTCTGATTGGATCTTGAGTTTCTGCCCATGGGTAATTTTGACCCAGACTGAAACTGTGATCATCTCCTGGAAATTGAAATGCATTTTTTTTCGAAATTTCTCTCATGACCTCAATGTTGACAAATTAATTTTCTTTTTAGTTTTGTTTTTCTACGAATAAAATGCAAAAGATTTGACTGTCATTTCCCTTTTATAGTGATATGAACAAGTCTTCCAAAAATTATAATAACTGAATACTTTAAATCAAGTTTCCATCAGTCTTTTCACCTAAAAATTCATGGTACTGCTTTGCCCTTAATTATTAAACATTGATTCAAATCAGACAGCAAAAAGGATGAAAATCATTGAGAATTTGCCTCTGAGGCGTCTTTCTGACGTCGATTCGCTCTAGAAACGTCTTCCTGATAACACCCCCTTTTGTTTGCTATTTGGTCTGTATTTAATGTGTGAGCAATCTTAATAGATAGACCCATTAGTTAACAGATGTTAATTAATGGGTTTGACGCATTTATCGGTAATTACCGATATTTCTAGCAATATTTTGAGAAAATCGATCGAAATAACCCCATAACTTCATAACTTATGGAATTTATTGAAAATGTCAGCCTCCCCCGATCGGTTGAGGGGAGACTGAATCGCTTATTACAGTGAAATGAACAACTTCATGAAAAACAAATCAAATAAAACTTCCAATGTTTCGGAAATATAATCAAACTAAATAACTACCATTTTTTGACTCTCATTATTAGTTCAATAATTGTGCTCAACAGCTGGAGAGCAGATGTTTATTGAGGACTGTTACCCCTACCCTCAATTCTTTAGATGCTCTCTGTATTTCGGTTCAGGTATTTATTGCTCGAGAAATTTCCGCATCGACTCAATTGTCGAGAATCATCAGTCTTCAAATCTGCCAGGAACTATCTCTAGGTAAGAAATTTTGTTTTATAACATTTTTGCAACCCAGATTTCAAAAAAAATCTCATCCTCGTTGATATTTCATCGTTTATTATCGTGAAGCGACATATTACGATATGTGCACGGTCGCGGTGTGGCTTCAGCGATCTTCCAATTTGTGCAACCTCGGATGAGGTTAATACTTGGTTGGGTGACCGCTCACCTTCGTAATATTGTTAAACTTTGTTCTCAATTCTCGATGTAAACGATTCCGTTGTTTTATCAGTATTAAATTAATTAATCTGTATTAATTAATGAATTACAGTAATCTGTATGAATTTTTATTGTGTCTAGAGAAAAACCATGTTGAAATCAACGCTATTCGTTCTGACCGGCTTCCTCCTGGTATCGGTAATTCGAGGAGATGGTAACACCAGAGTAAATCGTGTGCGCCCGGTAAATTTGAAGATCGGAGAACGCGACAATAATTTACAAAACTGTGGGCATTGATTAAATTTTATTTGCAAAATTAACCAATTTGCAGGTAGCTCCAACTGCTGCCTCAATTTGCAGATCGAAAGGATTCAATGGAGCATGTGCGGTAAGTTATGTTCATTGTTAACTAATTGTTAATTAATTGTGAAAATCAAGTAGTTACGTTAATATCATGGCAACGCCTCAAACCCCGGAATTTTTGTATTCCACTATAAATGATATTTTTACGTTAGAACTCCATGAAAGAAATATGTAGAAGCTTGAAATGCCGCGGCCCTTATGGTGTTGTTGGCACTATCGGTGACGCTCCGGACGGCATGTATTGCGGTATCCAACACGTAAGTATTTTTTTTTTAAATTTTTTATCATCGAATTCCGTTCCTTTCTTTACAAAAAATTTAAAAAAATCATTGGTTAATTAAAAATTTAATTTTCGCGGTTGAAGGTTTGTCACCGCGGCCAATGTATCGCGCAGGACATCGTGGGGACACCAACGAAGGATCTCCAGCTAGTCGATTGCTTTTTAGGACGGAAGTAAAGTTGATGGGCCGTACAGTTGGATTGATGGGTATTGTTGAGTCTTAAAATGAGATAAATACTCCGCTGGAAACGTGGACGCGAATGCCATGAGAAAAGGAGGACTAGATATCGTGGTTTTGTTTGTTCTGTCATTGTTTTTTTTGCCGTCAAGATAAATAAATGCGTGGAGTCACGATATTGGAATTACCATGCAATCGTCAGTAGTCAATGGAATCATTTTCGAGAAAATCTTTTTTCTACTCCGGAGGATTTAAATTGTAACTAAATCCGAAATCTAGAAATTAAACAATAAATAAAAGAAAAGGATTCAGTCACATTACTCACAATATATTAACAACCGTTAGAACTTTTTTCAAGTGCTTCATATTTCTTAGGAACTTTTTCGATACCAACAATTCTTGTTAAACGATCGATAAAAATGTTCATCATTGATGCAACCTCCGACGAAGCTCTGTCGATCTGATTTGTCATCTGGTGAGTGTGTCACGCACCAGTGTATTTTGCTGTCTCTAAAAACTGGCACAATGTGACGACTGTGAAAGCTGACGAAGTGAAACTCAATCAAGAAGTTTAATTCGCATTTCTACGAGGAGTTAACTAAGACAATAAACTTTTGATGGACTTGTCATTGGTGAGGGTGTAGCGGGGTTTTGTACACCAAGTTAACCAGCTATGAGGTATTTTTACGATATCAAAACTATTAGCTCAATCGAAAACAGCCAACAGAATTGATTCGGAGTTAGATGTTGGTTGTTCGGTTGCGGGGATAAAAGCGCGGATTGATGCGACAACTTCGATCAGTGTGTGAATGAAGAAGCGAGCGAGGATTGAGTAAACGCAAGTTTGTCTGACTTTCCACCGCGTATGACTGAGCAGTTGTCCAACTTTTCAACGGTTCTCTGTGGCGGAAATGTTGGTTAGGGGGACAAAAGCTTACGGGCTCTAAATATGGAGCACAATCCTGCAAGCTGTCTTCGTAGTTTTCGTAAACCATGCCAATCTATGGTGGGAACCCAATGTCTCGAGACTCTTGAGAGATTTTTAGGGATTTGGGTTCCTAAATTATCGAAATTCGGACACTATGGTCTCTGGAGCTTCTGATGACGCTTTAGTCTGTCCAACTCCCCCTGCGCGAGTCTTCAGCGTCGTATTATAATGTGTAAAAACATTTGAGAAGGTTTCACCGTCTGGTAATCGAGATATTCAGTGTTTAAAATCGCAACTTTAACACGAGGTCTTATGGGAAGTTACGAAAAAAGACGATATTTAACAACTAATAACTCGATTTCTAAACGGTCAAACTTCCTCAAATTTGACCCACAGTTGAGCATGATTGTTGAGAAGATTCATACGAATTTTGAACAATTGGACTTGGAATTTATCGAACGCATGAGAAACGATCGAACCTCCTTAACGCTCGGAGTCAAGACGCCGCCGCGTTTCTAGATGCAAAAATATATATCTATATGACTCCTTAACGTTCGATCGTTTTAGGATTCATCGGTAAGATTCTCCAGCTGCCAAGCCCGGACTATTGAACAGTTAAAGTGAATGTACCATCTGTTGAAGCCACAAATCGCACTAATAATCGGACCTTAATTTAGTCGCCAACCAGTTTTATTGCTTCGATAACTTCTCTTTTGATGTCACCAGCAAACAAGCGAGCGATCAGTTTTCAAACTTTACTCTTTTTCCCGTGGTATTCGTTTTTATAAAGAATCGGCACGATTAGGAATGAGAAAAAGAGAATAAAAGTTGAAAATCGAAGAAGGCATTAGCTCGGAATATCTATGCGGAGCACCCGGAATCCGCAGTCGAAACTGATAGCGGCAGGTCACCGGAACAACCGTTCGAAAAGTTTAAGGGATGAGCGTAAGAGAGCGAATCGAAACGCAGTGTCTGGAGAGTCCAGTCCCGAGTGATGGCTAACGATCTACTCACCCTACACACACAATCCAATGTACCCGCATCGTACTACTTGCGGAAAAACTACCCCCTAGAAGCAGCGAGAAGAATTTCGATCCGTTCGAATATATTTCCTTCCTTTTTTCCCTCCTTGCCTCTCGTTCTCTCATCGTATTCCCACAAGACTCCCCAGAAACAATCCTATACGTGGTGAAATCACTCGTAGACATATGTTGACTACCAATTTTCTCATGTATCACTGTGTAGAAATCTGTCAGGAAAAAAGAAACCCTTGACCGTGTATCTGCGGATCTGTTTGGCTGCTAATAATTCGGAAAATACTACAATTTTTAATGAATTAAATTTTTTAATACTTTTTAATAAAGTTTACCCAACAGAAGAAACTGTGGATCCATTTTTATAAAAAAATCTAGAACTTCCAAAATATCTTCTTCTCTTAAATGTTGAGGTAAAAAAAAATACGTTCTCTGGAAATTTGAGAACAGTGTTGCAGCTTTGTATCGATGTTTGAATCAAAACAAATCAAGTTTTTGATGCAATGGTGGTTTGTTCTGCGATTAATTAAATTATTTCTGTATTGAACCTTGAACGAAGTTGTAAACGGATTTTGCGACTGTATTTCCGGGTGTAGTTTTTTTTATATTTGTTTTTAACGTTGCTCTTTATGGACGTATGCGGAACTGGGAATAATCAACCGAATTCGAAACAGGATGAAATTTTCTTGAAGAATCTCGGTTCTGACCTGGAGATTCCTGGCTCACGACCTACCAAAACCAACCACTCTCAGATCTCTTCGTAGAAGCTTTTTTTTTCTTTTTGTTCATTCGGCTTCAATTCTCGCGTACTCTCTCGTGGAACATACCAACGGAATAAATGCTCTTCCTATTAACCGCGTTCCTTATTGCCGCGGAAGATTTTTATGGACGATTCTATGAAACCTCCCGATTCCATGGTATTTTTTTTTCCTTTTTTTTCTATGAAACGCCATAGGGATTAATGTGCCCCGTTCATTCTCATTGTTCCGAGTACCTTCAATAATTTTTGAGAACATTTTTTTGCCAAAAATCGCTCGCAATTAAATCCTGATACAGAGAAAGTTCTTCGGTTGCCAATCGAAATTTTTTTTTTACAATTTTACGAAATCATCAAATGTACTGTGACATCGATTTTTGTGTATTTTGTTCAAAAATTTGTGAGTGTCTTTAAGGAAAAAATAAAAAGTAACAATAATCGTAAAAAAAAAAAATGCGTGAAGAGTCATTAATTTGTTCGACTTTAAAAATCTTTTTCATTTTATCAAAACCTTCGATCCCATTATGGAATTTGGCGCTGGAAACAAAGGAACAAATTTTGTTCCCTCATTTTGTACCGCGCAGGGACAATGTGCCTTCTGCATGAAGGGTGGTTAATTTTTCCACACTAACTGCAGTCACTGAACACAGTGGTGAACACGAGGATGGTTAAACGACTTTTCCGATAGAGGACACTATCGATTTTGGTTGGGTTATGTGAACATATTCCGAACCATCGATCTTCATTCATCGCGATGGTACAGAAGAATTATTTTATGAGCTATAAGGGAAGCTGTATAGAAAAAAAAATATAACTTTGCCATAACTTTGAACATTCTGGTGGAACGACCTGGCGACCTGGTGCACAGCAATATGGAGCCCTGATTTATTTATAAATATGAGGAGTAGATTGATCTCATTTTTGCAGGCTATTACTGCTACTTATTTGCGATGTGGAGCATCACATTTCAACCAAGTAGTAAGGTCACCTCTGTCCCACTTTCCGTTTGCGAGATATCTTCGTTAAAAAATAGTCAACGAAGATGGCAGAATGTTTAAAGAAGGGTCGAAGGACGACGCGAGGTCTAAGAAAAGAGGCGAACCGCTATGTATATATATAAACAAATATATAGCGGTGGGTCAATGATGGTTGGAGATAAGTTTCAAGGACTTTGTCGAGTAGAAGGGAAGAGATACACTTCCTGGGGACCCACGAGACTTGACGTCTTTTTCAGTTTGCTACGTTGAGACAACGTACTTTCTTTCTTAGTTTTTTTTTTCGTTCTCTTGTACTGTTGCAATACATGAAGAAGTATTGGAGTTAACTGAAGAGTGCCCAGTTTCCAAATAGTTTTCTCATTCTATCTTCTACAGCTTTTCTTCGCCTCCGGACGATATCTCTGTTTAAATCTTTTTTTTTTATTACTTTTTTTTTATCATTCTAAGCTCTTTTCCCCATTGCCTGCTTCTTGTTCTTGCTCTTCTTGCCCCCTCTTTTCACAATTAACTCTCGTCCAAGGTAACAGCACGATTCTTGGGGAAAATGATGGGTGGAGAATTGACGGGAGGCCTCAAATAACCAAAATAGCAGTCTAACGGAGTGACAAGCCAGGATTGAGGCGGCGGAGATTGAAGATATTCACGAGGGATGATGAACAATGCCTGTTATGCATCTCATCCGCCTGTCTCTTTGCTGAAACACCTGTCAGCCGTACCTTTCTTCGTCGGTTATTTCCATTTAGACGAGTATAATGACCTCTATCAATGTTTTTTTTTTCATAAAGAGAGAACAAAAAGTGTTATGATATGGAAATGTCTCGGGAATGGAAGAAAAATAATGATGAAAGAAGGCAAATAACAAGATTATTATGTACCATCCAAACGTGTTAATCCCTTTGAAAAAATGCACAAAAGAAAGTCGTTGATTTACGACGACCCGTCTCTGCCTACATTTATCTCGACTCATCTTATTTCCAATGTCAAGCCCCGCGAACGCTCACTTTCCGTCTTCCTTTCACAACCACAAACCCCTCCGGGTTTCTCGTTCTCCAGCCACCGTCGAATACGCGTGCATACGTCATCTTGCATTTCCTTAAAAAATGGTGCACTCTTTTATTCCACAAAAGTAACCCTACTCGGGACTGTCCCTTTATCTGAGCTCGTGTCCCCTTCAATCACCTTCACAAAGGTCGCCATTTAGTCTATGAATATTTATTTATTTTATAATCAAGCGTAAAAACTGTCTCGTAATAGATCCTGATCAATCTGGCCGTTACAGTTGTCAAGAATAAATGTCTCCGGATGATGGATCACTGGGAACGATCCAAGAAACATGAAACGTTGGAAGGCCATTGATAAAATGAGGTCATTTGAGTAAGTGCGGCAGCGAGAGTATAAATAAACGAAGTAACGAATGAAATGTGGACTACGAATTCTTAAGGAAATCCTTTCGCGGAGAGCCGTATTTTGTGGACGCATGAAAAGGACACTCGTCTTTTGTTCGACATTAAAAATTACGAGTGTCAAAGACGGTACTTTGTAGATGTGTATTTATATTCATCAGTCAGCTGTTACCCATCGATCGCAGCCAATTTGCCAATTTCTCTTGCCGAACACAACCCTTGTGACATTTTTTCAACTCTAATTGTTAATATTTCCGTTGAACATCCGATTACCCCCTGTTTTTATCGTCGTCACGGATTCCTTATAATTTTTTCTACGAGTGAGGCAGTTTGTATCAGAAATTCAGAGAAATTAAGTCTATAAATAATTGAATAGAAATGTGATAATCGTGTAATCTCCATAAGCTCCCGGATAAATTTTGCGCTTTTGAAAGTTAAAATTCTTCGTTTAATGTTCGATAACGTGGCTCGAAATGTTTGCAAAGTGATTGGATGCACTTAGACTTTATTGTAAATAAAAACCAGTTAATTGTAGAGTAGCCGAGTTCGTGAAAGAAATACCTTAAAATGCTTGGGCTCCTTCGAGCCCGAATGTGGTGAAGAAAAATCAATGTTTAAGGGTGTAACGTGAGGGCTGACGAAGCAGGGAAGGTCATCTCATGCATCATAAATAGAGGATCGTCATCAAAGTGGTGGTCCCATAACAGCAACGTTTCGGGATGATTGGGTCTGCTGATAAATAAGATGGTGGGATAAAAAAGGAGCATGGGAAATGATATTTTGGAGGAAATTTGGCGTAAAAATAAAAGTGGCTGGATAAAACGGAGTTGGGTGAAGTTGTGATGGTGTCTGGTGGGTGTTTCGGCCATTGGCCAGGAATACAAGAATATTTGTCGAGCCCTGGGGAAGAAGGCGAGATGGGTTGGTCGTGGCAAAACTCGTAGAGTGGCTTGACGCGTGTGAAAAGTTTTGGCTACTGAATAAAAAGTGGAAATACCGGTGGGCAATAAGTTTAACAACGAAGCTGCCATGGCATATGGTAAGCCCGGTCTCTGTCCTCCTGACTGTTTACGGAAACTGGCTCGACAGCTTCCGTGACTGGTGTGTTGTACGGCAGACAACATCGCTGCTCGCTCTTTCTTTTCCCCCTTTTATCTCCACGGTATGACACGTTCTTCTACATTGTGCAGCTCCACGTTCACATTAAAATTAATGTCTCGTATGACGTTATGGCCGAAACAGAGCGAGGCTGAAGAAATGCCACGTGAGAAAAGGAGAAAAGGAGGCTAACCTGGTCACGCAATGGCAACGAGATCTGCGCTCGCTTGCAATCCTCCATTTCTTTTTTCTCTTCCGCTTCTCTTTCTCTCTCTCTCTCTCTCTCTCTCTTTTACTATCTGCCGTCTATTCGTATTATTTTGTAGCAGGGTTTAATCAGCAAAAGACTATTAACGTGAACCACGTGCAGAGACTTTTGTGTGCACGATTACGAGCTCCGCAAAACATGAATACTCGATGATGTTATAAATTTAAAATGACAATCATTGGCGAGTCCGTCTTCTCATTCATTCGTTTCTAGGTGAAATTTGATCCTGGATGTGGATTAAATTGTAGAGAAAAAACAAATTTGATGGGTGAATTAATGAACAGAAATGAAAACAGAAAGTATAAATGATTTGAAAGCTGCGAACACGAAGGTAACTTAACCGTTAATATGCGAAGGTTCAATATTATTTTGAGAAGTGATGACGTGGCACTAAAGTGATACGTCAATGTTCCCGGGCCTCCGGAAGAATGGAAACTGAGGCGATAGAAAATCTCGTGTAACATGCTCGAAAGCGCGAATTTTCCATGCGATACTCCGGGAACGTACGCCACGGTTTTCCTGTTCATGCAAATATTGGCAATAAATCGTATCCAACCGTGAATTCGTTACTTCCGGTTGGTCGCTTTGCAGCAAGCCAGAAGCACGACGAGAAAGACATCGAGCCAGAGAGAGAGAGAGAGAGAGAGAGAGAAAGGAATAAAAAGTGGAGAAAAGTGGAATGAGAAAGTGGGTGGATGGCACGGGAGAGCCACCAACTCTTCACGAACCCAAAGAAGGAGAAAGAGTTACCCGCAGAATATGCGGAGAAGAATATCCTGGTGCGCCCCCACGGAGATTTTGCGCATATAGAGATACTCGAAGAGCCAGTCGGTTTTGCATACGCGCATATGCACGAAAATTGTTGTCTATAGAGATGCGGGGAATTTGAAGGGGGGTGGGGAGGGGGCAAGAGGAGAAAAGGGAGTGAATTTCGTGGGAGAGTAAAGGAGGTAGCTGTTGAAAGGGCGGCGTGTCTCGAAGATGTATTTTATGGGGGCGAGGCAGTGTCTGTTTCCTTTTTGGCGCGTTGCGAACTTCCACTTTGGACGACCAGTGGATAAGAAGAGGAAGAGGAAGGGAAGGAGTGCGAGGAGGGTAGAAAAGAGTGAGGATCTTTCTCCGCATCGGCCAGGAGGGTTAAGAAAAGATCCTAAGAACGGCAGCTCCGCTGTCCTATCTCTGATATCGATGCTTCGATCACGTCACACAAATCTATAACCTTCAACCCCAACCAAGCCAAACCCCCGCCAAAACCACCCGCCATTCCCTCCTCCTCGCGTTTGGCACGGATTTAAAAGCACCCTGCCGGAGACACCGACTTATATGCCAAGTTTCGATTATCCTCCGAGTCTCACTTCCAAAGCTTTATCACACTCGGAAGTCTCCCTTGTTTATCCCTTTTTCTTTCGTGTTTTTTTTTTTTTTTCTTTTTTTTTCTTACCACTTTTGTTTTTCGCGAATTCTTTCCAGGCAAAATATCGCAGCTGCGGAAATTCCGGACACACTCACACAAAGGAACAGATAAATTTTCAAAAGCTACAGATAAATCGCGCCATCCGTTGTAAACAATTTATGCAATTTCGTGTTTGAAACAATGTGCAAATAAAAAAATTGAACTGCAGTGTAAAAAAGTAATTACAAAAAAAAAAAAAAGAGAGGAAACGCTGGAATGAAGAACATTGAGCATTTGGTGCACGTAACACGGATGTTTACCGAGCCCTTTGTGTACCAACACACTCGAGGCTCAGTCTCGAGATCGCTTAGCAAATCTACTTCGTTCCTCGCTACATCACGAGCGCGAAGTGGTACGATTAATGGACTCGTAAACTTAGCCCTCCTCCTAAAATTGTTGTAATTAAAAGCATTCTACGACATCAAAATTAAGTTCGCTACGTTCTGGGCTCCGTACTCAAAGTTTGAGAGGCGTGCATGACCGCGATGTAAAAAAAAGAGGAGAGAAAAAGGACTGCACACCGACGGTGTGAAAAATTCGAAAAATTACGACTCAATGTGTGTCCCGACGGGGGGAAAAAAGAAAAAAATTCAGAGGGTGAAATATATTCGCTGGAGGAATTTTTGTCACGGAATGGTCCGGTGATTTCTCGTTATTCTGCCCAACACGTTCGTCGTCAGATTCCACAAAACGATGTTCTTGTTACACTAGATTCTAAACTGCGTTAATTTCCTTAATATTTCATTAAAATATATAAAAAAATTGTTGAAAAAAAAACAATTTTACCGCATCTAAAAAAAAATCGCAATGAAAGCAGACTCTGTCTGCTGAGCTAGCCACGGAACTCAATGAACTTGAGCAATTTGATTTCGAAGGTTTCCGCTTCTCAAACGCTTCTGGACTAACGAACTTCGCTATCGATTCAATTTATTATTTCATGCTGGGAGCTTGGGGGGTAGGTTTGTATAGAGCTTCATGGGACATGCACTCACGTTGGACACGAGGATTGATCGTGACATGACGCAGGCGTCAATTTACTATATAGAAATAGGATTGCACGAGTGTTCTTCTTTTCTTTTGCTGAGCAAGAGCATCAAAAGGGCTGGCGGAGCAACGTACGCCATTTTTCTGACGATCACATCCCTCCAGGACCGCAAATACCTGGCAGCCATCAGATGCTCCTGTTGCTCTTCGCTCTACCGGGAGTTTGCTCCAGAAGAGATGGGACAGGCTTGATATTCTTGATGAAGAAATCTTTTAAGGTATTCCTTTCACGAACCCGGGCACTCTACGATTAACTGGTTTTTATTTACAATAAAGTCAAAGTGCATCCAATCACTTTGCATACATTTCGAGCCACGTTATCGAACATTTAACGAAGAATTTTAACTTTCAAAAGAGCAAAATTTATCCGGGAGCTTATGGAGATTACACGATTATCACATTTCTATTCAATTATTTACAGACTTAATTTCTCTGAATTTCTGATACAAACTGCCTTACTCGTAGAAAAAATTATAAGGAATCTGTGACGACGATAAAAACAGGGGGTAATCGGATGTTGAACGGAAATATTAACAATTAGAGTTGAAAAAATGTCACAGGGGTTATGTTCGGCAAGAGAAATTGGCAAATTGGCTGCGTTCGATGGGTAACAGCTGACTGATGAATTTTTAATATCGAACGAAAGACAAGCGCATTCTCATGCGCCCACAAAATACGGCTCTCCGCGAAAGGATTTCCTTAATGACGAAAACAACAAAATTGTTGGTAAAATATATAATAATCTAGCCTGAATTCCCCGGATTCGTCAACTTATTTGATGTCACGTCAACGAAGAGGAACTGATGCTGGCCGCAGTGCAGTTTGACGTAAAAATAACACTATTCCGTCTATGCTGGCATGCCATAATTCCCGAAGCCATCCCACTCCATTTGCCAAGGTTGCTGCTTCAATCCTTCGTTCGGGTGCATCGTAAAAAGTGAATGTGGAGTACGGGAACGCACGTAGAGACGCGGACGTGGAAGCGCAGTGCGATAGTGACGGACATAGGATCGAGATAAAGTAAAAAAATAAAATAGACACCGGTATCAGCGTTAGTCACGCGCCAATGTGACTCGCTGAATGTAGCCATTTCGCTGAAAAGATGCTACGAGTTTTTTTGCCTTGCTCTCGATGCTTGCACGTCAACGGAAATACCAACGATACGAGTATATTTTCGGACGATTAATTCCCTGCGCATATTATGGAAACTATAAATCTAATTATCCAAGAGAAAAAAAATGGAAGCTTGATGCTGATGGCACTTGTGGATTAGGTGCCACATCCGAGGACGTAATTCTCCGGATTACAAAGAGGAATGCTATAATGCGTTTAATCTTGGGCCTGTCCCGACCTCCTGATTTATACGTCCGTTGTATTAAGGAACCTCCACCTGGAGCAAGGTCCAAAGGTACCATTCTTCGGGTAGTCTAGAACAGCGAACGTTCATTGCTAGCAGCGTCGTTGCAACATAGCAAAGCCCTAGAATAGCCCTTCCGACGTTCAGCCCCGACTCCCGACCTCGTCTAGATATGTGTACGTGTCTCCTGCGGAGGCTAAAAGTTCGCTGGCCTCGAGGAAGCTTCCCAACCTCCCGGGGACGAGGCAACCGTTACCTTGGGCGGACGGACACGTGCGGTGTGTGGAACGCGATCGTTTAGTTCCTATAAAGCCCGTTGCCTAGTCGTAACTTTTTGAGGAAAAAGCTCTTCATGTATTATGAGGAAAGTCTTTGCCATCAAACCAGGACGACCCGGTGACCTCATTAGTGCTTGGTCCAAATGACTTTGCCATTTTACTTTATCATGTAGCAGACGATCCTCAAACTCGAATAATTTATCGTCCGTTATTCTGGTGCCTCGATGATGATGAGGAGACATTCGTTGTACGATCCATCTTGAAACTTGTAACATTTGCTCTGGCCATATCAGAAATTTATAATATTCCATGAGCTCTGCTGCATCGTAAAGGAAATTTTGTCTGGACTTTTCGATTCGGAATTATGGGACGTGAGTTTATCCAACAACTGGATCGTGACTTCTGAAGCTTCCTGTACTCAAGTGCGCGAGAGTGGTGGTGGAGCGATCGGGCCGAAGTTCGAGACTGAACGCTTTCCGATAGGTCGTAAAGATGAGAATGCTGAAGAGTTTAGAGTATTTAAGAGCCACAGGGTCGTAAAAGCGATACGGATGAGAGGGCCTGGGCAAATATATAGTTGCATTAATACTTAAAAGTTTTCGCAACGGCTTCGGGGCGGCAGTACTTTGTGGACGAATTGAATACCAGAGTTATAAGCGTCGCAAAAATATTGGTAACACTCGGACGACGTTGAAGAGAGGAGTTTAGCAAAAATAAACGATGCGAAGAGAGCCTGGGGTATGAAAACATGGTGTTTTCGTTGATCCCCTGGGCTCCTTCGTTCCTTTCCGCACTTCTACTGCCTCTCTGCTCAAATACTTATCTCACCTTCCTTACTTTACTTATATAAGCATCTTTCATCAACGTTAAAGCGCCTAATTTTCAACATGGGATCTTTGCTGCGAGTTAGCCATGCGACAGAAGCTCCTACCGTGCCAAAGTTTGGATACTGTGCGTAAACTCTACTCGGGGAAGATACATATTAACCTTCATAGCATTTTCCTTCCCTGACGGAAAGGTTGGCGGACCGGTTGGAGGTGATGATGAGAGAGAGAGAGAGAGAGAGAAAGATGGAGTTATGTAGGTACTGAACCAATATACTTTGAGGGAGAAAGGCGAGAAGAGATGCACGTGCTTGCCGGGTCACGATGGGAAATACTGAGGTAGGGAGTTATTTGCCTCCCGCTACCCTCCCGGCGCCTCCTCCTTAACACCTTTCAAAGCTTGATGTCATCTCTCCTCGACAACCAGGCGCGCTAGCCGGCTTTCCGCTACTCGTCCTTAAAGAGCTCTACGACCTAACGCGGCACCTTCGTTAGTTGGGCCTGACGTATCCAGCGGCCATCTGGAACCTTCTAGAAGAGGATGTTCCTCGACGTTTTAGTCCCGTATCTGCTTCACTCTAGCTTTCGCCGGGTAGGATAACGCCAAGCTGCAGGATTTTGATTCGTCTGTTTTCGTTTGTATGCCCCTGTGTTTGTATATTTGTGAGTACACTTCCCTGCCTTGCTCAACAGGATACTAGCTGTTTGCCACTGTTTGTAATCAGTCTTGCAGTTCGTTTGAGAAAGTACACACGGCTCTCTCTCTCTCTATCTCCTTCGTCACACTCTCTTTGGTGCAGCTCTCCCTCGCTTGACAGGATCAGGAACGGTGCAAGTTGCCGCTGTCGAAAGTGTACACAATTGCCGTTCGGTCGGTGGGATTTACGGTGACAATATTAGCTCCAGAAGTATTTGTCGAAAGGATCATTCAGTAAAAAAAAAAAACATCATTTCTGCCCTGGCACTTCTTGAAAACGTAATTCTGCACACGTGGCACAAAAAAACTTGTATCACGTTCGAGCTTTTTCACATATTTGTTGATTAGTTTAGATTATTTTAGGTTATTCTGAGCTTTTATGCATTAGGTAGGAATCTGCAGACATAACTGACACAATGGACTTATAATGCGGACCGAATCCGCCATCTTTTTCCTCCATGCATTAAGTCCCTGTGGCACATTAAGATTCACTTTACGACTCCAGTTTTATTTTGTACACGGGAAACGGACGCTCGTTCTCTCGTTGGCTGATGGTGAAAGTGCCGGGGGGCGAAAGGTGGAAAATAGGTTTTACCAAAGGGTCAGCATGCTCCGCATTCACAAGTTTACTCGTCGGAGCTTCTGTACAAATATAACTATGTTCAGAAGAACTCTGCTGGGCCGTTCCAACTCCCTCTCTCTCTCTCTCTCTCTCTCGATCTCTCTCCCTCTCTTTCTCTCTCTCCCTCTGTGTCTCACACCTCCTGTTCCAACATCCTCCCTATTCCTCTGGCCCTGCCATTAGTGTACACATCGTCTGCACTGTCGATTTTAATGGGAGCTCCAAACGAAATGCACCTCTTGGCTGTCACCCTCCCTTAGCAATCAAGGAGATATCTCTTTAATGATGGCACCGAAAGCTCACCAAGGCCAAATTGCATCATACGAAAATCCGGGTTAATAGAAACGCTTTGAATCGTTTGCTCCCCACACACTGTACACCAAACTCATTTATTCAGAGTTCAGTTATTTCTCCGATTTAACATTTCTCTAACAAATATCCAGCCATCTTCGTGCCAGCTGTTCAAAGAGCCTGAGGTACTCGAGTTTTTTCATCGCTGTGTAGACATCTTTGGGGTCATGTGACAAAGCACAAAGTCTCCCAAAATTGGGCGTCCAAGCGTAGACTGTATTGCAGCCTCGTAAATTCAACCTACCCGGAAGTACGAACATATTACGTTCGTTCGGTTAGTGAGTTACCTCTCTCTATCTCTTTGTACTATCGAGTGTGTGTGGTTTACCAGAGCATCGTTGCCGTAGCATTATTCCTGGAACATGGCTCGATTCAGGCTACCGGTTACCAGAATGAATTCACAGGAAGCTAAGCTAGGCGTGATTTGTATAGAATATAAATACAGGGTGTCCTCTTTAATGACGCTTCGATTCATTAGATCTTGAGGCTTCGTGAGTTCTTTGACTAGTTCATTCGATTCAATGATGGCAAATTCAACATACAATAAATTACTTGTAAAGAAACTAGCGGAGAATAAGTATCTCTTTAATTATGATAACTCGTCTGTCAAAAATGACAGCACGAATCAGTATCAGTTGATTTAAAAACAATGCATTTTCTATTATTCCTCCCTTCAAAGAGAAGTTTCTTCTGAAAATCATGATTACTAGGTATCATTCGACAAATCATTCCAATCAAAGAACATCTGTAGGGATCTTGGTAATGGAAATAACGTTCCCTAAGGACACCCAGTACATGAGCCACAAATTATAACAAAAGCAGCGAACCAGCTCCACACATAGTGAGTAGTGACTGGTATAATATTCTGGATCTCTGATGCTACATTCTGCGTTAATATTTGAGCGTGAAAGCGTTGTGATTAACGCGTGCAAAGTGGCAACAAATTAGCAAGAAGGTTTCGGGGAAGCCTGATAAGAAGGGTGCATGGAATAGAGAGTCACATTCATACGCCGAAGCAACCATGAATGGATCGAAATGAAACTTAACTGTACTTAAAAACACTCTGAAAAATGTAAATCCCATGGAAGAGTGAAAATCGCCGAAACAAATAAGCTTAATGCATCGCAATGAATCTGATTGAAGGAAAATAAATCCAAAAACCCATGGATGCAGCCGCACACCCAGAAGATAGAAATATCTTGGTTGGTCCGGAGGAAAATGAGAGGATGACCAACAAGAGGGATATATGCTGAGGGGTGGGAAATGAGGGGTGAGTCAAGGCTTCGAAAGCTTGGTCCGTTGCTGGGCATCGGAAACCCGAGGTTTCTCTGTGGTTTAGTTTAGAAGGCAGTTTGCTCTATGTTTATATGTGTGTGGTTGCTAACAGTCCCCAACCAGAGAGGCTCGACTTGTGTAGCTTCAACCGCATTTCTAGCAACAACATTCCCCTCAGTAACAACCTCTCTGCGCATCGTAGTTTCCGTGTTTATAATCTCTTCGTACCTTTTACCATCTCAACTTATTCCATCCGGAAAAACATGTATTCGTGGTCGAGGTGAAACCAAACGAAACCGATATTTCTCTAAAATTTGTCAAAAGCCCGATACACTTCCAAGCTCCGGAATCGAATAAAGTTGCTTTTTGGTTACAACGTTTTACAAACTTCAAATTTGAACCACTTAGATCCACTGCCCAATGCACCGTGGACCAAATATCATTGAGTCCGTGTAAAGCGAAAGCTCCAAGTCCCTAAAACTTTAATAATTTTGGCTAAAGACTCGCCATTTTGGAATTTAACGATTTACCAGATCCCTGACGTTTAGACAATTATAAACTTTTTCCTCTGGACTTGATCCATTTTTCGAAATCTTGGTTTTATTCATCTTTGTTTATATTTACGATTCAATTAATCCACACACGGGTTTGTTGATTTTGCTCTTTATTTTTCCACTCGTTTCCAAAGTCAAATAAAACGTATGAACATATGAATATCTCTGAAAGCGATAACTGCTTGGTATAAGGATTGTTAACTCGGAATGACGTTGTCTAATTTGGCAAGGATTATGGTCGAACTCCGAACACTGAGGGTTGCTTATACATGACCAACTGTATGTGTGCTCAAAGTCTCCCTGGCCAAGAACCACCCATTCCCCTTTATATCCTACCCCCTTAACCACGAGCTAGACAAACCAACATTAGTCTTCGTTATAAACTCCTTCGAGATCCATGATACACGTTACCTGATCGTACACGCCACTCCAAAATTTCTACCCTTTCTACACTTCTCTATATCTCATGGCTTTCCCCCTTTCTCTCTCTCTCTCTCTCTCTCTCTCTTTCTCTCTCTCTCTCCTTCCCATTATTCGCACGAATGCGGATCTCTAACTAAAACTTCAAACTAAGGATATCATACAACCGCTACATGTGTATAGACAATTTTCCTCTAAACCCACCCACACTTATGTTTCGACCGTAGTAGCTATTTCGACACAACAAATCAATGGATCATCTCATTAAAGGGCCCGATTTCCATCTCGGATTTCATTCGGATTCGTTCAACATCCACGAGATTTTCTTAACCTCCAAAAAATTTTTTTCTACTTTTTTTATCCCACTGTTCCATTTGGAATTGCTTGTCAAATTACTCGATCAATATTCATTTTATTTCACACGAACATCTCAGTTTTCCTGAACGAGAATTCTCGCTATTGGAAATCTTGAAAAAAGAAAATGAAACAAAAAATTACCAAACGAGCTCCAAGCTAAAAGATTACCAATGACTTTTGGAAATTCGTAACGGAGTTTAAATCAAAGCTTCAATTTCACCAGCCATCAAACATTTATACTAAGGAATTATAACGTTTATGTCGTATGTATTGAAAAAAAGAAAGAAAAAAAAAGAGGAAAAAATCGTTTGAGTATTATCCGGCGATTACTTCTTGACGATTAATCCCCGCAACCAGGAAAGCTCGTCCCGGAATACTACGGCTAAGGTATTAGCGGAATATCTATACATATAAGAAACTTCAACATAGATTGTTCTTTCTGTGTGTCTCCCTCGTTCGTTCCTCTCTGCCGAAGCTCGCATTTTCTCGTACTCGTAGTCAACGACGACGACGACGACGACGACGACGACTACGACGAACGACGAACGACGTCGACGTCGACGTAGAGGAGAATAGAAAAGCACACGCTATCCAACTTTGTCGTGGGTTGGCACTCATTCAGGTATATAGTACGAGAAGAAGAAAACGAGAGAGCGGAGGATCGGGTACGATAACATGAATTAAAGGGGAAGCCTCAATCGTTCCAGGATTGTCGAGCACTACTTTTTTCCCGCAACGAAATCTCGACGGATGTCAGGACGATTAAATACGCAGTTTTTTCAAAATAACTCCAAGAGTATTACGTCAACCGTGGATTACGATATTCTGAAAAGAATTATTCCTTGTCATTTTTCTCTTGGATTTGCCGTTCGATAATTATAACAAAAAGAGTGAACGGCAATGTGGTGCCCGAGCGGAGGGAATAAGTCGAGCAGCTGATTGGCTGCCAATAAATAATTAATATCTCGGGAACGGTGGATCAGAAACAAAAATGGCCAAGAAGTTTTTTCTTCTAAATTTCAATCCCTATTAGCCTGTAAATTTACAATATAATTATTGACCGCCATTGTTAGACTGGAACGATTCATTCATCTCATTCATCCGCCAACTGTCAGTTTCATGAATGTCGAAAAACTAAAAAGACTCTTTTCGAACGAAGAGTACGAACAAATTTAAAGAAATTTTCAGCGGTAGCCACTGAGCGATTGAAAAGCTCGCAGTACCGAATCCAAATGACGTTTTTGTAAAGAGTAACTATGAGGAAAACACCGAAAAAAGTAGACTGGAAAACAAAATATGTGGGGGAATAATACCCATTAAAGAGCATAAGCTCCGAAAGCTTATCCAAAAGAGAGGTGGAGGAAGAGCTTGTGGCAGATGGTCCAGGCTGGGGAGTGGACAAGCTCCGGGAGCGTGAAGTTAAGGTCGATTAAGAGGATTAAATGACAAGCGTGGCAATATGGCAAGGACTGGATAAAACGTATGCTGGTCAACTGAAAGAGATAGAGAGGGTGAGCCACACGAGGACTAACAGAGCAGCCTAAGCCTCCTCTCTCTACACATATATGTACGTGGAATCTGCTGGCAATAAAAGCAATTGAAAGTAATCATCAATAACAGAAAATATAAATATGATGAAAATGGAACATTGAAAAATTCAAAATGATATAAATCACCGAGAATGTGGTTGAGAAGTTTCGGTACAAGTCATACAATGTAATTCTTCAGCTTATCTTTAGGAAGAATCAGGGGGAGAAATTCTATTGTTGTCAAGCAAAGCGCTAACTTCACACAACAAAATTTCGTATAAAAATTTCACGATTACTGAAAAATTGATCGTTTTCATTGACAAAAGAATGAATAATTAATAAACTATGTAGACGAATTATTTCATTTTCTGGTGGCATAATTGTCATGATATTTTGAGTGGTTTGACAGTTTTTTATAACCTTTTTTACATTTTTTCGTATTGTTTCATGCACGTAACTGAAGTTTAGGGATAGCGTAGGCATGTCTCTGTGTTAAAAAGTGACTTTTCATTTGAGAATTTTGTGGAAACGGTGTAGACAATCGTTTTGAAACTTGGAGGACACATTCGGGATAAATCAAAGAACGTACTGTAGAAATTTGAATAAAATTGTTACATTTCGTCATTTGTATCGAAACTCCTTAATTGATGTCATTTATTTCCATTACCTAAAGTGATATTTCACAATAGAAAAAGAATAATAAGGAGCCAGGTACTCGGCACCTGATTATGCACCGTCTTAATGACTTCAAAGACTTCTAGAGCGCCGATAATTGAGTTTTTTCTGGCACCATATTTCCTCGATATAGATCGAGGATATTTGACCTTTTTTTATGTCTACACTTTACGTAGCAGTCGATTATTGAGAGAATAATTTAATTTAGATGGTAAGGAGTGGTGGAGAGGTGAAGTTTGCCAGCAGCAAAAGCGAGGCTACGAAGTCTTCCACCTGGACTGAGAAGAGCCTTAACACGAATAAGCGAGTGGTGACGCCACTTGGTGTTCTTCTGTAAAACGTACCTTCGCTTTTAGTCAAAAGAGCCAACGAACAAGCAACAACACACACCTTCAGACGTTTTAGCTTTGATAACCGTGAGGTCCTGGCTCGTAGAGCATTAAACCATCAAAGGGTCACCCCCGCCGCTCTCACGCTTCCTTTTTTTTTTATTCTTTTCTTTTTTTTTCATTTCTCGTCACCATTTTCTTCTCTCCCTAACGATGAGAAAGCTTTGAATAACCTTATCTTCTCCCACACTATGAACAAACACGAAACTGCACATTTTGCGCGTCTCTGTCATCAAAACACCCACCAAAGGTTCAACGACCATGCCCATTTATTCAATGAACAGATTTTATTGATTGCCTACAAACGTTTTCAAGATCCAGACAAATCCGAAACGACCTCAAAAAGCTTTGAGAGTCCTTCAAAATATTTTCAATCAACCTTCTCGTTCTGTCGAGTTTTTAAATATCATCAGAAAATGATCATAAGAATGTGTGTTTTAAGAATTCACACGTTGGCAATGTTTGAAAAGTCGAAAATTTAGAAAAAAAACTTTTTTGAAGGTAAATGAAAAAGTTTTTTTTTATTGATTGACATTTATTTATTTTACGAATTATTGAACATTTATTGTAACGTCATTCCGAATCGAACATAAAGAGACGTGTTTCTCTCTTCATCGTACGAAGGAAACAAAATGGTGGTCGGGAGGAAAAAAAAAAGAAGTACAAAAAACAGTAGGTAGAAACGAGAAAAAGTGCTTTTCAGAGTGCTCTTTATCTTCACAATTATAATCACCTTGTTTTCCCAAAGAATGCTCGGAGTCACTACAGCATTAGCAAGAGGATTTTTTTTTTACCTCGAACAACCCCTTTTTTCAGACAATAAAATTCTATTTCCCAGTCTCCTTTTTTTCCATTTAATTAAAATGTGAAAATATGCGGTCATCGATTTAATTAATTGGCTCGAAAAAAAGAAACAGGTTTAACTGAATATTAATGTGTAATAAATAATAAACAATCGAGACGAAAAATATTATTCATTGCAGTCACATTACGATATGAAACCACGATATCAAAGAAAATGATTTTTAAATGAGTTCAAAAATGAGAAAGAAAAAAAACATGAAAATGAGAGCTTTTAAACGATAAAGTGTCAGTTGAAAATTCAGATGAATAAAATGAGGCAGAAAAAGTGGCTAAACAGAGTACCAAAGAAACAAAATAAGTGGACAAAGGCAAAGAACGTGAAAAAAGGAAAAAAAAAAAAACATTGAAAGAAGTAACATCACGTCCATGTCGACGAAAGTCTTCGTCTTGCACTCGTTGCGTTTTCACGATAATGAGCAGTTGTGGAATGCACTCTAGGTAGACTTGGGAGTGTACCTTGAAAAGGCAAAGTCCAGAGGGGAGGGTGAGGGGTCGAGGGGAAGGGGGTAGAGGTTTGCATCAGCTTCGGACCAATGTATGTATATTCATTTCTTACGTGTCTGTTCTCTTTTTATTTGGCTCGTCAAACTTCCCTTTCGCTAGGTGGAGTTTCCGACTGCCTCGAGAAAATTCGTTTTCTTTTTTTTTTTTTTGTTTCTACTCTCTCTCTCTCTCATTATCTTTTTCTCTTTTTTGCTGGATCTAGGAGAAAAAATACAAGAGCGAGCGAAAAAACTTAAGCTTTCTACACTGACTTTTCTAGCTTTTTATACATTTATGAACGAATCGGTATATATAAAAATACATTTACTAATGAGAATACACGCAAGCCTGTGTTATTTTTATATATGTACACATTTTTCTATACTTTTCTAAGTGCATAAAAAATTATATTTATATATAACGGAACATGGGGCAAAATGGACCCCTGGGGCAAAACGAGCCGAATTTTTATTATTTTTGGAACAAAGTTGGCTCTCCCTAGAACGAAGGGAGATCAAATTTTCACAATATCTTTTAAAACTCAGATTATGTTCCCGTAAAAATTTCTACAAGTTTTTATACGCCATCAAATGATGGATTTTAGATAATAACCGGATACCGTGCAAGTCCTTGGAAAAAAAAAAAAAAAAAAAAAAAAAAAATGAAAAATTTCTCCATCTTTTATGAAATTTGATTCATGAGCTCAAGCGTTCTCACAGAATTGGAGACGAAGTTCATTTCGACTAAAAAAAAAAAAGATAAATTGGAGCCTGAAATTTTTCTGGCGAGGAAGGACTCACTTTGACCCATTTTTTCACACGATATCGAAAATAAGCCCGACGAATCAGTTTTGGAATAAAAAAGTAGTATCAAGATGATGTGTAAGCCGATGCATTCAGCTTAATTTCATATGGGGGTCCATTTTGCCCCATGTGCCCCTAGATTTAATTTGAAAAACATAGTATGGTCTAAACCAGCTCCGTTTTCTCGACTACAGTGGAAGTGCCAGAAGAGGTGCACACGTTGGCACCATAAGTGCATTCTCACTAGATGCACTCATTTCTCCCTCGTACTATTGGACGAAAAATATATAAATATATATTTGCAAAACGATGTTTTCTTTTTATTTCTATGTATAGAACGACCAAGAAATGTTGAGCTTTGCGTGCATTTACCAAATTTCACTTTTGCAAATTCAACTCTCAAACGAAAGGATCCCAAGTAAAAGGAGGAGAATAGCTCGGTTAAAAAAATGTACCACGTGTCCTCGATGCAGCAGAGTGCACCAGGGGATGTTCTCATTGGCAAAAGAATTAAGAAATGAGGTAAATTAATGAAATTACTGTTTAATTTATAAAATTTAGCAGGATTTAGTAGTTTTTGTGACGTTTATGGGGAACATAGGGCTCTAGTAAAATTTTTAAAAGCTGCTGTTGTATCTGATGAAATTTTCTGTCCAGATGTTTGGTACGGAAGTAAATGTGGGTTACAAGTAATACCAGCTCAGCCAACACCAATCTGGGCTTATATGTAGTTAAACAATTGGAGGATTAGTGAGTATCACTCGTAGCATTAATGTCGAAAATGCTTGGACTACCTCTGTCAATGCAGGAACGCTGTTGCTTCCGGTCTCCATCAAATTAAGCTCCTTCTCCACCCTCCACATTAAGAGGCATCCATCAGACAAGCCCCTTACACCAGGACCAACTATTAACTGCATCTAATTACAAACTCGAATGCAACGTAGATGTCTAATTAATGGCTTAGAAATGTATGCACAGATGCACATGAGTTAGATCATCTTGCACGAGCACCTGCTCTCCTTTTCGTACTAACTCGACTTTCACACCCTTAAGAAAACCCTTTGGACCTTAAACTCAAGATTTAGGCTGTATATATTTGCAAGAAAAATAACATTCCACAGCCCACATGGACCCCCAAATTCAAGCATTCGAGCCACCTCATTGGAAACATGTTTCCTAGACTTAATTACAAGCTTCAAGGCAACTGCAATTCCTCTCGTATAATTAAGCCTGCATTACGATTAATCTCAAAGGGATCCTTACAGCCCCACACACCCATTTTCAACTATAATTTCAGATGCTGCGGCTTATTCCGACCATCGCTGGTCCTAAATGTGTCGTTGACATTTACGATTTATCAGACGACGACTCCCCTCGCCTCCGTGGTATGTCAAAATCCAACAAAATCAACGACTCCATCTTTTCGATTGAAATCAATCGAAAAGGATCAATTTATAGGTAAATTGATCCAAAAAAATTATATTTGCTTCTCGAATCAGATCGCGAAGATGAAAGAGACAAATTTTCAACCGTTTTTCTGTCCTAAACGAAGTCGAAGCGAATTTTTTAGTATTAAATATGAAAAAACAATTTTTTCTAGATTTTTCTTCTACATTGCGTGCAATAAGTACGCTAATTACTCGATAAAAATGTAGAAAAAAAAATCGAAAAAATGTCTGTCTGCATAATTGATGCTGAAGAACGCGTTATCACCAAATTTTATCAACTTTTTTATCACTTTAAGAGAAAAATAGCTGAAGAATTTCATCGCAATAACTGCACAACTTTATCAGTCACGCGAAGTCGTAGGCATGAACGCAAAATAATTGGAGCGAAGTTAATTAAAGAACGAAAGAAAAACAAAGGATCATGAAATAGGTAATTCATGGTGTACACAAGACTTAATCATACCTTTATCGTTTGTGGATTCGAAATAGTAGTGCAAGTTAGAATAATTCCAAAGTGTTGTATCGCGCGCCAAAACTCACGTACCTCTTGAACATATTCATAAAAATTGCACGCAGTAAATCCCACCCGTACGAAAATCTTTAGCACACGAATCTAGCGAAACTAGTGCAAACTTCAGAGGATTCGGAATACTCCTGGTACACCCTCTACTGGTGCTCCACGAGCTGGACAAAGTTTCAAGTTATACGAGAGGCAAAATCCCCTTCCTTCCGCAACCCTACCTTCACCATTTCAGAGATTTATATGGGGCGAATCATTTCTTACACCCTGCGACGACTGGGAATAAGTTGAGGAAGAGAAAGTGAGACGAGACGAAAAGTTTGGTGAATATAATCATTTCAAGTCGTTTTGAATACAACTCCCTAAATTTTGCAGCCTCAAATTCGCTTCGTTGACTACAGAGGGTACGAGTTTGAAATAAAAACGCAAACAAGATATAAATTATTTTGACAACAGCCACTGTTGATTCTAGAATTTAAGAATATTTTTACAGAGATTGGGATTTTAAAAAATGAAACAAAATAAACGAGAAAATGGCTGGTCGAATTCCCTCGATATTTTACGCCAACTTCACGTTTCAAATAATTAAATTAATTTTTTTTTCTCCGCTCCAAATTACACATAATAGAACGGATTCTGGGAAACTGTAAAATACAAAAGCATCCTCCTGGGTCCCCTCAATAATATTTCATCCCGAAGTAATAATGCGTGTGGTTATCTTTCGTTACGTTTCATCGCTGTGGTACAAAATTTTCGATGTAACGCCAGCCTCCATCTCGCTCTGGCTCCTGCCACAGCGGGGGCTCCGAACGATCCGATAATTATCCTAATTATAAGCATAATTGAAAAGATACTCGCGTCGTTATTAGCCGGAGCGAGGCACGTGTGGTTTATGCGCAGACCGATGGAAAATTTCGTTCGATTTTCATTGACTATGTTGATAAAAACGTCGATGTACACGGGGATCCTCGAAGAAATTTAAATTTTATATTTAAAAACTGAATTGATCCTAGAATTCTGGAGAGAAAAGTCCTGAAAAATTATTTTCTACGATGCATAGTTTACGAAATAAAAATTAATTTGAGAAAAACCAGTCGCCAAAAAAACCAAACGCCACGCCCTTTCGCAGCGAATGGGCCTGAACGTTATCGCACCGTCCGAGCCACCTCCCACTCTTGATCGGAGCGTCCGGATTGGCTTTTGCCATTTAATTAAAATATCTCTCGAACGGTGGATCGGATTAAAAAAATTCTGAAGACTTTTCTCTCCAGAATTTTGCGATCTAATCAACAACAGGTAATACACGGGAAAAAAAATCACTCGTCGAGTTCGTGGCGATTTTATTTGTCGAGTTTTTTTTTTTTCTTGTAAAGCTTTCATCTTTTCCACGGTCCCCAAAATTCTACAGTCGAAAATCTTGCAGAGTCCGAACACCCTGTACATCGAAGTTGCTGGATGATCAGATAATACGGAGATATCCGCATATAAATGGACGACTACTTGTTCAGGTACATTAAATCGATGTGAAAACAAAATTTAAAGCGGATGTAATTGCGTTCTACCGTTGAATTCTCGAACAGTAGACGCAACTTCCGCGTACATTGTTGGCAATGTTTGCTCGTCGACTACGAGATTTTGCGGTAGAAAATATACTATATACGTATATACCATTTATACATAAAAGTGTGTTTGTGTACGACGAGAAACCGTGTTAAATTTTGCCCCTTTCGCTCGACGACCGATTAATTAAATTTCCGGTCTCGTTATGTCGCAACGAATCGGCAGCCGCGCCTAATTGACTCATAGATTACAGCGTGTCTTTCTCTCTCTCTCTCTCTCTCTTTCTCTCTCTCTCTTTCTCTGACTCTTCCCCCGAGTCTGTTCTTCTCCCACGTCCGAGCATGGCTCTCATTATCTATCCATCCGTTGAGACTTCAGTTTGACGATCAACACCCGGTAATTTTCACCCATTCTCGACCCATCCGAAGCCCTTTTTATTCCGATTTCAAAAGTTCACCATTGAAATATGAGAACGAGTGTAAAAATAAAATAGTTTCGAGGCTTGATATTTCGAGTATTTTTCACATTCGTCGCAGTGGATACTGTTTCAACCTTTTCCCTTTTGTTTTATTGTTCAATTAATCAAATTTCATATTTATTCAAACACTTGGACGACGCTAATCACGATTTTTATAAATAATAATGAGTTTTTGATGTTTCGTTTAAAATTTTAATGGGAACAACGCTTTCTTCAAAAGTTTTCGCATCAAAGGGTTAATTCAAGCCTTCCACAACTTTGTTGCAAAGCTTAACTCCTCGTTATTATATGTCGCTAGTAAAAAGCATTTTTTCTGTCGTTTCAGCTACTTTGATGCTTCGTAATGTCTTTTTTCTACCCTTAAAAAGTGCTGTACATATCAACTACCAATAACCCTGTTAGTCGAAGCACAAAGGAGAATTTTTTCCCCGACCTCGCACCCTCAATGCAACGATAAAAAAAAAAAAAAGGTGAAAAATCTTTCTCAAAAGACCTTTCATCTGATTTATTTGATCGAAGCAATCTGATAAATAGAATTTTTCTTAGAAGTCATTTGTATGAAGGATTGAATGTCATTTTTTACTACGACACGATTTTTGAATATTTTTCATTGATGTTTTTCCATGTGATTTCGAAAATACATTTATTGAACTTTTAATGACGTTTTATCAGTTAAGTAATTTTGATACAAATTAAATATCCGTGCAGTACAATTTTTATGCCATTTTCATGCACTTATAAAATATTTTAAATATATTTTTATTGCCTCGGACGGATTTATCTTCGAAAAAGAGAATATATGAAAGAGAAATGATGGAACGCGCATCTTGAAATGCAATTTAACGACTACTCTCGCAGAAGAGCTCGTGGTCGGAGGGAACAAACGTTTCTCTCGACTATCAACAGCAGTAGAGGAAATTCACCTCCCACCCACTTCTTTCGATGTCTGCCTTACTCTCTCTCTCTCTCTCTCTCTCTCTCTCTCTCTCTCTCTCTCTCTCTCTCTCTCTCTCTCTCTCCTGTGCCCCACGAAATAATGTCATTTATCCGAGAGTCACGATTGAGCCATTTCCATAGCATTCGTATAAACTCCAACAACGAAAAAAAAAAAACTACTTCTATAAACGTTAAGGGGTTGTTGAAATCTGAGACTCGAATACAAAAGTCACATCGATATTCCTGTTGAATCCTAATAACCAGTTATTTCAAGAACAATCGAAATATCTCTCTGGGAGGCTGCAACGAAGAATTTCAACAGTGATCTCAAATTTACGTTTTGTTGAACAAAAAATTGAGTAAATAAAAGTAATTATTTGATTGATCAATTATTTTATTGAATTTTTTTTTTTTGTTCAACTTCAAATAATTGTTTAATATTATCATGAAAATTCTTGGCTAACGAAACGTGATTTTTTTTTTGATTTATTATGATTTAATTGATTAATAATCATTTTCTTATTATTGAAGAAGAGTGAGAACGATTAATCCAGTAAATGAGTGAAAGAATTTCGACATTTTATCCAATTTTTCTGCTGCTTTGGTTAGGATTCGAAGTTCCTATTAAATTCGAGCCGAAAAACACCTCTTTGTAATACCTGAGCGATCCGTGTACAGCTCCGGATGCCTCCGGGTGCCTCTGGTAAAAGGATCTTCAGAATATGGCCCTCCAGCCATGTGCTCGGTGGCTTATTGCATTTTCTTAAAACATTTCGCTCGCGAACTCGAATATTTAACTAATAACAAATCTTTTTGTATAATCGAGTCAAATTACATTCCATTTTACAAGAATAATTCACTAGTCAAGTTACCGAACTTTTAGGAACGAAATTTTACTCCAAAACACATTTCTTAAATATTTTTATATTTTTATATTTTTTTTTAGTTATAAAAAGATATCAAAATATTCAAAAAATGCTTCTTGAAATTATATTTCGTTCCTAAAAGTTCGGTAACTTATATTTTTTATAGTTATAAAAAAATAAAAAAATATTAATTTATTCAAAAAACGCTTTTTCCATAGTTCTGTTCCTTCTCGATCGTAAGATAAAAATACGAGCGAGAAAAAGAAGCATCGTAAAAATAGGTAAAACGTCCTTCTTACTCGCTCTCACTTTCTTTCTCTGTACTATCTCAATTAAGGGTATCTACACGATACTAAAATCGATATAATAATAAAGTGCCACTCGAAATGCGGTAAATTTTACGAGGCACTCCAAGATAATTGCAGACATTGGTAAATTTTATTTCGTATTCCCAGTGATATTAATTCGAAGGCTAATATGGCCTGGGACTGGGACTTATTTATTCACGATTTCCAATCGATTTAATTAACTTAACACCGGATCTTGACAGAAATAAAATTTATTCCTTTTCTCTATTATTTTTCACACGATTTTCATTATCAAATGGTACTTTCAGTAATTTGTCCAATAGTTAATAAAATTCCAGAATGCAATAAAAAGTCAAGTCGTCCCTGACCTGGAGTATTTTACAATAAAAAAAAAGTCGATCACTTTCCGACGTTGTCGACGTGTCGAAAATCAATTTGGACAACTTCGGAGAAAAAAAGCTGCGAACTTTTGGTCCGATTTATTTTTTTCAAATCACTACACCGTTCGTTGAAATTTGACCCAATAAAATGTTCGTTTACAAACGTAGAAATTCCAGAATGAAATGAAAAGTCAAGTCATCGCTGACCTGGAGTATATTTTATTCAAAAAAAAAAAAAGTCAATCACTGTCCGACATTATCGACGTGTCGAAAATCAACTTGGAAAACCTCAGAGAAAAAAAAAATGCGAATTTTCGCTACAATTAATTTTTTTCAAACCACTACACCACTCGTTGAAATTTGACCCAACAAAATTTTCGTTTAGAAACGTACGTACAAAAGGATCCTCGGTTGCAGGAGGTTGACCGGGAAAAAAGTACGTTTGAAAATAGCGAGATTAGGATTTTCAAAAGCGAGTCGAGATCACAGAATATCCAGTTCACACGAAGCCTCGAAGCGTTGAACCAACGCATGTGGAAATACAACGCCTCAAGCGTATTTGGTGAATTTGTTAACAAAAGGCTGTATGTTTTGTGATATTTTATCTGAAGCCCTTAAAGTTGTGCCCTTTTGTGAACGGAGGTGGAAAATGGAGACGTGTGGTTCGCAGGAAGCAGAGGTCGTACGGATTTGATGATAGAGAGTAGAGATGCTGAAAGTCCAAGGTGATTGGAGGCGGATATTTACCGCAGACTGTAACCGCACTCACCCCAGCCTCGCATCTGACTTTCGATGTGTTGGCTCGATCTCGATAAACACAAACCATGCACGCGGTCTTTCCACCGATCCCCAGCAAACAAAATTTCAGACAACTCGAGTTTTCGAAGTATCGAGTCACGTGCATTTACACCGATGCATTTCGGGAGTACATATTTGACGAGAACCATGCACTTGGACGATGTTTAAGATATTTAAGTGTGGCAAGACCAAACAGACCGATGGCAGGCTTGTAATTAGCCATCCAAGATTCAGCTGCGGTCAAATCACCTCTGGCAGACTGTATCGCATCCTTAATTATTACTCTAGCATAGGGTCTAACGTTTAAAACACCTTAAGGCTTTAGGCCATCCTAGCGAAAAATCGATTTTTATTTTTTCGATTTGAATCGTCTCTTAGGACCTTAAAAATCATGTCCCGAAAGATTATGGCCGGAAAAAACCTCTAAGTACTCGGTTTTCGAATTTTAGTACAAGGCCGTCCGATCCGCAGCGATCTACTCAAAACTTTAAACGCGTTTATCTGAAAACTGCATTTTTTTAAGTTGGCCGGACTCGTAACTCAGACAATTTTCAATCGATTGACTTGAAATTTTGAATATATCTTTGAAAATACATTGTCTATGGAAGTACGGAGGATTTTTTCTTTATGTTGCAAAGTTCATTTGTTGTTAACACTTATCTGACGATTTTTTTGGCCAATTTATCACTTTCCACTTTAGAAGTGCGCCATTTGGCCAAAAATCAATGTATCGCAAAAATCCTACGTACTTCTGTAGAAGTTTTTATATATAATCGAAAAAAATTCATTGGCTCATTATGATTCAAAAATTGAGGGAGCTGTCAGTCCGGCCGTGGAGCCTGAAAAAACGGAGACGTCATCGCGAAACCGCTGCACAGCCGCCACTTTGAAATGAATCGCTTCGAAAAAATTATTGTAAACAATCACTGATATCTACGATAAAATCCCGTTTTTGTAATCTCGATTTATTTTGTAGTATCCCTGAAAAAAAATCCCCAAAAAGCATGTTTCATGACCTCGGCGACCTCAATAACGATATAATTGAAAAAAAGAAGCTCAAACATTTGCTCCTTGACTTTAGAATATCACTTTTTCTTCAATGAGCTCATTTTAGATGTGGGGCTGAACGATTCCGCAGACACAGAAGACTGTCGGGATTTATATACAGTTTAAAGGTCACTCCATTCTTTAGAATATCAATATTTTTTCGCGATGACATCATTTCACTCGTGAGACCCAATTATTTCGCAGACACAGACGACTGATTGGATTTTTGAATAGGTCAAAGGTCACTTCGGTACCAAAATACGAGTGAAAATACGTCGCTGAATCTTTTCATGAAATCGTCATAAATTAATTATCTTTAATGCACAGAAATCATCCCCTTCCTCGTCCCTGACAAACAGCTGTGGAATCTCTTTTTAAAAAAGCGGAGTAGAGCTGCTGATGGTTGTGGATGTGCTGGGAGGTTAAGATTTTCGTAAGTACGAGTAAGAATCCCAGGACACAGAAGGAGTCACGGAGAGGGTAGAAAATCCTCTGGAGGATTTAACGGCTGAAGGTTGGAGAAAGAAGAGTTTCGTATTATTATAGTATATACGTGTGCCAACAACGGGGTAAAAGAGGAGGAGGATGAGGAGGACGGTTGGCTCTGTCACGTTGCAGACGAAATTAAGTTTTATCTTGGTTAACGATCGAGACTTGACGACAGTTTATCGTTCGTAAAAACTTGTTTTTATCATACACACGTGTACAGATCCTTTCAAAATTCGTAGCTCAAGCCAGAAGTTCCACCGAAACATCGAAATACTTGAGAAAAAGAAATGATTTTTCTCACTGATCGAACGTCAAAGAGTTTTAATGAATGAATTAATAAAAGTTGATCAATTCCTCAAAAACAAACAACGACAGAAAAGAAAAATGACCAAAGGACTTTGATCTTTAGAATTTGACGATTTAAGAATCGTCCTTGGATCCCTTGAGCAATGACTTTTGGAAAAAGCTCTAGAAACTTTAAAACAGGGTAATTCGTGAGAAAAAATGAAGGCAAAGACAGTGAGAGACAGAGAGACAGAGAGAGAGAGAGAAAGAGAGAGAGAAAGAGAGAAGATGTTGAGAATAAGAGTCTGTTGATTCAGGAAGTCGAAGCAGCAGGAAAGGGGAAAAGAATAAACAAGACATTGGTGGATAGAGAAAGCAGTGAAAATTCGAGGGAAGGATTGAAAGGGAAGTAGTGAGTGGAAGAGGGTGCAGAAAGGAATGGAGGCAATGTGTAAGTTTTTTTTCAGTCTTTTTTTTTTTTTTTTTTCTTAAGAAAATACGCGACTCGAGATGTGTGTACGTGTGTGCATACATGACAAAAGATGTTTTACAAGAATAGCTATGTACGAGTGTAACCTATAGGATGAGATTTAAAATGGCGTCCTCCGGCCTGTAAATTGAAGCACGTCTCTCCAACGGGATATTTCGTTTGTCAAGGATTCCCGGGTGTATCTGAGCTCGAGTTTGAGATAAATCACTACGACAACAACCTTCTAAACCGAGTTCCTATAAAATTCTCTTTTATGTACTGATTTATCTCGCATGTGAATGACTCCGTATCGAATTTTCCGCCTCGAAATATTTTCTTTTCGACAAAAAACTTGTACAAATTTTCAATAACAAATAATAATGAAGAAACACAGCCGTAGAAAAATAAATAAATTATTTTTATTTATCTCTAGACTCACAATTAATGCAATAAATTTATAAACGAACCAAGTGTCGCGTAACTGCGCGAAAATTTATGACTCGATGTCCAATCTCGGTAATTTATTCATGGTTTCCACAGCTTATTCGAAAATATTCGTCTGGGTCACGTTTTTATTGTGGAAGAAGAAAAAAAAGCACGACTGCTGGATGTTTCGAAGCAAAATATCATTGCATGAAAAAAAAAAATGGCGCGACGCCGTCCTTGACCGGAAACGACGAGACGTTAAGAAAATAATATTCTGTATTATTTTTATCACTCGCTCTATGTATGTATTTTGTATAATTTGCTATTTATCGTTATTTTACCTTTATTTTATTCGAATGATGAAAATATGAATAAATTTATTTTCACTATACTCTTAGCCTGTATGTTTTTCTCACAGCCCCATAAAGATGAGAAGAACGAGGCGAAAAATCATAGAATTTATAGCAAGCGTTGTAGAATATATTAAATTAAAACGAATCTTGAGTTCGTAGCTGTTTCGTAATTGGTGCACGGAGTGAGCTATTCTTCCTTCGAACATATATATTTTATCCCTCCCTTTTCACGCTGCGTGTACGTTTTGCCGCCTCAATATTGAGGATTGAAGTAACCTCACGGTGTTTCGGTACGTGCCAGCCAAGTACTTTCCCATAAATATATGTATTACTTTGAATATATCTGTGTATATAGATCTCACGAGAAGTGAAGAAAGCGCACGCTTTTATGGCTCCGCACAAAAACGATAAAATAATACAATTATGGAAAACCATTCATTTATACGAAGCTACAAAGAATTAAGATCGTTAACATTTGAATATCCACGTTGTCGTTCTAATTCTAAGCCAACGCGAAACTTTCGAAAATTTCTCAATAATCTGATTCCATTGTTAACTGGATTAATCCAAATTTTTATGAATATTCTTTTCTTACTGAACGAATATTAGTTATTAATCGTTTTCGATTAAAATGTATTCATTCGTCACGACATTTTCTTTCGATCACGACGTTGGGTTTCGTTTTTCAATAAATCCCAATACTTTTGATTACTTTATTATTCCCAACGATCGTTTTGATTATAATTTATATTCAAATATTCTTGAGAATTTGTTTACTTTTAATATAATGTCTCTAGACACTTTACTCGTCTTTGGAAAAATCGCGGGTTGTTGTAAAAAAAAAAAAAAGAAAGAAACACGAGCAAAGATTGAATTGATAATAAAAAATGATAAAAAAATCATTAAAAAAAAAGAGACAAATAGACTGCACTGAAGCAGGAGCACAGTGATGGCCCTTTTTTATTCTGAGAACAACGTCATACGAAGTCACCATGCAATTACCTCGTATATATCTTACTCGCGCAGCGGTTTATCGGCTAATCCTGCTCCAATGGATTTATCTATACATATACATACATAGCTAATATAATATCGTATATATGTAGATACATAAATATATGTATTATATAGAACAAAGCAATTTCGTGGTAATGACGTGGAAGAAGGGACGAGCGAGAGTTAAAGTGAGATGTAAGAAAATTGGGATGATTTAGTGGAGCTGAAATCCTTATACAGGGTGTCCTGTTAAAAAAAGACGAGAGTCCAAATTTTTAGAGGTTTAAAAAAGAAAAAGAGTGGTGATTGGAGCGAAAAAGGGAAAAAACATGCTAATAATTGTTGTAGTGAATTAGCTCCGAGCCAAAGAGGATTATATCTGTTTTTTTTTTTCCACTTTTTTTTTTGTTTCTTTACAAAATCAACGGTTCAACCTCACCCCTTCTACTTTTTTTCCACGGCGTTTGCTCAAAGAGATTCCCAGAAGAGAATTTCGTGTACGAGAAATGTTTTTCCTGCGGAAAAGCCACGTCTACTTTAGTTCTCGAGACGGGGGAGGATGGAAAAAGAGAAAAGAGAGAGAGGGAGAGAGAGAGAGAGAGAGAAAGAGAGAGACCACTTTGAAACACATGTATATGCGTTGAAGTTTCTTTCCTTCCATTCCCCTGCAACCCCTTTTCTTGTACAGTATTTCGCGAAGTAGAAAAAAAAGAAAGAAGGAGAAGAGAAGAGGAGGAAAAAAAATCGCTTTGTTGAAAAGCCTCGATTCGCAGCTTTCACCACGTTTGTTTATCCCCCCCCCCCTTCTTCCTCCTCCATCCATTCCACCCCCACGACTATTCCCTTTCGAGAATTTGCTTTTCACAGCGCACTCTATAACGCCCCGGCGTTTCTCTCACGGTGGGAATAAAATAACCTCTTAAGGGGGAAGCTCTAAAGATTTTCCGGAAAATGAAAAGTACGACGCTGCGTTTGTATTTTCGTGCAATAAACAAATTATAGTTATTTGGCGAAGCTGCTCCACGAATAAAATAGTCTCTCTGCTTCCAGGTCGTACATGAGATTTCATTATTTCCTGAGCACACATATCGAATGCCAATTTTTTCTTTTTTTTATTATTGGTACCACGTCCGATAATTTTATATAAATCCGACATTTCGTGACAATCTCTATCTGCCGATATAAAACTCGCTTCATTTGAATGGTAGAAACATTGAAAAACGAAAAAAAAAAAAAAAAACGAAAAAAACGTAAGAGCAAACGTGGAATTTTGTGGTAGCCGAATAGACTGTGAAATCGCGATAAAACGCGCGAATATTTGGGAATCGGACTGAAAAGAGAGACAGAAATATAAAAGTGAGATAAAAACGAAAAAAAAAAAAAAAAAAAACAAAAAAAAAATCGTCACACCACGAACTCGAGCCAATAGAATTGTTCCCAATGTCGACCTATTTGTGTACACTCAAATTGAGTCTCTTTTGCCTGGGCACGTTTTCACCCCCCTTTATTATATTTACCCCATCGATATTCCCCTCCAACCCCCCCCCCCCCCCCCCCCCCCCCCCCCCCCCCCCACCCCCTCCCCCCTCATCCCTTTATGTATCCGTATGTGTGTGTAGAGAAGTGCGTGGCAAATTGGAACTTTCGAGCTCGCGGGAAAACAGTAATTAAATATAAAAAATTAAGCCTTGAGGCAAATCGAACTACAGTGGTTTTTTCAGTCACGTGGTCTAACGGAGACTTCCGTTCTACATTCAAACCCCCAAGAGAGCTTTAACGAATAGCCCGTGGTTTGCAACGGTCCTGGTCTCGTTCATCTTCAACGGAGCCTCCCTCAATTTCTACAGTTTTTTTTTTTTTTTTTTTTTTTAATTTTTTTTCTTTTTTTCTTCCTCGTTCATTTTCTTTTTTATTTTATCTCCTTTTCATTCTCCCACTTTTCTCTACCTCGTTCATTCGCGATGAAATCGTTTGTAACTCGAATCCTTTCGAACCGAAGAGGACTCTCTTATCCTTCCTCCATTTCTCTCTCACCCTCCAAACCCACTCTCTCTCTCATCCACTAATTCTGCTTCGATGAACCGAAAAAATTGATGGATACAACATTTCCCGAAACTTTAATTTGCCAATAAAGTACTTTCTCGAGAATAAAAATGAAAAAAAATATGCATTTCGCTACAAAATAATGAGACTCGATGTAGTTTAAAAATCGTGAGATCGAAAAATAATGAATTTTTTCAAGTTTTTCAATTAAGTATTACTATTTAATATTGACGTTTGATTTAGACACAAAACGATGACAGTCTGCGTGTCAATGAAGTATGTAATTACATACAAAGTGAGAATGATCAAATGAACAAGAAAATTATTTTCATATTGTCTGTCCAACCAGGTTGCCGGTTGAAAAATTTCATTAAACTTTTTCTTTTTTTTTCTCTTCCGGGGGGTGAGAAGCAATTTTAAAAACACATTTTTCGCTATGCCTGATGGTGTGTGGTGACACCTGTGCTTCGCCATACTCGATACAATTAAAAATGAAAAAGCTTGGATGGCATACACACACACACACAGACTCACGTCCACAACAACGAGAGTTCCATAGGCGGAAATTTCACTGCTAATAATTATTTCGAGCAATTAGGTTAGTTGGACGCGCATGGATAGCGAGTGAAAAACAGCAATAAAGTCGAGCCTGTTTCCCACACCGGCCACGTCAATTTTCATTTTTTTTCCCCTTTTTTTTCACTCGTTATTCTTTATCTTCGTTTCTTTTTTTTTCTATGTTATTTTTAATATTCTTATTTCTCTATTCACTAGCAATCTCACTTGACGATATTACACGCTGCATTCTTCATCCATGAAGTGCTAAACCTTATGAAACAATAAAAAGAAATTTATCCGTTTTGTTTACTTTTTTTTTTCGAATTTTACTAATGACTCAGCATTTTGGATTCAATTAAAATAATCATTGCTCTTGTCATCATCACAACAAACACATTTTTGATGATTAATGCTCTCAAGCCTTAATTTACCTATTTTCTTAATGATTTAATTATTTATTGACACTTCTCTGTCTTCGGACACTAGTAATAAACAATTCATCACTTTTGTCCCAAAAGTACTATTATTTCTCGGGAGAAACTTCTGTACTCACGTTTCTCTCTCTCTCTCTCTCTCTCTCTCTCTCTCTCTCTCTCTCTCTCTCTCTCTCTCTCTCTCTCTCTCTCTCTCTCTCTCT